>BMAV01014174.1:0-67668 GCA_019973955.1 Trichonephila inaurata madagascariensis | reverse complement strand
ACCTATCGTGTTTAAATGCTTGGTTAGGCAGTCGTGCCCAGTGGCGATTCGAAAATTGTCCACAGCTCTATTTCGCGGCCATTTTGGAATATCAAGACGTTTGCTAAACTACACTTTATGTTTATTCTTTTGATTAAATTTCGAACAGAGGTGTTCTCTGTAGTACTTTTTATGATCCTTTTCGCACTATAGAAAGGAACTCTGCGTCTCTTAGATATTCAATCATAAATGTTCGAATTCTTTAATATGATTTCGAATTCTGTCTGATTTCAGTAAGTAATTAAAGTATTTTTTAAAGGTAAAGCTTGTTATTTTTACTTACTTAACGATGAAAAATATGACAACAGAGTTTCACAAGTTATTATTATTCACAGAGTATATATAATTATTTTCTAAAATTGTTCAATATAATTTCATGTTCACAGGAAGACAATATTTGAATAACAATGTTTATATCTTTTTTTAAAAGTAAAATTAAGATTTTAAAATTGATTCATTATTCGTTACAGTTACATTAATATTTCAAGAATTACTGAGTGTTGAATAGGGGTAACCAAATCGATACAAAGAAATTTTGAGAAGTTGTAATCAATTATTTTATTTATTGTTATTACTCAACAAAATTTTTTTTTCAGGAAGTGAAAAATTATTTGAATAGTTAGTTACATTTACTAAAGATTTTCATTATTTAAAAAAGCGTACTAATCAGTTTCTTTTAAAAAATTTTGAACTGCTCTTAAAGTATCGTGAAAAATTCAATTAAATAATAAACAAATTGTTCGATAAAGAAAAATTTATTTGCTAAATTAATTGAAAAAGTTACCCAAATAAATAAATGAAACGTTAGAAATTCATTAATGAATTTTGAAAAATATAGAATGAAGTGTGAATAACAAACTAAACTGAAGAAAAAAAAATTATTTTAAATTTGTATATTTTTCAAGCCTTTAAACCAACACAAGCCATTTAAATTTAATAATATATAAATCGACTTGAAAGATATTTCTTTATTTAAACTCAATGACTTAGATTTAAATTAAAGTCTATTTAGAGCTATTTGAATTTCTGGCTACGAAATCCACCATTTTGAATCTTGGATAAAATTATGCATGGAAAATGCTTGAACTAAGACATTTATAACTCTGGTGTTTACCCCTTACTTAACACGATTAAAATTTATATTAACATAATATTTAACATTTACTGAAAGATAACCTATTTTAACTTTGTAACACTTTATATTTAACTACTTATTTTCCTTGCACAGTAACTAAATCAACATTTGATGGAATTTCCAATCTTTTGAGATCAGTATAAGAAAAATAGTTCAATATTTCAATGCCGAACACTAGTTTTAATGAATAGTTTTGGATAGTGAACAATATTTATTTTATAGGAATGTAAGAACTTCGTGGAATATTTTTCTCTTCGAATATATAGAAATATCATTTCGTGATTCTGAACAAATATCGCCATAGAAATGCACAAGTTGTGCGTGCGTATAGATTTCTTTTTTACCCTCTCAAGAGTTTGTTTCTGCTAGAGTTGGAGTCTTAACAATGGATTTCAAAAGGCCTGTAGGCATAAAACTCGGAAATTTTGGATCTGTTTACCTTTTTCCCTTTTGTACTACCACGCATTTCGTTCCTTAAATACACAATTTGTGCACAAATATTTGCAACCATTGCTTAGAAAACTTCTGTTGAATATATCGAGTCTGTTAAGGTATTTTTAAACTTGTTTAAGTAAGCACGTTAACATGTTTTTGATTAATCTTGTTTTCGTATATTGATCATTTTGAAATCCGTTTTAGTCTGAGTTTTTGCTGTAAGTGGGTTTGTGTGTTTTATTTATTTATTTTTTATTATAGTTTCTTTGGAGGAAATAAGGGAGTTTGACTTCTGTACTATTCTGTAGGTTAATCTCTTAATTTAAGAATTGATTCTTAAAAATGTGTCGAATATAATCATTTAAAGTTCTTTTTGAGGGTTTTATTCATAACATTTTACTTTTCCGAAATAGTTGATATTATAATTTTATTCTTAATTCATATTTCATTGGCTGCCAACTACGAGATTTCTCATACTAAGCGTGTGTACTTCAACTACCTGCTACGAGATATCTCGTAATGTGTGCTGATGTTTCAGACTGATTACATATCTCCATTTGAGTTAGGAATTATTAGAAAGGATGAATGAAACATTTATGTACTACAAAAACATTAATCAATTAATCATCAATTTTTATTATTAAAATTATAACTTAGAAGACTAAACAACATAATAATTATGTATCCAAAATTTAAAAAAAAAATACTGCTTTTTGTTGCTGTGTATGATGAGTCTTAAAACAGTGCGTCTCAAACTTCAAATATTTGCGCCCCAATATTCAATCATAATTTTCATCGCTCCCCCCTCCATACAATAACAATGTATTTAATTCAATAACACTGTACTTTTACACTTTAGCCACAGTACAACTTTAACCTCTTAAGTCCACCGGTGTATATAAGCGTTTCACTCAGCCAGTGCGTTAATTGCCCCGGATGTATATATACGTCTTTCCGAAGTACAATCTACTCTGTGCACTGCTATCCATAACATTTTTTCGAAGGCTTTGGAATGCAATAAAAGGATCTTGGCAGTTCATGCGAAGGATTTGCTTATTTATTCCTTTTGAACTCTCTTTATTCCCCAATACACGAAATACGCTTGTCTGCTTGTTAAGTGGAGGCATTGGGGAGAGAATCGCGTAATTTTAATCGGTATTTAAGGGATTAATTATAAACTATATAAATTATCAAGATGTGTTAATTTTTGCATACAATTTTATATATGACAAGACTATGCGGTCACTGGAAATTATTAAATTTCTCCTTTACTTAGTATTGTTAAATTAATAATAAAATACTTTACGCAGTACTGATATATTTATAAGTGTATTATATCAATGCAAATGTGTATTCGATTTTTTATTATGTTAAAATGGGGTTTTTTGTTTACTTTCAATAAATCAATATTTTTGTTTAAAAATAATCTGGTTTCCGACTTCTCAATAGGCTCGTACTCCCTAGTAGCGTTATCACGCCCCCCTAGGCCGGCGCCCCACAGTTTGAGAAACACTGCCTTAAAGCAAAGACCGAACCAAAGTGCTGGTTTGTTGGGACGCAATGGACAAAGTACCTAGCCTCCTTATGTTTCTTTTTCCTATATACGCATTTGACATGACTTTTTTCTTTTTTTTTTCTGTGGGAGGAATATATTCTAAGTAATGTGAAAATCAGTTGTATTTATAATGTTGCGACGTCTCCTGCATTGCTGCCGTCACCATCAAATAACTGATTCCCTAAATTGACGCATCCTCATTTTCTTACCCTCTCTATTTCTTTGGTTATTGAACATGTATGCATTATGCAGAAAGAATTCAAAATAGAATAGAGTGATTTCCTTGCACTAATGGATGTTTTTCTCAGGTCTGCTAATTATTATTTATCAGTTCATTTTTATTACTTTACGATTTTTAGTACTATCATCACCTTATAGATTTTTTCCAGGGTGGATCAATAATCTGTATGAAAATCTAACATAACATTGCATTTCTGTCGCCTGATGCATTTAGGTGACGATCTTGTAAAATAAAACAAAACACAAGGAAAATCTTTGTATATAAAGATTTGCACTGAAAAAAAAAACCCACTACGAAGTAACTCGTAAGTGGCATGCAGTGTAGAAATCTTATTCTGTGACACCAGCTACGAGTTATCTCGTAGTATTCTTTTTTCAATAAAAATTAAAGTAAATACCATTATAATATTTTATCAGTAATTTCATATTGTTTGTTGTAGACTCACTTGAATTCAGCAATCATGCATAGTGACTTCGTGTTTTAGTCAGGATGGAATTACTCATTATTTAAATCATTGACTTCCACAATTCCTTACAAATATAACAAGACTTTATTAAACACTTTTAAATATACTAATATCATACGCCAATTAGAACACTGGGCAAAATGGTAACTCGCAGCAGGTCGCATACCTTCGACTCTCTCGAATGTCTGTGGGCGTACTATTTCACCTTTATATAGTCGCGCTTTCACAGCACCATCTATAGTTGGACTCTAGATGGTTTTTTTTTTTAAATAAAATCTTGAATTCCAGGGCAGGATGCTTTAAATTTACTTAGCAGTGGACCAGCTAAAAGTGTAACGAGTCCATTTACTTATTAAGTACTAACACTCATTACCTACTACTAACTGTATTAATGACAGTATTTGAATTTGTACTCAAATTTAATAACTATTATAATACTACATATTTTTTTTCGAATTTATAAGGAACTTTCGAACATTTATTTAGAACTATCTAGGATTATTTACCTCCGTATTCATCGTTAACCGGATCGGACCAAGAAACATGGAGTTAAGTAACAGGGGTAAAACTTCATTTCATTACTATTTCTGTAACTCCTGTTACTGAATAGCGAGTTTGTTATATCATTGGTCAAAATAGATCCCGTGTTTACGCGAAATGAAATCTAAATTACCTTTGAACCTGTTCAATATTCCATAACATGAGCCGGGGATGGTAGAGGATGAACCTGCGAAGGGGTGAAATGAACTTTGGCGAAATCCTAGCTTCTTTTGTTTGAACTGTTGGTCCAGTTTTCAGTGAATATGGGGATTAGTGGATTAATAGAGCTTCAGAAGCTATAAGTAGATCGATGTTTTGGCGACAAGCTGTTGGTGATAGAGAGGAGGAAGATACCTTTCAGTAGAATGCTGCTTGGGTACAGTATTATTTGAAGTGCCGACCTTCGGGTCCAAAGTGCACGCCTTAGACCAGTGCTTCCCAAACTCTGACTATTGGCGACCCAATATTCAGTCTCATAATTTTCATCGCGCCTTCCTCCAGACAATAACAATGTATTGAATTCAATAATACTACACTTTGACGCTAAAGCTACAACACGACTTCAACTTCTTACATGCCACCGCCGTATATAAATGTCTCTTTAATGATAATTGCCGTGGACGTATATATACATCTTTCTGAAGTACGATCTTTTCTGTGCACTGTTGTCCATAAAATTTTTTCGAAGGCTTTGGGATGCAATAAAAGGACCTTGGCAGTATTTGTGATTTAACTATTTCATAGGATTTGCTTATTTATTCCTCCCCATACATCCCATACGCGCGTCTAAGTGGAAAACGGTGGCATCAGGAAGCGATTTGCGTAACTTTTACCCGATAAATAAGATTTCAAGATAAATATTAATTTTTGGATATCATTTTTTATGTGAAAAGCTTATGAGGTCACTGGTAATTTTTAAATTTGTTCTTCACTTAGCATTGTTAAATTAATTACCAAATACATTGTGCAGTACTGACACATTTATAAGTGTATTTTATCAGTGCAAATGTGTACTTTATTTTTTATTATGTCAGAGTGTATTTTGTTTGTTTACTTTTCATAAATAAATAATTTTCTTAAATAATCTTTTGTTTTTGACTGTTCAATATACTCGCGCTCCCCTCGTAGAGTTATCACACCCCTCTAGAGGGGCGCGCCCCACAGTTTGAGAAACACTGCCTTAGACAACTGGGACTAAAGGAATCCATTTTGGGCCAGTTGTTAAGGGCTTTTTTTACAATCCTTTGAAGTTTGTGACTTGTAGAAGAAAGCGTTGCTGGAATGTGAATGTAGAAGGTGCAGATAATGTATTATTTACGTTACACTCTAAAAAGCAGGGGTCGGTAATCTATGGTACATATGTCACATGTGGCACGCAGTACAATTCTCTGTGGCACTCCTCGCTATTTTACAAATTTATCAATTTTTGAGTGGATGGAAATTGACACATTTGTCAAACATCTTCAGAACTGTGAACATTTACCGTATAACGAAATAATCTGAAAGGTAATACTAAAGGTAAATCTACAGCTATTTTGTAAATTATGGAATGTCATTGCTGAAGAGAGTTAAGTATTTCAAGAGAGAAAATTGCATGTACTATTCTTTCCACTTTTACTTCTACATATCAAAAAAAAAAAAAAAAACTTTCCTCATATGAAAAAAATTTCGAGTCTTCAAAACAATTGTTTAACAATAAATCCTCAGAATCCTGTCAAATTGGAAGTTACAGATTAAACCCTTCATTTTGCGATATTAAAGTAGAACGGTTAAAGCGCTAGGTTCGCATTAAAAACTTTATTTCTTTTTATTTAACTGTAATGAAGGAAAATACTTATATTTTACGTTGCAAATTTCTTATTTTGGTAAATATGTTTAAAACTACATAATGTATGTAAAATTTTAATATTTTTTTTTATTTTTGTTGAAGGAATAGTTATGTATTATGCTGTTTATTTTTATATTATGAAATATTTTTTAATTATATGCAAAATTAATACATAATAAAGCTGTAAATCTAAATTATTGACCTCTATTCTCTAATTCTGCATGCATTATCACAAAAATGAATTGTTTTAAAAGTGTTCTACTTTGTGACACGCTGAATCATACTGATATATTGGTTTGGTATGCTACTGTTAAAAGAGGTTGCTGACCCCTGCTGTAAAGCAACGGAAAGGCTACTGGTGACAGACTTCATAATTTTGAACCTTTGCTAAGTGACAAGGAGACACCTAAGCCGGCACCTCATTTTGGTAAATTTCCCACCACGCCAACGGGAGGACTTTGAGCCAGGATAGAGCGAATGTGCATTAGTTCCTCTACACAGCGGTTCTTCAAGGGTAATAAGCCTTGATCATCTGAATCAACAATGATGGACACGAGTTCGTAACCATGGGCATTCAACAACGGTTGTCAACGTGGAAATGGAAGGTACTTGAAAGGGGGTGAAGTAAACATCTGATGAGATTACGAATTATGGAGTGCATTATCACTTATGTAAAGGTGTAATCCGACTTCAATTAAACTATAGAACATTAAATATGTGATAGCCTCCCACCTGGAAAAGCCATCTCTTCATCTACTCTACCTAAATTTGTAGGAGGTAAGGATTGATGACCCAAGCTAGCCATAATAAATCCAATTTATTATTATAAAATATAAGAATCAAAGACAAGCTTAATATAGAGGGAAAATCAAGAGTGATATATCGTGGCTCAAAATCTTATGTGAATAAACGCCTGAAATCCTAATCGCCTAACTTTAAGTAAAGTTATCCTATGATCCTAACTTCTGTAATTTATTTGAATAGATAAAGCCCGTTCAATAATTACGCGTCTAAGTTCAGATCCTTATCGCAACCGCACTGCGTTCAGTAACTAAGCTTTCTCTTTCCTCCTTCTCTCCCGATTACTAAACCTCCACTATATATATACTAGTTTATCTGCATATCAAGGTTTCTTCTTGAGAGGGTTGGCTGTGAAAGAACTCAATTGATGATCCCAAAGATTCCTCAAGAGGATTAGTCGAAAAATTCCGTAAAGCCCCAACACAAATATAACTGTAAAAATTAATAAGATGTATTTCCAATTTATAAACAAATATTAATGAAAATAATGTTTTAACCATTTATCTATGGCATCATGAGGTACTGCAATTTTTTTCGTACTATTTTTTTTTTTTTGAGTCACTGCATTGAAGGTTAAGGGATATCCATAAAAATATTCAACTTTGATAAATTTAATCACTTAGAGCTAATTAATTAAATTCGTGAAGGGCTCACGCGTCTTTACTTTAACATGATCTCTGGGTTCTTTGAAGACCAAGATTAATGGCAACTCTTTTCCAACCAAATCCCAAGAAGCGAAATGTGAAGAGGAAATGCAAATGAGATAGCTTTTAAATAACCGAAGTTTCAGTAAGTGATATGGAAATTTGGGGAATGTTATGTGTGAAAGAGATACAAGCGTGAATTGACAGCCGATTGTAAAGTTTCCTTGAAGATAAACCATTAGGTCAAGGTGCATACCATTGCACGCGGGCCCAGACGCCTCTTCATAAGATTTAATCTAAATTTGGATTAAGGTAGGATTGATTATTTGATATTAGGACTTGTAATATTATTAGAAGTGAGAGTAGGCGGATTAAATATTTATAGTGGTCTATGTAACGCGATTCTGTTTAACTGTTACTGTGTGTTTGTTCATTATAGATTCTCGCTTAAATAATATTAACTAAATTGTTAGACATTTAAATTCCATTCGTAATAAAGTCATATTAAGAATTAAAAATGTCCATTCCTTTTGCAAACCCTACACCTCTAGATCACGCTGATAATCAAAGATACGATCACCCAAGGGGGGCGGTATCACAAATTGATACTTTGAAGTACCGTCATTATAGGAAGCGCTAACATTTTCTCATAATACAAAAAGTAAATATGAATTTTGTAACGCTTTTTTAAGATTTTGATTCAATTGACAAAAATCGGCCAAAAAATCAAATCTAATTTTTTTTAGCCTAAATTATACTTAATAAACATTTCTATAACCTCACAAAATTTGAAAGTTCTAAACTTAAAAAACGCAGAATTATGATAGCTTTTATATTCATTTTTGTTCCCATCCCTATGGCAAATCAAAGCTTTAAACTTGCTTATCTCGGAAAGATAAAATAACTAGTTTGTCTTCATTTAAAATGCTAAGGCTTTTTTCTATTGTGTCTAATGCTTTGAATTTTTTTTACCTATTGCTAATAGAGCATTGAACAAAAATTTGTATGCATTTTTTAATCAAAGCAATACTTAATTTTTTAAAAATAATTGAACTCAGAATTTATACATTTTTCAAGGAATTTTCGATAAGCATTCATACAAAGAAGTATTGCAAGAATACTAAATATATTATCGCAAAACCCATTCCAACATTTGTTATACATCGTTTGATGTATTTGTAAATCAAATTTCATCCGTGAACGTAAATTTTTGTAGCAGGAGTAGCATTTTAAAATCACTTCATAAATGTTAAAGTTTTTCCTTAAAAAGTTAAATGGATAGTTTTTTATATGAAATTTTGAACACAAAATCTATTTTACATAGTGCACATTCATAGAAGGCAACAAAAAACCCTCGAAAATCTTTAAATTAAAAATTATTGTGCAAATCGTACCATGTCCCCTTAACTCCTAAAAATTGTAAATAACCAAATAACACTAAGACTTTGCTGCACAAAAATTTATTTTTGAAAATTATAAAATTTTTAAAAGTTAATTGCTTTTTGTGTACAAATAAATAACAGGTTTTACAAATAAACTTAAGTTTGATGATGTATAAAGAAACAGTTTCCTTTTTCATTCATACGCAAAAATATATTACATGTTATGCATTTTGAATGAGATTTCGATTGAATGTTTTTAAAGCCCTGCATCCTGGGGGAGTAAATACTGTATTTTCTGATCATGAGCTTCTACACCTTGGGTCTTGTTCAGTCTCTTTACCGTGTTGTTCAGAATCTGACGAAAATTCTAGCAGATTTGCTGGGACTTCATCTAAAAAGATCATGTGTTAGTGCATCACTGCTTTCAGATGGTAGGTTCTGTAATAAATTAAAAAAGCCTCTTCAAGACTGAGCTTCTTTTTTCCAGACATTCTAAGAAAGGAAAAAAATAGCACTTTTGAGAAACTCGTACTATATACATGTTGTTAAATCTCAGTTACATGCAAATAAATTAAAATGTTGTTAATTTTTGAATAAAGAAAAGATATTTCACATTTAATTGTGTGGCCAAAAACCCTTCGAAGCTCAGGATTCAAAGTTCAAAATGTTTTTGAAAAAGTTCGAATACAAGAATAAGAAACCAAAATGAATAAGTTAAACTGAAAAGAAGTGCAAGAAAGGCATGACTCTATTACTCTATAGTAATGACGCTGTACCACAACGAAAAACGAAAACAAAAAAAGTTACACAAACGAAAAAAAAGGAAGTTGTTGCTAACACCCAGGGGAATGTCAATACTTACAAGTACCACAAAGTTATTAAACTGTAAAATTAGTCATATACACTTCAGATAAACATCAATTTCTAAGGTCTTTACTAACATATAAACAATAAGATACTTACCTTTTGACATTAACTACTTTCTCGGAACAAAAATGACAATCTTCGCAATCCGATGAAAACGTCAGCTGAAAACGAAACTTCTGTTTTAAAACTATATCCTCCTTTTCTGCTAAAATACTCATCATAGAGCTTTGTGGCAGCCATCTACTCTGTAAGAGTGCAATTAAAAAAGCGTTCCTACTAAAAACTGTAAGAAAATTCGTAAAAAATAGTTATTCTATGTAATTTTAAAGTGAGTGGTACTTATAAGTACAGAAGATAAATAAAGGTTTAACTCTCAGAAAAAATAGTGCAGATAGATCAAAACGCTATGATAGCCTTCTAAAAAAAGCTCAATATATATATATATATATATATATATATCGGTCCTAAGTCCGAGGTTGCACTTGGATATTTTATACATTTTTTTTTTAATTTTGTTTGAAAACGTTAAAATTTTGTCTTCTATATTCGCCATTGATATTCTGAAATGGGATTTTTATGTTATAGGATTCATTTAGTTTCAATTTTTTTATTGATTCCTGTGTTGTGATTGAATTATATATATTTAAATATATATATATATATATATATATATATATATATGACATGATTTTAGAGTCTGAAACAGACTTAGTTTTTAACAAGGTCTTTATTTGATCAAAGTTACACATCAGCTGACGCAAAAGGCAGAGGGTGGTGGGTTAAACACTTAAAACACCGATCGCGGGGTCCATGAGTGCTCTTGAAAGTTAATGCTGACATATAGGGCTATTAAATATAATGATCTGGAATTAGACATGTTTATTGGCTAGGCCATATATTCGGAAGAAATAAATGGGTCATTAGTTTGATATTTGAAGAGGTGAGGAAGTAATATAAAAGTGTGTGAATTACTAGATCGGGAATTTAATTTTTAATCTAATTTAATTATCCTTACACACACACACACACATATATATAATATATATATATATACTTGTAAATGGTAGTCGCGTCTTATAGAATAGTGGGGTAATATGAAATACCACGAGATTTTGGCTGTGTTTGTAGCTGCTAAAGCGTGCGAAAGCCATGAACTACAGAAGAAAGGTCCTCATGTAGCATTATAGCAAGAGATGACCACTCGTTGTTGCCCTACCACTCGCTACAGGATATATTGTGTTATGCGGTATTCAAAAGTTTTTGCAAACATTTTAATCTACTAGTACACATGTGACTTGAACATTAAAGTTAAACATAATGTACACTAAAATAATTGTATTTAGTGTAATACTGATGTCGTTTTTCAGCTGGCAATGTTTGTCCTTTGATTTAAAATTTCATTTTCCAAGATGGTGTGTTGGGTATAATGGAATCCTAAATATTTCATACTAAAATACTAATTCAAAATATACTGGATAAAAATAAAGTTTAGAAATGAATTTTAAGTGTAATATATTGGTGGCTTAACAATAGTTATTAATTATATAAATAGTAATGTAGCCTCTTTTGAAACTTAAATACATTTTTTAAAAAGTTGAATGAATTGGATTGGAAACAAAACATAATTTTTTTCTATTAATTGAAAATTATTATAGTCTAGACCAGGACATATTAATAAAAGGCTTTAAAGCGACTATTTAGCATCTCAACAGAAATGTCTTTAACAACGAGGATTTTATTGCTTTTACACTCACTGCTCCTAGGTCTCAGGTCATGATACTACCAATTGACAGTGTTCCGTATTCGTCTACAAGCTCTTATTCACCTGTTCTTCCAGTGGTCCTGATATGATTATCATTGATATGTCTAAGCCAACAAATTTTGTCTTTCCCGTAGAGTTATCCTTATCACCTCCAAGAAGCAGAAGTCAAATATCAGGTAAGCCTGGACCTTCTTCTATAAAAAAGTATTTTTCATATAAAAAAAATTGTTAGAAAATAAATTAAAAGAAAAAGGACAAAAATAAGGAACCAGAGGCTCTAAAATAACAAAAATAAATAAATAAATAAAAATCTAAAGACCCTTTATTAAAAATTCAAATTTAAACAGACCTCTGTACCTTTAACTAAAAATGATCAATTCAGTGTTAGCAGCAATGAATCATTCCGTTTTGATGTATCATTTGTTACAGAATTCATGCCCTCAACTAAAGAACCAGAAAATAAAGACGCCGAATGTATCTTCAGTAACGGAAAATTCCCCGAAGTTCAACGAGAGGAAATTTGGATTCAATGCATAGCTGTTTTCCTAAGGGTTTAAAATGATTGTACTAGAGAAGAGGAGGATTATATTTGTAACTTTTGTAAATAGACTAGAAACAGAAATGAATTTCACGTATTCTTAAATATATTACTTTTAAAGTTAAACATAAGTTATATGAAGTTTTAATTTGTTTCCTAATGGTTTAAACAAAAAAAAAAAAGTGATTCTCAAAGTTTCAATGTTTGCGACCCAATATTCAATCATAAATTTCATCACCTCCCCCAAACAAACGATGTATTAAATTCAATAATACTATACTTTGACCCTAAACCTACAATATGTCTTCAACTTCTTAAATCCCACCGACGTATATAAACGTCTCGCTCAGCCAGTGTGTTAATTGCCCCAGACGTATATATACGTCTTTCAAAAGTACTATCTTTTCTGTGCACTGCTATTCATAAAATTATTCCAAAGGTTTTGACTGTTTGCGAAAAACTTACTTATTTCAGAGGATTTGATTATTTATTCCTTTTCTATTCCCCCCCCCGCAAACAATACACCACATACACTTACCTACGTGCTCAACGGTGGCATTCGGGAGCGAATTGAGCAGTTTTTAATCGGCATTTAAGGGATTAGTTATAAAACGTACAAATTATCAAGATAACTGTTAATATTGGCATATATTTGACAAATCCATGGGTTCACTGGTAATTAAACTTGTCCTGAACTTAGTATTGTTAAATTAATTATAAAATAGATTGTGCAGTACTGATACACTTATAAGTGTATTACAGTGTAAATGAGTATTTTATTTTTTATTATGTCAGAATTTATTTGTTTGTTTAATTTCAGCAAATTAATAATTCTTTTATATAATCTTTCGTGTTCGACTTTTCAATATGTTCGCACCCCTCTCGTAGGGTTATCACGGCCCACTAAGGGGTGCACCCCACAGTTTGAGAAACACTGGTTTAAACAATCTATTCTACAATTCCCTCCCTTTATCATTTTTCTTAAAGTTAATTTATTTATAACAAAAATATAAATATTATTTTTTGACAAGAGATAATTCCTTGTAATCGTTTTATAGTACATATCCATGATTATTTTGGAAAATTTTATCCAACACCGTTGAAGTTATATTTAGAAATATATATAAATAATATTCCATATAATACCCGACTCTCCTCTATATAAAGGATATTCCTTCATTATGAAATCTCAAGAATTATTAGACCTAAAGACACGCCATGTTTAAGGCACATTTATTGTGTTGAATAGAGATCCACTAAGAAAGGGTTTTGGGAAAATTCACCCCCAAAAGAAGTTGTGGGGACGCTAGAGATAAATTTTGTTTTTGAAGTATTAGACACACATTTGAAATTTAGTAAACATGTTTCTTTCAAAGAGAGGGGATTTTCTAAGAACGGTTTTGTGGCAGTGGAAATCGGGGAGAGGGGTTATTAGGGAATTACACATAAAAAAAATCCATGCTTTATATATATGTAATTTATCATTTTAATTTCAGACACATAAGGATTATTTTTAAGAAATAAAATCAAAAATATTCCAAGGATATCTTAAAATAGATGGCAGTATCTTAGATTGGATAGTAGAAAACAGGTATAAGAAGCTAAATCTTAAGGAAACACAACTTTTACTAAAATATTGCTTTAAATATTTTTTCAAAAAATTTCTTCTTTTTTTCCTGGTAATGCACATAAAATTCTGTAAATAAAAAAACAAAATAAAAACAATAGAATTGCAATTTTTTTGTGAAACAAATAAACCGAAGATGTAGTAATTTGATAAGAATTTATTCCTCTAAGAATAAAGACAACACAGATAACTTAGATAATTCATCTTAATTTCTTTGTATATAATTTATTTCGACCACTTACAAAACAGGAACTACATCGGTCTGGAGGAAATACATCACTGTCCCTGTTGGTAGATTAATTCTACAGTAGTACAATTTTTGTAGTGGAAGTAGAAAAAAAAATTCTACGTAGTCTATGACTTTTGGAAAAACAAACGAACAAAAATAACATAACTTTTTCCTATTTTTTTACATGGTACATTTATTTACTCTATGTCCGTTTCATGTTAACTTAATTCTTACTACTCTTAAAGGAATGACAAGAGATTATTAGTCTTATTCGAGATAAAACTATCAATGAATTCCACCCATTAACTATTATATTATTATAGTTAGCCACGCCGTAATGTGTAGTTGTTGTCTATTGCCGTTATACTTATCTTTTAAGTCATTAATTATTATTATAAAAACTGTGCAAAGTCATTTTTGTTTATTCGATAATTTCTTTCGTAGTAACAAATAATTATAAATAAGCGAAGGGCTGTGCTGAAAGCCTTTTTAATTTTCTAATATTCCCCCATTAGAAAAATATTGAAATTATCTCAGTGGTATCATTACTTAACTACATAGAAAGTCTGAATATTTTTAGACATATTACGCTAATATATAGGCTAATTGTGTGAAAGAAGGAAATTAGGTTTTTCTTGTGTGTGTCAAATTTAACAATTAATTCTTGAACCACAATTTACCATGAAAAAGCATCTACAAATTGAAATATTTTTTTAAACAAGAATTCCCCTAAATTTAATTTATTAGTTTCATAAATATAAATTGCGTAATAGAAAATCAGAATTATTACTTAAGGTATCCGACTACGTTCGGAACCGTAATTTTGCAAAAGGGCATAAATGGATAATTTTCATGATATTTAGTGTCACTTAGATTAGAATACATGTATACAATTGTTTTAAGGATATTTTGACAAAAGAAAATATTTAAATACAATATTTTGGCAAAAAATTAACTTAGAATATTTTTTTTCAAAATGTTCTCCTTTTGTACAAAAATGGTTCTATTATAATAATATTTTGCCTGTATATAGCTCAGACCTCTCTACAGAGGCTCATCTAGAATTTTTTAAATATAAAACTTAGAAGTGGGTTTATCCATATTTTACGACAATAGAGGGAAACAATTTTAAGAAAAAAAAAGCCAATAATTATTTAAATTGGTGGTAAATCTGAAAAGAATGTGAATTTTTCAAAAATTCTAGTTGAGCCTCTGTAGAAAGGTCTGAACTATATACAGACAAAATATTATTATAATAAAAGCACTTTTCACAAAAGGAGAACGTTATGAAAAAAGATTATTCTAAGTTAATTTTTTAACAATATATTGTATTTAAATAATTTTTTTTGTCAAAATGTCCTTAAAACTATTTTATACGTGTAGTTTAATCTAAGTGACACTAAATATATCATGAAAGTTATCCATTTATGCGCTTTTTTAAAATCACGGTTCCGAACGTAGTCGGATTCCTAAGGTAAATAACCATAGTCCAATCAAGCATTTTGGACCAAGGATCTGGAAATTTCCAAATTCATGAATATTTCAAACAGTTTTCGTATTTATAAAATTTTACTCTGTTAATTAAGTAGAGAATTTAAATAATTAACTTTTGCAACATTTGCAAGAATTAATCATTTTTAATCAATCACTATTCAAATTAAACAAAACAAATTATTTTTTTTTATTTTAATGTATTTATTGTTTGTTGTTCACACCTCCATGTTAATATTTCACATCAATACTCAGAAGCATTCAAATAATGAATGAATTCAACCGGAATATCTGCTTTTGCACCTCAGTGCTCAAGGTGTCGAAAACCGGGTTGGGCACAGTAGGTCTTCGCCCTCATGTTGCACCACTGAGTTTAGTTTAGAAGTAGTTGATTGGTTTTATGTACATTGATACTATCCCGATATTTTCGGAACTGTTAGACCTACAGATTAGAAATTTGGATGGCAAGTTTATTTCATGGAGTAGAGATCCGTTATATGAACGGATTTTGGGAAAAGTGATCCACAAGGAGAGTTGTGAGAGGTTAAGGGGCGTTATAGATAAACCATCCAGTTTTTTAAATATTAGATCTATAGACTTGAAATTTGGTACGAAAATTCCGTTCCTAGAATTGAGAGTAAATACAGATTTTTTTTTTCAGAAAATTGTGTAAGGCGTGTTATAAATAAATATATTCCCGTTTTTTAGTTATTAGTCCTACAAATTTGAAAGTTCGCAGGCATGATCTTTCATGAAGTAGAGATCAGCTACAAAATAGGTTTTGCTAAAATAGACCCCAAGAGGGTTGCGTAGGATTAAAGAATTTTACAAATAAACATTGCCGCTATTCAATTATTAGACCTACAGACTTTAAATTTGGCTGGCAAATCACTTTCATAGAATTGTGGTCCGCTATGAAAAGGGTTTGCGAAAATTGACCCTAAACAGGACTGCAAGAGAATTCAAGGCGTTATAGATAAATATTTTCGTTTCTGAACTATTAGACCTACAAGCTTGGAACTGACCTATACGCATGTATTTTTCATTGAATAGAGATCAGCTGTAAAAGGGATTTTATGAAATACTTCCCCAAGGGGATTTACGGGGCTTTTTGATTTGAAAAAAAGGCCATTTTTCATTTATTTGTTTCAAACTTCAAATACAGAAATCATGTTTATTTTGTTTCGTAGAGATCCACTTTTGGGGAGGGGGTTGTTTGAGCATAAAATATTATTCTACTTCAATTTAAGAAATTTAAGTCCTGGCCTTTTAAAATCAAGAGGGGAGGTCTACAAGAAGGTTTTTCAAAGCAATCGAATGCTTTTATATCAATAATTTATAAGCTGCATATATTCCTTCAACACCATAAAGCCTCCAGTAAAGCGGTCGTGCAACGGCTAGTATATATATATATATATATATATATATATATATGACTTACATCTTTTTAGGGCTGGGGAGGGGGGTATGATTAAGATCATGAACTACTGGTTGCCTTTGTTGAGTCGACCCGCCGTTACGAAGGGCTTATCATGCTGTTCAGTCTTCTGGAGCTTGAAAGTAGAAGTTAAAGTTAGAGAGGTGGCGGCTAAGGGTTCATCCTCTTCATCTGAATGCAGTTCGAAATTACGTGTTCGATCGACAATAACCCCCATGGTTCTTTTAGTGCGATGGTAATAAACACTTACTCACTCAGGACTTTTTTAAGGAATGGTATGCTTCCTTTAACTGCCTCACAAATTTCACAAGAAAGTTATGAATTAATCTTGACATTTTAAGCATGTTTAAGAGTATATACTCAGAGTTTACTCCTTTATGATATTTAGAATAAAATGTTTAAATACATGTTTTTTTTTTTTGTTAATCTTTACCTTAACACTTTATCTGTATCTAATGAGAAAATTCTTGATTTCGAATAAATTCATTTCTGGCATTTTTGGTAGTATGTCGGTAAGATCAAAGAGCCTGTAAGCTATTTTTTATGTTGTAACAACCTACTTGAGGTTGTCGGTGTTTGGAAGTTCGAGTAAAGATCAGCCATAACCAGTTTCAAATTCCAATTTATTATTCTACTAATTGAAATCAAACAACTAACGGTTAAGAAATGCACAACGCGACCAATTAGAAGATTAGTCACTCGGCTAAAGGATACTTAATATTGGAGTATAATCTACTTCATTTACTCTGGGAACACTCCTTTACACTTCAACTGTATAATTTACAGTCTCTCATTTTTTCTGTGACCTCCAGTGGTAATCATTAAACTCAATCTTAAAACTTATTCACCAGTTAGCAATAACTGATCATCCAGATACTTCTCGTCGACTAACGCTCGACTAACTTTGCGAACCTAAATGTCCATGCTTAAATATAACACCTCATTTGAATAATTAAAGTCTTCTTTGGGAAAAAGTTTTCAATAGAACTTACAGCTAAAAATAAATAAATTTACGCCAAGAGTATTAGTCAAGGTTCACTGATAGAAATATAACATTATAATGTTATATTTCTGCTGAAGACCTTTGTGTATAACTCTAAAGTTGATTTGAGTTTAGAGGTTATCGTATGATTTGTATAGGAAATAAAGAAGGCTATGGTAAAATATTCAAATGCTTGGTATCACCAATCAAAGTTCCAAGGCTAGCTGAAAAATGCAGAAACCTTTAATCTAAAAAATTACAATAATTACTAGATTATTAATCTAAAAAATCTCATTAATTATTTCACTATTAACAAACGAAAAAAACTCAAAAGAGAAACTGTTTCCTACAAATTACCATAGCAACCGTTATGAAAGGAAAGATTGATAGGTTTCTCATTTCCCTCAATTAATTTATGGTAAAAATTTTTTCCGTTAGATTTAAAGTTAGGTAATTTTTCACAATATGGATTGTAAGTTTTATAGGGAATATAAAAGAGTTAAGGTATTTTCATATGTTATACATCGAGAAACTTTGAGTTATATTACGAATGTTCTGTTACAGCTAAATATAAAGCAAATTAATACTAAAGAAAGTACAGGAAAATCTAATTTATTTAGATTTTTGCTATAAGGCATATACATTTAAAATTAGTAAAATTGTAATAAAATACCTTTAATTTTAAAAAGTTAGCAAATTGAATAATATTTATTGATTAAAACACTTTTTTTTTAAAAAAAATATTCAGAATATGTTTTTATATCCAGGATCTTAAAGAAAATGTAATTAATTTTTTAAAAATGCGAAACTTTTAAAAATATGATATATTCAATACAATGTAAATGAAAATAGGCAGTAACAAGTAATTCTTCGGTGAAGATCTGACAGCTTAGAAAGATGACGGAAGATTCCAAAAACTTTTCCCATTTGTTTCAAGAATTTCCAATAACTCTCGGAATGTTTTATGCAAAAACCGATAAATGGTTTTGAAGTTCATTGACCTTTTCTTTTCTTTAATAACGACTTCGCAATCACACGCGTTTTGGGATTTAAGAGATTTTTTATATATCCACGCTCAATTTTTTAGCTTCACCTATAGTTAAAAAAAACTTCATCTTGTAATTTAAATTATAATGTAGAAGAATTTAATATTCAGGAGTTTTTTTTATTTCATTTTAAGCACAAAATGAAAAAAAAATGACTTTTAAGTATTTGAAACTGAACCATCTACATTTTGCATCTTAAAAAGTAATAAAAAGACTATATTTTAAATTGAAATTTTTAAATATACTATCCAAAGAATGAAGAGAAAATCCCCAATTATACTTTTATGATGTATACAAAATCTTATTTGAAATATTTTAGGATTTCAAGATAAATTTTGACTTTCTAGTAAGTGATTGTTTATTAGTGTCACACTATAAGTAACATGAAGATTATTGGCAAAGTACTTCTTAATTTCAAACCTTGGTCAAGGGAGAGTAAGACACCTGAGCTTGCAACCCCTTCTCCAAACTTCCACACCATTTCAACGGGAGGAATTCGATCCACGACAGATGTAACGTGTAGCAGCCCGGTTTTTAGGGGCACTATACTCGAATCCAGGACATGCCGGCCACAACTCCGTGAGCATGACCACAAGGCTACAACTACCCCTTTGACCTTCTAAATAAGTTTATGAACTTAAACTAATTTCCATACATGTTTCGATACATATTCAAAATAGTTAATATACTGAGCATATGGTTATCAGAAACTAATTCAAAAATTACAGAAATTTCCCCATGCTGATTGAAATATCTAAAAGAATTAGCTAATTTAGGATAATCAATCAGAGTAAGCTGATATGTCTCAGTATAAGATATGGTAAGAGAACAAATTATCTTCTTTACATATACAAATTCATACATATATATGTAATAATTCCCTCTAGTATTATTTTAAAATCACCTTCAATTCTGTAGTCCAGTCCTTCAGAATTAACGCGTAACTAATAAACTACCTACCCGCCTAACGGGAATCTTTTGAATTACATCGATCCACCTACCCAGATCACGTGATTTCCCGCTTAGTATAAATAGCGAGATCTCTAGAAATTCCGCTTTTTCTGTGTTCTTTGGCCTTCGTAACGTAATCGGCTTCAGCTACTGTAATCAGCTACAGTGTGTATTTTTGCTTTGTGTGTTTTCTTTGTGATGCTGCCCATATATGTTTGTCTGTCTCTATATGTTCAATGTATAGTAAACCGAAACAACTAACCATAAGATTGCGTCATCAATTCCATAAAAATGCAACATCAACCACACATAATAAATAGTAATCTTATTAAGAAACTCCTTCCCTGGCTACGTTTTACATATTTATATATATAAATATTTTAATTAAAAAAATTCAAAAATGAAAATATTTGAGCTTACAATGGGTTGTATAAATTCATGTTTATGTTTGTGAAATATAAATTAAAATTTCCAAGTTCTGAACTACATTTCATTTATTTTAATGTTATTATCTTTAAAGTAGTAAACTGTAAAAAAATTAAATTTATTGAAGTCTTCGCGAATTCTCGAATTTCCTATGAGTGGAAGAATACCACTACCCTAATCTAATTTCAAATATTGAGGCAATTTCTTTCTTCATTTTCTGAAACTTCCAGAAAAAAGTATTGTTTCCAAATTGGATTAGTTATTGTCTTTTCCAATGAAATTAATTTGATAGATTGCTTTTGCAAACCCCGTGCTTCCGGGTCTGAAGCTTCTTTTTTTTAAATACAAATGGCAAGAATTGCGAAACTACATTTAGTCTTATCATTGTTTTTCCATTATTCTAAGTAACGCTTTGAAATGTAGTTCATTAACCTTTCTAGCAATTATGTAAATGAGAGCGTAGTAAGTGTAATTAAAAAAATGTTCATTGAATATACACAAGGAAATAAAGCGGATACCAACAAAATTAATGCAATTTGTAAAATTGGCTAGTAAGAATGATTAGAAAGATACATTTGTCTATATCTATTGGATCAATATAATTAGTCACAAAAATATGGTTGTATTTGTAAAATATTTTAAGATATTCATTCGAATAAAAATTTTAATTGTTTAGGTAAATATTAATTGTGATTTTATTTATTTTCTATATCAAAATACCTACATTTCTTTGTACAAAGGAATGTAAAATATTTTTCTATTTTATATATTTAAGACCTGTAACTAATATCCCCTTCCTTCCTCAGTGGCTCGACAGCACAGCGTGGGCCTTGACCTTCTTTAGAAGCCTTTTTCAGGAAAGCCATCTTCTGGCTAGTGTTCTCCAATTATTAGTTCTCAAAACTAGGAGATCTTTTTCTAGGCTATCAATCCATCTAGGGTTTGGCCGGCTCTTTCTTATTATGCCAGTTGGTTGAGAATTGAAAACTGCTTTAGTGGTGTGGTCTTTGTTCATTCTGACAATGTGACCTGCTGATTTAATTCATTGTGTTTTGATGAAGATAACAATGTCAGACTCTTTAGATATCAAGATTCTTTAGATGCCAATTTGATCTTCTTTGCCACGTTCCATTTTCTTGAATTCCTGAAAAAATAAATCTTAAAATGTTTCTTTCGTAAATACTTATCATGGATCTTACCTGTTCGAGACATGGACCAAGTTTCACATGTCATAAGTTAATACTAATCTTAGAAGACTTTTATACAATATAACCTCTGATTTCCTTTCGATTCAATTCGATGTCACATATTTTCGTATTCCATTAAGACATCTGTTAGCCATAGATAATTCTCTTTTGGACTTAAGTAGTATAATCATTTCTATTGTTTATTTCTGAACCTAAATAAGTGTGAAACTGTCAACAACTTCAAAATTATACTCTTCAGTTTTAAAGTGAGAATCGTTAAAACAGGATTTAGTGCAAGGCATTTACTTGGTCTTATTCTCATTGATTTTCAGTTCCCATCCAGAGGTCTCTCTTTCTCTAAATATAGGAAGACTTGTCGTAGTGCGGTGGGTGTTCACGCAGTGATATCAATGTCATCAGCAAAAGACAACAAGTGTATTAATTTATTAGATATTTCCTGTGGTATTGATGATGGAATCTCTTACCACCTTTTCTAATCCTAGATAAAAGAGAAGACTTTGTAGTGCATCTCCCGTTCTAACGCCAATTCTTATTTCCAATGGGTACAAAAGATCATTCTGCACCTTGTCATGATCTTTGTCTCGTTTAATGCCAGGCTTCCTGTAATATACAAGGTGATTACAATTAAAACTGCACTTTCAAAAAGCTGTAAATAAAGAACCACTGCTCAGAATGACTTCAAATTTGAACTGAACATACTTGAAGAAAATGGAAAACGTCATGTTAACAGAAAAAGTTTTAAAGTTTGTCAATATATAACACTGAAAGTGGCATAACGAAAGTAGACTCGGCAACAAATGGTATTTTCAATCGAATGTTTTTTTTTAGTCACACCGTTTCACTTTCTTAAAGTATATTCAAATCAAATTTGAAGTTATACTTAGCAGTGTTCGTTTTTACAGCATTTTGAATGTGCAACGTAATTATCCTATATCTCAGAAATACTACTCAGTCAATTAATCATTTTAATAATATTCTTATTTCATTTACTTGAACTATTTTTAAGGTATCCGAACACTTTTGGAGTACCTTTTAACAAAATAGCATATTTAAAAATTAGAAGTGCTTTTTTAGAACTCAATACCAATAAATACTAATATTTAACTAACAATATTTAAAATGAATTACCTAAATTTTACAAAACAATCACAATTATAAGTGAAATTTTAGCAATATTTTTGAAATACTTCGAAACAATCAGAGAAAAAAGTAACAAACTTATATTAGTAAAAGTATTACTGAAACAAAGTAGATGCATTTATCAAAAAATGTACTAAAATTTTAAAGTTTTAATAAAATTTGAAAATTTTGGAGTTAATTCAGTTAACATTATAAGAAATGTGACATTCTTTATGAGACCGCGTTATTTAAATAACAAGCCATAACTCAAAAAGTATTCATACAATAAAAAATATTTTAGTACGTACTCTGGAAAATAACATACATAGCACTTACAAAACGTATTATAGAAATACATTTTTGTAACATTTTGTGCTGTCAGACTCGTCATGATTGATTTTAAACAATTTAATGCCCCTTTCTGGTAGATCGAAGACCCTCTTCCGGTTTTTCTAGCTTTTATAAAATTGACTATAAGTTGGCCTCTAGGTATCGTAGAAAAGAAAAAAAAATGTTATTTTAAAGCAAAAACATAGCTCTATTCAGTAAAAAAATATATCTGTTTGACTGAATTTGGTCATTTTCAACGTTTCTGGTTACCTTAATAGAAGATTTTTTCTTAAGGTATCCGGCTACGCGTTCGGAACCATGATTTTGCAAAAGCTTATAAATGGGTAATATTTATAATATTTAGTGTCACTTAGATTGAAAAACGTATATAACATTGTTTTAAGAATATTATTACAGAAAAAAGTGTGATGCACTCATCGCGTTTACTACTAAAAACTCCTCTTAAGTACTTTGGGGCCGAAAAAGGCAAATTCTTTCCAACCAAATCCAGAAGCGAAGCGTGAATATGCAAATTGGAAACTTTTTAAATAGCAGAAGTTTAACGTAAGTGGATGACCTATTGGGAAGTGATTATGCTAGTCTGAGTTTAAGCGCGTGAACTGAAGGAAGAGGAGAAAGCCTTCATTGAGTATGAAGCTATCCGTTACAGAGCGATCAGGTCAAGGTGGATACTATTCCACGCGAGATAAACAAAATATATTTAGGAACGAGACGGTTGCGGTTAATCAAGAGATTAAGGTAGGATAATTCCGTTATCTACTAAGACTGTATTAGTTGAGAATAGGAATTGGAGGGAATATCCTAATTAAAAGTCGCGCTTATTTCGTAATACGTATTGTGTGTTTTCTCACCTCAGATCCCCTACGTTATAATATAAATATATTATCATTGTTATTGTTTAAGTTAAGATCTTATTAAAGACATTTTAAGATCAGAGAACACCTAGTTCTTTATTCCCTCCCACTCCTCTAGATCACGAAGATAACTTAAAAGTAAGGTATCACCCAAGGGCGAAAACCTTACAAAAGTATTTAAGTACAATATTTTGACAAAAAAGGAATATAGAATGAACCATTTTCTAAATATTCTCCTTTTATGAAAAATGCTTCCGTTATAATAAAATTTTACCTGTATATAGCTCAGACCTCTGTACAGTGTCTCAACTAGAATTTTTGAAATATATAACTTAGAAGTGGATTTATCCATTTTTTACGACAACAGAGGGGAGAAATTTTAAGAAAAAAAAGCCGATAAATATTTCAATTGGTGGTAACTCTGAAAATAATGTGAATTTTTCAAAGATCATAGTTGAGCCTCTTTTCAGAGGTCTGAGCTATATACAGGCAAAATAGTATTACTATAGATGCATTTTTTATAAAAGGAGAACGTTTTGAAAAAAAGGTTATTCTGAGTTAATTTTTTGCCAAAATATTGTATTTAAACAGTTTTTTGTTATGATGTCCTTAAAACAATTTTACACATGTATTCTAATCTAAGTGACACTAAATATCATGAACATTATCCATCTATGTTAAAATCACGGTTCCGAACTTAGTTGGATATCTTATAAACATGATGCACTCATATAAACATTCACCAAACAAGTCTCAAGTTATCCTGGGATTCCTAGCTTGAAAAATTCATAAATATATGTCAAAATTATCATCCATGTAAATCTATTGGCATAAAATTAATACAAATTCTATTGTATAGTAGAGGATACTATATATTCACTTCAACTAGGATAAATTGTTTTTGTGAAGTATTTATCAGGAGTTTAATTTGTTTACCTTTTTCTCATTCTTCTCAATTGAAAGTAGCATAAAATAAAAGATTCCTCCTTATCTGTCATCATTCAATTCTAGAACGATATTGCATAAAATAATCAATCTTGAAAAGTATGACTATTGAGAATAAAATAAGAAAAAAAAATAATAATAAATATAGAAAAATAATTTTATCTAAGAATTTTTTTTACTACAAATGTCAGACGATTTTAACTTTAACTTCGCAGAATAATTACATTTGACTTCTTTACCAATAAATGATATAGAGCTTTTCAAATAATTCAAAAAAAGAGAAATGTGGTAATAGATAAGAAAATGTGTATAGTCCTTTTTCACAATACCTACTATTAGTTCACTTTCTCCCTAAATACTTTTATATATATATATGAAAGAAATTTTTATAATATTTGTATAATATTGTATAATATTTGTATATATATATATATCTTGTACAAATTTTCAATCCTTAATAAAATACTTTCTGTTCGTCCATTCAAGTTCAAATACATTTTATTAAATTTGTAGTGGATGACATGTTGCTTGATGTTTATACTTTTTTCAAATATTAATTCATTCACATTAAATTTAAAGATGGATTAATAGTAACCAACAAAATTAATAGTCCAACAGCATATATAGAAAAGAAAATCGTCCGTTGTGTCCCTGTTGCGCAATGGATAGCGCGCTGAACTTTAACCGAAAGGTGTTAGGTTCGAATCCCACCAGGTGTGGCCTAATTTCTGAGAGTGTGATCTATTTTTCACATTACTATTTTATTAGAATAATTAAATTTAATTAATGAATAAATATATAATACACACAAACAAAAAAATAATATCCCAACACTATATATAGAAAATAAAATGGAAAAATGCAAAGAAAATCACTTTTTTTTGTCATTTAGTACTATGAGTCTGTCATATGTATATACATATTTATATTAATTGTAACTATTTAATAAAAAGTAACTGAAATAATTTTTTTCTTTTTTGACCTAAGTAGGAATTGATTTTTTTATATTACTAATTGTTATCAGGAAATCCTAGTGAAGTGAATATATATTGATATTTCCTATATTCTTCTGACACAGTTATAAGTAGTAATAGATTATATATTTCGTACAAATGTGACTCACAAATTAAATGTTGCCAACCAGAATTTCTCGCTGATCACACTTAGACTGACCGACCACGAGCAATATGTTCATATCTTTTAATTTTTTTATATATGAAAGTCAACCTCATAACATTGATATTTTATAGTGTTTTTATTATTATTATTATATTTAATGAAATATGACTTTTTTAGTAATGCTGTACAGAAGTTTCACTTTAAAATTGTTGTTTTTGAATGGTGATGCGTTTTATGCATACAAAAACAAACGCACTGTTTAAGAGGTCTCAGGGGTGTTAAATTTTTCTAGAGGTCTGAAAATATAAACAATTTTCAAACAGGTATAATTCTTTTAAATTTAAATTAAATAATTCGAATCTTTTACGCATTATTTATAAAAGAATGAGGCTTCAGAAAAGTATAAAATGTTTAAAATATAATCATAATTTTAAAAATCATAAGCATATGAAAATTCTATGATAAATATTAAGTATTTTTTGCGTTGCGCACGCTATTTTCTAAAAATAATAAAGTTAAATGTATTCTCATTACACTGTAGCTATTTTTATATAAATAGAATAATAACTTACATATTTTAATAAATAAAAAAAATACATTTTTAAAAAATATTTAAAAAATTGCAATGTTTTACAAATATTTTGAAATACAAAAGACATATAATACTAAAATTAGGTACGGCTTAAAGAGTATGATGCATTTTATAATTCTATAAATTTTTATACATCAGATGCTACTATTTTAGAAAATAGCGTGCGCAACACAAAAAATACTTAATATTTATCATAGAATTTTCATATGCTTATGATTTTTAAAATTATGATTATATTTTAAACATTTTATACTTTTCTGAAGCCCCATTCTTTTATAAATAATGTGTAAAAGATTCGAATCATTTAATTTAAATTTAAAAGAATTATACCTGTTTGAAAACTGTTTATATTTTCAGACCTGTAGGAAAATTTAACACCCCTGAGACCCTTTAAGAGTAAAAGAAAAATGCTGCAGAATATAGGCCATTACTGTATTCTGCAGAAATTTATATTCAATGTCAAAGGAATAAAACTAAAAATAAGCAAATACAAATGCAAACATTTTCTTGGCACCAAAAATATGCTAAATAAAATATATAAAAAAGATATATTTTCGGTGAAAATATATTTTATTACAATATAATGACCGTACCTTGAGATACATTTAAAATTATAATCACAGATGATACACATAAAAAAATATGTGCATTGAAGTAATAATATATTTAAAATGAAAGGCAAACATGTAACGTAATTTTAATAAGCTTACAGCATTTTCTACTAAAGTTTATTTCAGGAAGAATATATAGCCACATTAATATATAACAGAAAAATTTATTTTAATGTGGAAAACTAAAAATCATTTTCATTTGGCTACTGAATGCATTATTTAAAATATTATATTTTAAATATTGATACTAATTAGAAAGATTTTTATTGTTAAAAACAACCTGAAATGTCTTTCTCCTTCATTAAACTATTCATATTTTTCAATATTTAATCAGTAATTGTTTAGGTGGAAAAAAATAAAAATTACATTCTCTGTCTTATAGTAATCATGGCACTAAATTTAAAATGTAGATAATATGAATATGAGAGAGAGTTTCCTATTTAGTACCTCGTTAAGTATTTTCAGAGAGTCAAATATTTTTTAAACTTTCTTCTAGTAAATTAGTTATTCTTTATTCCCTTAGATTGTAAGCAACTTTTAAAAATTATACATAAAATAAACAAAAATGTTATAATTCAAAGTTTCCTTTTTTATAACAAATTAGGTTCATTTTGCATCTTGAAGGTTATTGGATGAAAATTAGTATGAAAATTCTAGTATTCAGGGCAATAAAACCTCCTAGTAACAGAGTGTGATGACACGGCATCAAAGAATAAAAAAAAACCAACACACATATAAAACATACGAAAAAGAATAAGGCACTACATGTTCACTCTCAAAACAACCTAAACAAAACAACCTAGCTCCAGGATTACAGCTAAAAGGTTTTTTATTAAATAGCTAGTAACAATAGATAGACCATATACATCGCTTGATGTTATGAAAAATCTTAATCAGATTTGAATGGTAAATAAGACGCTAGATAATATTTTTTATCGAAATATTTTTGCTAACATGTATATATACACACTCACTACACTCCCATACACATATATATATATATTTGTGTAAGTGTGTGTGGTTCCGGTTGTTATTGCCAAGCCACGAGGTAGACTAGATCCTCCTGCGTATGTCTAATAGCGTGCACAGTGCTGCCAGAGCTGTAATTTCTACAGACTCTGGAGGTAGAAAGACGCCATGACACGACAAAAAAGTTGATGATACATCGTTTCCATGATCAAAACGACTCGGACAATTCGTCTGGATGACAGGGAATTCACGTGATTAAGAAAGAATGGAGTTTAACTGCTGCTGGTGAGGGTAGGCTATAATTCTTACACTTACTTTTGAGAGTGAAGGAAAGGAAACTAGTCTAAGCGAACTTGAAAGTGGGCAGAGTTTAAGGGCCCGGAAACCAAGAACAAGTATTTCCGAAATAACCTGATTGGCAAGTTATTCGTATTCTGCTGTTTTTAATATTTATGCAAAGTGGATGAATAATGGTGAAATTAGAAATAGTCATCTGGCTGTTGTACGTCCTCACGTCACACACACATAAAATGATGTTAGAAATAGCCTCGCTTGACAAAACAAAATCGGTGTCAAACATTGATTCATCTCACAGCTCAATACAATGCAGGTCCTAGTGCAAGTGTTTTGTAATATACCACTAGGCCGACATTGTTCGACATGAGGCTGCACAGCAAACGTGTCACTCGTTGGACTTTGTTGACCAAGCGTCATTGGCAACTGTGCTTAGAATAGTCTAGTCTCAGAAACATTGAAACGACCATAAATAAGTGGAAGCGAGTTTCCTAGTTGGATGGCTCCCAATTTTTCCTTTATCATGTCGATGGTTGTGTCAGGGAGTGCCATCTTCCACAGTCTCGAGCAGTTACTCCATCCAAGTACACAGATTGTGATGGTGGTATTATGCGTTAGAGAACGATGTCATGGGTGACTCTGGGACCGTTAGTTCTAGTATAAGGGACCGTGGAAGTTGTAGACTAACTGAGCATAATTGTGGATCAGTTACCCTTTTATATTGCGCTTGTTGTTCCAACTGGAAATTGACTCTTCCAGCACAGTACAACGTCCTATGTCAAAAAGGATAGAATTGTGCTAGAAAGATTTGAGGAGCATGTAGATGAATTCCAATTAATATCCTGGTCATTTAACTTGGTGGATCTTAACCTGATAGGGAACATTTGGGTTTTGATAGAAAGGCAGTTCAGAGATCAAACATGTTCGTGTCAGAATATCTCGACATTACGTGACTACCACTCAGACAATTGGTACAACCTGTTTACAGTCTCCTACGAAGAATTTGGAGTATCCATGCCAAAGCAAGTTGCAGGTATTTTGCACGCAAAATGGGTGCAACATGTTATTGAGTAGATGTTCATAATGATTAGGATAATGATATATGATAAAAAAAACTTTCTGCTGCGCGTGTGACTGATGTACAAACAAAATAAAACCTCTTACAAAAAAAAACAGAAAACCAAACAAAATTTGCGATTTTATTTATTTATTTTTTACAAAAAAAATTGTCTTATAAAATCTTATGTTAAACCTTATTTAATTCAATTCAATTAGTTGAATCTTTACTATATCTCCTGATTTATGTAAAATGGACGGTTCTGTTCACTTTCTTCTTACTAATAATCCTCTTGGGGAATAATAGATTTTTAAATATTTTTTAATTGAAAATTTCCTCCTCCGAAGAAGACGCAATTTATTCAAATCAAGGCTGGCTTTTAAAGATTAACTCTCAAGTTTAATGAGAGAGAAAGGCTATAAGATAACAGGCTGTCAAGTAGTGATTAAAGTAAAGCTAGGCGAGAGTGCTTAGTAGATTATTTGATTAATATTGATTGACGATTTGGTCAATTGGTTGTTAAATTGGATTCGAGTCGGTTTGAATTAGATTACTTCATAAATGATCTTCAAATATAAGAAGATATTGCTTGACATGCTAAGAGTAAGTGATCCGATTTATAATTAACTCTTCTAGTGTCTCGTCTGCCTCGCTATTGCTCCGATATTTAACTATTAGTGTATTCCTTAACTTGGGTGGTAGATGTTTGTTACGTTGTTGAGAGAATTGTTAAGAATTCGAGTTTGTATTGAATATTTGTGTGTGGCTAATCTTCAATCTGACTCTCTTACACTAATGGATGGGAATGTCCTTCTATTACAAGAGGCTTATATTTAAATAAATGAAATATATTTATCTTTTTTTACTATGCCAAATTTGCGAAATCAACATGGGTTGGTTGGAAGATTAAGAGTTTGATAGGAGACTATTTAATCTTACAAAATAACGTAATATAAATATGAGGGCATATTTTAAATGATTAAATTGAATGAAAATAATGTATTACATTCTGTTCAAATTAGAGTTCTATAAGAAAATGTATGTACCTTTAACATTTCCAGTCAATGAATTAGAGGTGTTTCATTTGTAGCTGAGAGCCTTTTTGCGATTAAATGCCGTATCTAATAATCTATAAGATTAATTCCAACTGCAGCCAATTCCGCTTAATCGAACTCTAAAATGCTAAAAGCTAACTCTCATTACTTAGAGTAAATGACAATCGTCATATCCATTAATGGTTTCAAAAAATGTGTGATAAAGAAATGAGATCATCAGGCAATTCTAACTGAAATAAGCATAATTGGGTTATTATCTGAAATAGCATACTACATTAAAGGTGTTTCAATTCAGAGAAATTAAAGGAAAGTGTTGTTTTAACTATGTTAACGTGTGAAGTTCAAATTTTGTTTTATTTACGTTATTTAGCATGAATTTTTGTGCTTACTTAATCATTCGAGCTTCAATTCGTTTTATTGAATTTATTCAACATATTATAATAGAAAAGAACAGTATATATTATTTTTTATAAGGTTCTACTCACAAAGCAATCTAGTGAAAGGTCAAGTCGAATTGAATTGTATAACTATTGATTATGATTGTGATATTACAGGTATTAGTCAGGGTTTAGATTTAATATGTCACTTATAAATGTTGTTACTTACACTTTATATTACCTTATTTATATTCTTACTCCTTCAAGCAAGGTTTGTAATTCATCTCATGGTAAGAGTTTAATACGTTTTGATGAAAAGAAAATTCATTTTAATTCTGAGTGAAATGTGAGTTTTTAATCTATTAACGGAATTATGATTTTCAGAAAAACAATAAGAAATTTCACGTTTTTTAAACAATTTTTCTTATAAAATTAAGCGTAATTTAAAATAAAATAATTGTAAATAAACTATCTATTTTCCATTACATTATAAGTAGTCCTATTCTGCTATAGAATATAAAAAAAAATCGAGGGGGTATAAGAAATCGGGATTTTATTTTACCTTGACGTAATACCCGTAAATTAATGCCTTAACTGGTTTGGCAATACACCACACGGGCTACAGAAAGCTGGCCTCAATCGGTTTGCCCATACGCAGTACGGGCACTGATCTTTCTTCTTTCTATCTTTGATCTGCCCATGTTTTTCATTCTTATAGTGAGCTTATTAGAGCTAGTGTTTTTTAATAGATGCAGATTGGCCATGGTATTGAAATACTTCTCATCTGGGATTTTCTTTGTGGTGAAGGAGGGAATTATTGCTTGAAGGCAGGAATTTATATTCTTGAAAATTATTCGATAAGGAACTGAAATTGTCAAGGCAATGTGTAATTTGTTGGTTGAGAAGAAATGGAAATGGAAAGATAATTAAAAAAAGCCAACATTATCTCTGTCTACCTTGTATTGTAAGTATTACACCATGCTTCAAACTGTGTGCATAAACACACACACAACAAAATCCTCAACCGTTTGAGAAAAAGGTACGAACATGATTTTTTTTATAAGTATGAGGAAAATTTTCTTAAAATATATGAAACATTCTTCATAGCACCCTGAGTTTATTTCTAAAAAGCAAACATTTAAGAGTTTTTTTGTTCCATAAATATAAAATAAGAGCTAATGCGAACAGTTTGAAATTGAAATTGAAATAAAATTCTTCCATTTTTGCATTTCGCAAAGTATTATGCTGAATTATATGCAATAACAAGTAATGTAAAAATAATTTTTAAGTCAACCCCTACTTAGATCAACAAAGAAAATTTTTATTTTAGCTACTTTTTATTCAGTAGTTACAATTAATATAAATATGTATATACATAGGACAGGATCACAACATTAAGTGGTAGTTAATTTTTATTCATCATCATTAAAGTATCGTATCGTCATCCAAAACAATCGTGTATATAAAATTTCAGTTCAACTGAATGCGAACATGAGAAAAAATTTTAAGGGGACATGTTACGATTTAAGCAAAAATTTTAATTTAAGGATTTTCAAAATTTTTGTTGCTTCCTATGTGCGTATACTATGTAAAATAAATTTTGTGCTAAAAATTTCGTAAAAAGTTAGCTATTTAATTATTTAAGGAAAACATCTAAAATTTCTGAAGTGATTTTAAAATGCTACTTCTCTTACAAAAATATACGTACACACATGAAATTTGATTTACAAGTGCGTTCAACTATGTATAACAAAAGTTGGTATGGGTTTTGCGATAACACTATTGGTATTTGTACAATACTTCTTTTTATGAATCCTTATTGAAAATTCCTTAAAAATTTGCAAATTCTAACTTCAATTATTTTTTAAAAAATAAGTATTACTTTGATTCAAAAAAGCATACCAACTTTTGTTACATGTACTATTAGCAATGGGTAAAAAAAATTCAAAGCATTAGGCACGATAGAAAAAAAGCCTTAGCATTTTAAATGAAGACAAACTAGTTATTTTACCTTTCTGAGATAAGTAAGTTTAAAGCTTTGATTTGCCATAGGGATGTGAATAAAAATGAATTTAAAAGCTTTCATAATTCGGCGTTTTTTAAGTTTAGAGTTTTCAAAATTTTGTGAGGTTATAGAAAAGTATATAAAGAATAATTTAGGCTAGAAAAATTATATTTGATTTTTGACCGATTTTTGTCAATTGAATCGTACTGTGTCCCCTTAAAGTTTTGACCCAAGTCGATAAAAATGAAACCAACGTGGCTGTATCTGTAACTCTTTAAATAATTAGTTTCAGTCAATTAATTTTAATTAAATTATCGTATTTTTTTACCCAAAGCAATAGTGTATAGAAAATTTTAGTTCAAGTCAGTGCTTTAAAATGTAAGAAGAAACCTTTTCAAATTTTGACACAAGTCACCAAAAGGGCTGCTAAGTCGTCAAAAATGATGCCAAAGTGGCACACGATAAAGGGTAATACCACTTATCTCTACCTCTACAACTTAGGCATGGAACTGGAGGGGAGGGAAATATTCTCCAGCCCTCTGCACCTGTGGTTTCATCTGCCACAAGACTTTCAGACCCACTGATTTAACAAGCATGTATTCCGTGTGTATTCGGAGGATATTTGGTGGCATAGGGCATCGAACCCAGGCCCTCCGGTCTGGGGTCCGATGCTGTAACTACTAGGCTACCCACGGCTCTACATTTGGTAGAACTCAAGAATAAAAGTATATCAAATTAAATAAGGTAATTAAAGTGTTAAAATGAAATATCAAAAGAATTAATGGTTTGGTTAGATTAATTCTGTCAGAATACATTAATTATTGCAAGTATTTGCAGCATTTCTGTAAATGTAACACATGCGCATGTTTAATAAAAAAAAAGTTAATATGTAAAATAATGAGCTATAGCGATAATGGAGCGATAGCTTAATTAGCTATAGCGATAATACGAATTCACGAAAAGCAATTAATGAAATGCTTATTTTGAAGATAATAAGCGAACACGAATGCTCATAGAAAAAAAAAATAGTGAATTTTAAATCTCAATTTCTCAATTAATGCGCATTTTATTCAAGAAATTTTAAAAAAATACATTTCAAACTAAAACACTTGAAACGTCATATATTTTCTTCAATAGATGTTCAAAAGGATGTTTTCACGAAAATATTTATCTTCTCTCCTGTTTACGTCATTCCTCTTAGAAAAGTGGTCGCATCTCACTTGGATGAACATCCTCTTAAGTCTTTGAAATGTTCCTGTTTTGAATTAAACTCCCTTTCCTCTGGTTGTTGTTTATGAATAGGCGTAGGCGTTCTGTATTGGATAAAAGGATTCGTAAACAAGACTTTTTATTTGGCGACATGAATCAGAATTCTTCTTGAGTACAGTCACCTGAAAATGTTTTGGAAGATTTATATATATCAAAGCTTTCGAAACTCTACTCAACAACACCCTTAGTAGTATTTTCATGCTGTTGTAAATGTTACAGATCAAGTAGATGTAATTGATATGCGAGAAGTGTGTGGTTGGAATGAATTGTATTTTTAAAAAAATTATGCGATGTAGATTCATCATACATGTGTAAGGATAATTAAATTAGATCTAAAATTAAATCCCAAATGTTCCACTTATATCTTCCGTTACATCTTCAAGTCTTAAATTAAGCATACAATTATTTCTCCGAAAAAATAAAGTCCAACCAAAACACTTTTAATTCTTGATCATAATTTTTATAGGCTTCATATTACATCCTTAACTTTCCAGTAGAACTTATAAACTAAAAAGAGTACTTAACAGTTCTGAACATATGTGGAAGTCCAATTAAATTTCACTTGTCATCCGTTTTCACTCAGCGATATGTCGATTGTTCAATGTTTAAAACTGTTTGTAAAAAAACTCGATGTTGACTTGAAACACTACATATATATATATATACCAGGTGCACCAAAAGTTTGTTTAAACTTTAAAAATTTATTAAAAAGGTAGAAACTATGATAACGAAGTGCGGTTAGCAAGAGAGGGTTAACACAAGGAAGTCGGATTTCTTTAGCAGCAAAAACATTTTTAGTTAAAACAATCCCCGATAGAGGAAGCCTACCACCCAAAACATATTGCACATAGGAACAGTATGGATAGGTAGCGTTGACAGTCAAGCAGCTAATTGCTAAAAGACATCTTATTTCTGTATTAAATAATTACTAACTATAATTTATATGTTGCAATACTTAAGAATAGTATGGAAAAGGGTTCTTGTCCGTATATCATTTAGTGTATGCCCAGATATTGCTCCGCTGGCTCTTAAGTAAGTGAATCTTCGCCTAAATTTTTAAGCTGTCAAAATTCATCTGACGGTCCTTGAGCACGAGAGCGTCTGCAAACTCAAAATCTGACGAGCGACTATTCCGTCAATTCATGGAGATCAAGAAGTCGATCAAAAAGTCCCTCTCAAATTCCAAACCGACCCCTTTAAATTCCAGGGGTGGGTCACTTTTACGCCCTTCGTCACCTATCCTTGGTGGGTGCTACACCTTTACATCCGGCTCCTCCGATCGCATTCCCACTCCATTAGTGTGAGGGAACAATCGGCTGGTAAGATGTTTTATCTATACTCGGAAACATGCTTGTGTCCAATATCTGCAGGATATAACTCGTCCTGTCATATTTTCAATTAAAAATTGTGAAAAACCGTACTATCTATTCTTGGGATACGTCCATATAAGAGGGGAACCCAACACAAATGGACTGTAACTCGCAGTTTTCTTCCTATTGAATATCTGGACTAACAGTCGTCTATTAATCGTAAAGAAAAAAGGGAATGGCGATTTCAAAAACATTCTCCGATCCTGCTCACACGTGCTATGCCCCCGACATAAGGCGCGAACCTTCGGTATCTTTTATGGAGACATAATGCCCCATCTGGACAACTGACCCGCTATACGTCAATCTTGGCATGCATAGATGGGAAGAATTCTGCTATTGAGAAGGCGTTACAATTTATTCTTTCAATAAATTTTGTTCAACATTACCTATAGAACATTGTCCGACACAAATAAGGCGATTCACAGGGCCCGTTGCAGCTGAATGTAACATGCGAGAATGAATTTTAGTAACTACGACAGATAGAATCTTTGTTAAAGGGGATGAATGGTACATAAATGATTTCAAATGTGATTTCAAAGATTTAACAGCCGGATGTTGACCTGAGGGAGGTCGTGTTAACGTAGAGGTCATGCTCTCTTACAGCCTCGACCAATCATTCTGTCTTCATGATATGGGATCATTCTTCGTCTTCATTCCTTTCACCGAGTGAAATTTTCTCAAAGCAAATGTTAATGCCTCTGTTCAAATAGAGCAGCTTCACCCACAACACTTTGTCGAATAAAGATAACGTGTGTATCAAGATTTTTGCTGCTTCATTTATCTGCATAATTTTCCCTTGGGAAACTCGCTTATCAGTCTCTCGCCAAAGACATTTGTAACTTTTTCTTTTGCCGATAAAAAACCAACTATTTTTGAGTATTTTCTTTCCCCTTTTTTTCGTCATTTCTTCGATTTTTATGAATTTTTTTAAAATTTGCTTTTAAAAATTTTAAAACCCGGGAATTATATATATATACATAAAGTTCCTCATCAAGGAAAATTTTTGTGCAAATTTTACGGTTTTTTTCGATATTTGGGCGCTTATATGTAACTGATTAGAAATTTAGCTTGACAGCACTGCATAATGCCACCTCAGGTTGTTCAAATTCATTCTCTTTCAGTGGCGCACACAAAAAATTTTCCCCTTTCCACCCCCCCCCAAAACCCTTTTATTTTTTCCAAAAGGTTTAAATTTCCCAAGTATTTAATAAGTAAAATTTACTCAAATATTTGTTATTAAGATTAATTTTATTAATTAATGTTAATTTTTTATTCAAAAAGTTTTTAATGGGTTTTGTGCCTGAAAATCGACAAAATTAAAAATAGCATGATACAAGAATGGTGAACTTTCGACCCCGGACCCCAACCTTTAAAAATTCCTGTGTGCGCTACTGTTCTCTTTGGATTATAAAACATATATCTAGAGCATGTTTGAGTGTATTTTATCAGTGGCAGAGGTACATTTTTTAACTAGACATAACATTATGCCGTCATCTGTAATCATCGGAGAGTAATTGCTTTTCTTTAAATTACTTGCAAAAACCACACTTGTAGAACTTGTAGAACTATAACTAAATAGGAATGTAAAAAATAAAAAAGCAATAAATTTAAAAAAATTTTTTTATAATATCTAAGGAATATTTTTGGTCTTTTTTTTTATGTTCATTTTAAATCTGAGTATATACAGCCGAACCTCTATATAACGAACCTTTTTAAATTGTAGTTTTTTCTATATTGGTTTTTTCCTGGAAACTTGAAATTTCAAATTTTTTTTTCGTTAAATGACTTCCATAGCGAAGTGCTTTTTCTATATAAAAATTTTTTTTTTTTTTTTTTGTGATTAAATTTTTTTTTCTTCCCTTTCCCTTTTTAAGTATTTCAAAAAAAATTCAAGTTATTCTTTTTTTTAAACATTTTATGGTGGGGTAAAAAATCTTAAACCCTGGTTTTATTAGACCCCAACTCTCGTCGATAGCAAAAAAATTTCCCTGGACGTTTCATCCATGAAGTGAAACCCCTTTGACCCCATTGCCTAGTTCGCTAGAAACATCATCGATATCCTTTTTTCACCCAAAATTGGGGGTTGTCCTTGTCCCCGTGCCCCCAATTTATGAAAAAATGTTTTTAAAAATTATTAATTGTATGTTTTTTAAATTTAAAATTTCGTTAATATTCATTAATTTTTAAAAAAATTATTTTTTTAATATTGAAAATACAGTGAATTTTTTTCGATATTCTTTTTTTTTTTTACTTCCCTTTTTTTCTTTCTTTTTTTTTTTTTTGATGGGTAAGATCCCCAAAATAGACATATGTTAAATTTTTTTAAAAAAAGGGGGAATAATTTTTTTTTTACTATAAAAGGTTCATAAATTTTAAAAATTTTGGGTATATTAAAAGATGAACCTCTATATAACGGATTTTCCATATAACTAACTTTTTTCCGGGATTTAGTGCCTTCGTTATACAGAGGTCCGACTATATATGAAGGAGAAAATCGACTCACTTACTCATTGATTCACACATCAAGATATCTCTAGAACTATTAGACGTATATACTTGTAATTTGGTAGACCTGTTCTTTTTAAGTAGTAGAGATCCGCTACAAAAGAGGTTTTGGGAAATTTGGACTCCAATGCGAGTTATGAGGTGTTGAAGGGTGTTATAGATAAAAATTACTCTTTTTGAACAATCAGACTCACATACTTGAAATTTGGCAAGCTTGTTCTTTTGTTTAATACAGATCCAAAAAGGGATTTAGCAAAAATTGACTTCTATGGGAGAAATGGGGAGTTATTGAGGTGTATTGATAAAAGCATACCCGTTTTCGAACAAAATTTACAGTAATGCAAATTGGTACGTATTTTTCTTTTGTTGAATTGAATTCCGCTAACAAAGGGTCTTACGAAAATCGATTGTCAAAGCGGTTAACAGGGCTTACGAAAAAAATAATTTCCGTTTTTGAATTATTGCACTTAGATTTGAAGTTTGGCAAACATATTTATTTTATTGAGTAGAAATACTTTAAAAATAGTTTTTGCGGAAATCCACTTTGGGGGAGAATGTTACTGGAGCACACACACACACACATGAAATATAATTCTTCTTCAAATGTAGAAATTGTTATTTAGAAGCCCTGCCTTTCTTAACTTAAAAGGTGAGAGTTATAAGAATGACAATGCAATGAAATGTTTAGTGCTGGGATTTAGATATCAATAATTTATATATATGTATATATATATATTCATACAACATTATGAAATACCGAGATTATATTATTTTTCCGAAGTGGCCTGCGAGGTCATTTAGGTTGACCACTCCTGTCCTAAGTGATGCAGTCGGTATTATATCTTTCATTTATTAGAAAATTAATTCTTGCGGCTTATTTATCGACTGGCTAACACAAAATGCGCATGCTCAGGAATTTGTTTTTGAAAGTATGCGGAAACGATGACTATATTTGTCAATGGTATACAATATTTTATCTAAGTACCCATTTTCTTTAATTTCACTCAAATATACTGAAAGGAGTAAAAAAAAATATAAAACAATGTTAATTTTATTTAAATCCTAAGCTTTCACTGTAGGGTAAATTTTTCATCGAATTTTGTTTGTTTTTATTGAAATCAGAAATATAGTTAGTGCTTTTGCAGTTTTACTTAAATTTTATTAAATTAATACATTGATAATTTCTTTTTTATGTTTCGTTTACATTTTTATCAATGTTTTTTGTATGAATTAATTTTAATTTTGGTAATAAATCACTTTTTACATTAGTCATATATTTCAGTACCTTAATATAAAGATATTTTTAAAAAATTTCAAATTCTAACAATTAACTATTGTTTAAAATATTAAAGAAAAAAATATATAAATTTTACGAAATTTGCGATGCAAAATTATTTTCTTCGTCATTTTAACTTAACCATTTTTTTTCCTTTTTATCTTTCTTTATGATAAGACACACATTCATCTGTTTTCGAAACTACCCACCTTTTCAAATCAGAAATATTGCAGTCAGCTCCTACGCATACCGAAAGGTACAAGGCTGCATTAAAAATTTAAGAATTCCGTTAAATTTATATATACGGAATAAGAAAATGTTCCTTTCCCGACAGGAAGAGATAAAATATACTGTTTGTTTCAAAAATTGTGAAAACGAGTTGAGCTTGTTTAACAGTTCCTCTCTATTTCTCTAAGCTTAAAAATTTGAATATTCTTAGAAAATGCCAGCCTACTTTCGAATGAAATAATTTGATAGACACTTTTCGAGTACCAGAAAAATCCGACTGTTCATTTCCTACGGCATAAGATGTGTTTCTGTCGATTTTATTTTTCAGATGACATCATTTTTCAATTCTTTTATTCAAAAAATGCTTCGATCGATCAATTTTTATTTTTAAAAATTTTAACTATGTAAGCTCAGTTCTGTAGTACATGCGATTTGGATTTAGACGATACTGATTATTTGAAGTTACCAAAGTCTAAGATGAGTAAAATATTTTTATGAAAGTTTAGTTTTCTTCTTATTTTTGTTGCATCAGTACGTTTTATCCCAACCCCTAATACACAGAAAAACAGGTTTCAGGGTTAAAAAAAACTTTTAGTTTGTTTTAAATTTCAGGAAAAACGTTTAAAATGAAAAAAGCATTAGGCGAAAAAATCGTTTTTACGGAAAAAATGCAACGATCCCGACAAACTACTATTTATTTTCATGAATCTTTCCCCTCTTAACACGTTACAAAAATCGCTTAACATGAAAATATTTCTTTTCTGGGAATGAACAAAATACGGAGAACACCAGCTTGGGCTAAATTATTAGACTGCCCTACTGTATCATCGGAAGAATTCATTGCATTAGATAATGATAATTTGTGTGCAGCCCCAATTATGGCAGAAAAAGACATTTTAGAGTTTGTTCAAAACTCAACAAATATCATCAATGCAGATTCCGACGACAAAAATGAAATGAATAATGCAGCTCTTGTTCCCATGTTATTTGAAATGAGGATCATGAAAAGTTAGCGCAGCTGTTTAAACGCACATTCCAATGGTGAAAGGAATAACAAAATGGACGACATCAAACAATTTGTTGGTAATTTGATGCAAACAAAATACAATCTAAAGAAAAATATCAGATTATTTTTTTAAAAACTCAATAAATGTTTCGTTTTTGATAGAACTTGGTAACTTAATATTAAATTTCTATAAAACTTCCCGAAAGTCTTTTTTTCAATTTTTCAAAATTTTTAAATAGGGAATTTGTTTCATATCTATGCAAATAAAGTATACCCCTAATTTAAATCAATTTTGTTTTTTTTTTTTTAATATCCTTTAAAAAAATTTTCCGGGGCCCCCAATTTCGCAAAAAACGATTTTTTGCTGTAAAAACCTTCAAAATTTTTGTCAAAAAGGGCATTTTTTTTGATTTTTTAACCTTTTAAAAAGTTTTTTACCCGTGCAAAAAATAATCCCTTTTGGGAAAGGGCGTGAATCCGTTCTGGCAAAAATGCACCCAGGGTTTAGTGCCGGTTATATGCCAGTGCCACTAAAAAGGCTAAATGGCCAGTAGTGTATAAATAGGGAATACTATACACAGAAAACTAAATATCGCATATATTTTAATGAATTGGGACATTAACATTTTCAATTTTTTTGAGAAATTACTGTTGGCAAATTGTATATTTAAAATGGAAATATTTTGTATCTATCTTCAAACTATTGTCGTAAATGCACAAAAAGTATTAATCAATATTGGTTCAGGTGCTCTATTTATGTTTTGATTTTTGCCCAAAAAAAGTAAATCTTTTTAATTTAAAAAAGGGTTTTCTAGTTTTATAAGACCCTTTTAGGCAAAATTTGAAATTAGGGCCCTTAAAAGGGGAATTTTCTTTTCTTTCTTATCTTCAGACACCGTTTCCGGCTTCGAAAATATCAATGAAAGCATATAAATCGGGTATAAAAAACTGTAGTCGAAAAAAACAAACCCTATGTCGACTATAATTAACAAATTGCCATCAATGAATAAATTTAATAATGTGAAATATTTTGAAGTAATCAATGATGATATATGAAGTAAATTCGGCATTTTTTTATTATAAACAAAAAATATTCGAGAAATAATTCATGGAAATTTAATTTTTTTCTCACGTTCTTCTTTGGTAAAATCATTCTTCAACACAACCATTATTTTATTTGTTGATAAAAATAAGGTATCCATTTAGACGCATGTTTTTAGTTATGATACATTTGCAAAGGAGATAGAATAAAAAGTTAGTAATCAAATCTAAAACTATGTATCTTCTTAAAGTTTCCTCTTATTTTTGAATATAACAAATTGCACCTTTTATTCACATTTACATCTTTTGACTTCACACAGGCTTTAAAACTCTAAGTCCAATCACATTGAGGCACGTACTACCTACATGGAATTTTCCACTGCTTCTTTTCTTAAAGAATATTTAAAACATTTCAAATTGGATGGCGGTTTCGGCCCAAATACTAACTACAATTTATAGTCTAGTAAATTTAACTTTTCGTGCGTTGAGAAAAAAGTAACGAAGCATGCTTATCAAAAATAAACTTCATTTCATCAACACAACGAATACTCTGTTGTAGCTGGGTTTGTTTGGCGGAGCACGTAGCCCGTCAGGGCTTTTATCTCCTGTCTAGTGATTTAGATAACGAGAAACTTAATTACTTGCCCATTTTAAAAAGAGTTTAAGAAAAATAATTTATGAATGATTAATAAAAAGTTTACTGGAAAAGTGAATTAATTTACTTCAATGTAAGAATAAAAGAACTGCTTTTTTCAAAGCTAGCAAAAAAACAAAACAAACATTTACTATTTTAGAGTTTAAGAATTATCTTACAACCCCTCGGCCAATGATAGCCTCGGGATGGTTGACTACCTGCCCAATGGGGTAGCAGCTATTCGTGTCATGTGTGAAGACCTGAGGTCTTTGCTCCTTTCCCGCGTTTGTGAGAGGGAGCTCCGTGATAAGATGTTGTGCTAATTGAATGACTTCGGCCCCGGGAGGGATACCGTCGCCGTGTCTGTAGAATGCATTCCCTTCGTCAGAGGAATTCTGGGAAGACAGAAGAAATGCCAGAAGATATTTCTACCGACCGATGAAATGCAAAAGGATGTTCTAGCAACCAATAAAGCGTAAGGATCAATAACATCCGATATTATGAGAGCACACACTACGAACTCCCGGCTGCTGAAAGACCAATTTTTGTGTTCTTTTAAATAAGGAACGTTTTCTTTATCTTTATTTTCAGTCACCTTCACGTCATGAAGAGAAACAGAGTAAAACTGACAGTTCGATCGCTTCCATTTATCAGATTTAGGTTCGAAGGCTTCACTACTTCCTCTAAGATAATATTTTGATAAACTTTTGCTGGGATTTTCATTGCTTTCTCAAAAAAATGATTCTCTGAGATGTCTTCATAGTTGACTACCCACCAAACCATTGAGGAAAACCAGATGATGAGCTGAGCACATTTTTCTTTTCTTTAGCTTGAGTTATAGTAGACGATTTCAAATTTTGCATCAGAATTTAGCCTGACTAAGTATATTATTATCCCGACTACTTTGCATTTAAAAATTGAGCGTTTTTCTTAGGAAGTGGGGTAAGTCCATATGTAACCGGGTTCTATTCGGGTCTTTTACTAATCCTCTAGAGAAAACATTCTTTAAGTGTGATTATTTTGGTTTAAAAACCACTTTCCGTAGAGATGACATGGTTTAAACTATAGTTTCTATTTAAGCGCCAGTCATTGAGTATGTGATGTAATGGTTAAGAATCGACTGCAAGCTGAAACCCAAGTGTTAGTAAGCAGCGACTGGTGGTCATGTATCTTAAGATTAACAATAGAAGGATAATCTACCGAAATAGTGGAAGGAATCAACCTTGAAGCTGAACGAGCTATCAGTCTACGAGCAGGATTATTCAAGGAGCTTTAGCCAAGATAAATAGTTAGAAGTTCATGTCTTCTTCCTTCTCCAACTCTCCCACAAACGCGACCTCCGGATTCGGACACACTTTTGGCAGAATGATGATAAATGATAGCAATGAATGTAATTTTTTTCTATGATCTTGACACTTATAAACAGTTCCCACATTCTCCAAAAAATCCTTCAAAGTTTAGAGGCCGCCATCTTGTGCCTTGTAAAGATTAATATAAAAACATTTCAAACTCAAATCATACCGGTGTGAGCCTTAGAGCAGGGAAAGAGCAATCTCATAGGGGATCCCCTTGGGGCCCCCTAGAGGGGGAAAACGCGTGACCCTTATATGTGTGACCCTTGGCCCTGAATGGGTTACAAAATTTATGCAGAAAAAGGGAAATTTTTAAAAAAAACTACTTTTTTTGAAAAGTTTTTGAAAAATAATTTTCCCGAGACATAACTTTTTAGTTCTAAAATTACAGTGGATAATTTTTTTACTCTTTTTTTATATATGTGACAACATTTTTAAGGACAATTTTTTTTCGTTCACTGGAATATGGTAGGATAACGATAAAATTTGAAAGTAGCCCTTATTATTATAAAATTGAAATTAAAGTAATTTTGATGGAGTAACTGAAAAAAAGAATAAAATAAAGCATTTAAATTCTTTTCGGCGTATTCAATACAAATTTCCACACATAATTGTTTGGATTATATTGCAGCACCAGGGCAAATATTTCATAAATGTATGATTTTCCCATTTTTTTTTACTTTGAAAATAGTATAAGTCTATTAGAGGTAAAATCAAAGGTATAAATTTATTTTATAAGGAATATTTTAAAAACATCATTTCTCATTATAAACTTAGATTAATTTGATATTTAGACAAAAACATAAAATGAACTTATTAACATATACGAGTATACGAATCAAGGGCGTAGCTACCGCCGTATCAATGATAAGGGCCCTCAAGCTACAGGGGCCCCAAATGTGTAACAACAATACCAGTAAAAGGGATTTCTTTTCTAAAAAAGGGCTCCGAAAGAGTTTTTGTACGGGGCCTACTCAGAGCTAGGTATGCCAGTGATACCAATATTTTTTAAACCATTCAATGGGCTTGATTCATGAAGTCACATGATAAAAACAAACACGTGTTTTCTATTGAATTCAAAACAAACATTAAACTAATTGTACTCTTGTTCTATTTTTTAAAACTCAGATATATTTGGTTAAGATTTTTTTAAATATTAAGGAAAAAAAAATTCTTCAAAAAGATTTTTAAAATTTAAAAAAAATCTTTTTTTATGCTTATACTTTTAAATAAAATGCATTTTGTATACATATGTACCCTTTTTTTAAAAAGAATATTTTTGCAAAAAAAGCAAAACCCCAAAGCCGGGGCGGGAAATGATTAGTTGGAAACACAAAAATTTTTTATCTTTTGACTTTTGACGTCGCATGAGTTTTTGAATTGATTGGCTAGAATCACGTGGTTTTCACTATCATGTGACTATGACGTCACATGAATTAAACTCATTACAATCTCTTAAACATCTCCATAAAATACTATAAGTAGATTATTTACGCCTCTTTAAAGGAAAACGCCTCAGTTACTGGATAAGATTTGCTTGTATATGATCCTCACGAAGCGCATAAAAATATCTAGAAATAAATTTATTATTAACTTAAATATATGTACTGAAATAAAAAAAACAATAATAAGGGTTTCTTAATTATTCAAACGGTTATAACTATTGACATAAAATGTGTACTTTTTATTTTTCTAATAATTACATAGATTTCCCAAACCATTGTTTTAGATTAACAAGCATCTGTGTAATTGAAAGTACTTATCAATACTGAATAACGACCAAAACCTATTCTTTGAAATGAGATTTTATATGTAGAATTTAGCTTCGTATAAGGAGCTGTAGGACAGTTATTTATAATGAACTGATATGTAACTATATACATTAACTTTTAGGATATTAAATTTTTTCCAAAACATTGGGTTCTAAGTAAAGAATGGGGAAAAGAAAGAATCAAATTTTTTTGTTTGGGGGAAAGATTTATTCTTCATAGAATAAAAAGAAAAGGCCTGTTAGAATAAAAAAAAAATGATTTTCCCCTTTCCCCACACACACACACAAAGTAAAAAAAAGCTTTTTTTTACACAAAAAAATAAATGATTCTTTTTCTTTACAGAATAAAAGAAATAATTCATTCCTCATTGCATGAAAAAACCGCTTCATACTTCATGGACTGAAATAAGTAATTTAAGCTTCATACAGTAAAAATAATGATCGATTTTCACGAATCATTTAAAAGAAGACTAATTAAAAAAAATTTTCCCTACTTTTACAAAAAAAAGTTAGTGGGGTTCATATTTTGCAAAAGATAAAACTGACGAATGGAATGGTTTATTGTTTTTGCCATTACATAAACTTTCTGTACTTATATTTACTATATGTTAGCTACTGATACGAAGTTGCAGTTTTAATAGAAAAAGAATACCTGGAAAATGTTTAAAATACAGGGGGATTTCAATTAAAATCTTACTTTCCAAAATGATGTAACAAAAGAACCACTGCTCAGAATGACTTCAAATTTGAACTGAATATACTGTGATGGATCTTTACGCGACCTTCACACTAATTCTCTTGGAGAATCTTTGGACTAGCGTTCGCGTTTAATTCGTAGCTATCCTTCTCAAAAAGAAACCTTGATATTTAGATTAGTTCTACTATTTAAAGTCAAATTTTTGTAATTATGGAAGAAGGAGCTGAGAAGATGTTACATTCACCATGCAGGTGAGATAGAGTAAAGTTGATTTTCGCAGCTTAAGATTTATCGGTGTTTGCCACTGTATTAAATTAGGGGAATTGAGGGTTTGTAATCAACGATAGATTAGGTTAAGTTAAATTAGTTACTTGTGCTTGTTTGCTTAATATTTATTGATTTCTCTTTGCCACTCCTTTGACATTCACTTAGAGATTAAACTGTAGTTGATTAGTGTGTTTGTGTAAAATAAATATTTGTTATAATGGAAGCTTCTGATTCTGCTTTTACTCCTCTTACACGCCTAGGTAGGCAAGATTGTGAGGGAGAAACTTCAGGAGTAAGACTGCGACATGGCCATCGTTCGATAGCCATGTCGTGGGGTTTCCGCGTAAGTTAGAGGTGTGGGATTCTCGGAATGATATGAGACATTCTATAATTCTTAATATGACTTTTATTAAGAATTTAACTTAAATTACTTAGATATCGAACAAACTTATATTAAGTGAGAATAAACCACTACACGTAGTCTTAACTAACTCGGATCGCGCAATTAGATCACTTATCAATATAAATATATTATATCTGTGCCTAATCTCGTCTCAATAATATACTAGCGTTCAGAATATAATACTCCTACCTTGGTTGAATACTCAGCGGTTCAATCACTTTCAGATAAGCTGTTGGGCTCGCGTGCAATAGTATGCACCTCGTAGTAATGGCTATATATCCGTGATTCCTTGGTAGGCCATCAAATTACACTTCTACCTTTTCCAAACAGAACTTTCTCTAAATTGCCATTTTTTGCTCACTAAACTTTCTCTCCTTTTAAAGGTTATCTTATTTGCACCTATGCTTCGTTTCACTTCTTGGATTTGTGTTGGAAAAGTTTTGCCATTAATCGTGGCCGTCAAAGAACATAGAGTTTATGTTAGAAAAAGAACGCGAGAGATGTCACAAACCCTTCAAGAAGAAAAACGTGATTTATTCAAGGGTTCTCAGCACCCTTAAGAAATTACGTGCCTAAATTTTTATTTCTGAATCTCCTCACTTTCTAAGTTTTATTTTAATTTTAACCCCTTGAATTCTCATTTTAAATTCTATAATTTCCAATATTTAACTTAACTGTAATTTTCATTATTCATCTTAGAATTAAATTTAATATTTAACTTAAATTTAAACTAGTGACAGACACACAATAAATTTTACTCCATTAACTAGGCCAACATTAACAATTTTGCTTTTTAATCATGGTATATTCTCTTTTTTACACATGTGCTTAACTCTATATATTTAACGTTACTTAAATATTTTAAACACTTAAATTTTTACGTGCATTTCTTCCTGGGTACGCAGACCCAAACTCTGCATCAGGACAAATATTCATTTATGAGCCTGGAGACCGGCTCCTCTGCTCCAAGTTTAGGCTACATATCAGCTAATGAACAATACTTTCAGGGTCTGTCACCCTGAAATGAAAACTCTTTAAGTTACTTTGCAAAATCTATATTTACATAATACCAGTAAGTTTCCAATTTTTTATGCATTATATATCTTTTTTAAATTACAATAAACTTTCATTTCCACCCCCATCTGGCCGCAAACCCCCGAGCCGGCAGCTTTTATATTTTGATGCCCTGACTACGCCGCGTTTCCCTGAACCGATGCATTAACACGGAACAATACAAAACATATATATACATAAACATTATAAATTACAAACATTTTTCAATAAATTTAAAAAAAAAACCAAAAAAAAATTGTCCAGCTCACGAAATCATACATCAAGTAAAAAAATGATATACATTGTTTTCTCCAACAATTGAGAAAAAAAAATTTAAAAGAAAAAGGTTAAAAAATATACACCATTGGGGGGCATAACCCTTGTAGTATGTCTATTAGGACCCCGGAAAGCAGAGGGGGGGATTATCTAAAGAGAGACATATTGGATTCTTAAAACAACTTTTTTTAAAGAATAACTTATATTACTTAATTCTAATTGACAACTTTTTTTAAAGGGGTTAACCAAATTAAACTTTTTTTTCAAGTCAGATCCCAATAGACCCTTATCTTGATTATAATAAATTAAACTATTAATCTAATTTCCCTATACAAAATATTCCTTTTTGTACAGTCACCTTCCTTCAGCGATTGAGTAATACCTATAAAAACTTTAGATGCAAAGATTCAGACTTCTTTTAAAATTTTTTTAGAACGTTCCTTTTGAGCTAGGGGACATCTAACTCTTGACCCGAATGATTCCCCCTTTTCCTAAACTTGCCGCGCCTTCTCATAAAAAGTTTCTATCCTTTTAAAGTATATCTCATTTACATATTTACCCGTTTGTCTTCTTGGTATTGGGTTGGAAAGGTTTTGCCAAATCGTGGCCGTAAAAAGAACAGGGAGTTAGAAGAAGGACGCGAGAGACCCCCAAACCCCCCCAAGAAAAAAAATGTTTAAAGGGTTTATTCCCCCTTAAAAAACGTGTCAAAATTTTTATTTCTGAATCTCCTCTTGAGTTTTATTTTTTTAATTTTAAAACCCCTTTTTAATTTTTTATTTTTCCCAATATTTTTCTTGACTTTTTTTCATTACTATCTTAGAATTAAATTTAATACAATTTTTTAAATTTAAACCGTGACAAAAAATTTTTACCCATTAACTAGGCCAAATTAATAATTCTGTTTTTTTCCCCCTCTACTTTTTATATAAAATTTCCTTAAAGTAACTATACCTTTTTTTTAAAAAATTTTCCTTTGTGCGGCCCAAACTTTTCTGTATCATCACTGCTTGGGGGTTTTTGTCCACTTTTCGGTGTTGAAGTTATTTATTTCTCAATTTTAAGTCTGTCCCCCTGAAATGAAAACTTTTAAATTTTTTTTCCCAATTTATGTTTACAAAAACCAAAAAGTTTTAAATTTTTATTCATTATATTTTATTTGAAATCACTTTTTCATCCCATCCCATCGGTTTCCCCAAACCCCCTGAGCCGCGCACCCCTTTATTTTGTTAGTGCCCTGACTCCCCGGTTTCCTGAACAGATGCCTCATAATACAAAAAATACAACAAATAATATAAAAATAATAAATTACAAACTTTTTTTCAATAAACTATTATAACAAATAAAAAGGAATTTTCCATCTCACGAAGTCATCAGAAGCAAACAAATTAATTAAAATTGCCAAAAAAAAATTTTTTAACAATAAAAGTTCCAAAAAAATATACACCATTGAGTTTTAATTTTTCGGCAAAATTTTTTAAACACCGCCGGTTTCTTTCTTTGCTAATTTTCCGACCACTTGTTGGAAGATCAAAAAAAAATGAAACAATACAACCTGTTTTTTTATATTCGGTCTCCCACCTTATAACGATGGTTACCACTTTTTTTTCCTCGGCTCCCTGGAATTTTTGTTTTGATTGTTGGGGGTTTGTTTCCTTGTCGGCTCTTTCTTGTTTCCCTGTTTTTCCTTGGCCCGGTGGGATTCCTGTTTTTTTCCAGGCGTGGCCTCAGGTTGTACGTCGGCCCATCGGGAACTTCAGTTGATTCTGTCTTGTTCTTTTTTTCTACTTCTAGAAATAGTACGGGATGAAAAGTTCTTTTATTATTGTGCCCCGTCCCACTTTTTTTTGGGTCCACTTCCCCCTGACTCTCCTGATCTATTTATCCCCTTTTGTCCGTTTTTTACTTTTCCTTCCCCCCAAAAAATGAACTAGGAAGCATTTGACCAGTGATCTGGTTTATGGTTCCTATCTGTTTTTTTTATTTTTATTTGATTGGTCCAACCTTTTGCCTCTAACTTACGTTTCCCCCAGATTTGTTTTTCCCTTTAGTGGACTCATTTAACCCTTTGATGTACTTTTTTGAATACTAGTTCCTGACTTGATCTTATACTATTTGGGATACCTGTTCCTAACTCGCCTTCACATTTCCTAGGGCGATTTTATTCTTATTTGATCCACGTTAACCGTTAATCTTTTCCGTTTTCCATATTACAATATTAATTTCTTCTTCTAATCTCTAAAAGGTCCCCAAATTTTTTTTTTTGCCAGATTTTTTAGCTGCTGAACAAAGGGGTGTGTTTCAAATAAGACCCAATAAAAATTTTTTTATGTCTTTTTTTCGTCTATTATAATATCTTTCCATTTTTCCTGTTTAGTTTTCTACTTAGTCTGCTTCCAAATATTTTTTAAATATTTTGATTTTGAATTTTGAATTTTCCCGAGATCTTCAAGAAATGGGGTAATAATTTTCACCCAAAAATAATTCAGAGGTATTTTCCGTTGTTTCATTCCCCCGTCGAATGGGTAAGCAAACTCATAAATTGATCCCGTATCGTGTTGATCATTCATAATTTGCAATCATTTGTACTATTCTCGTTCTTTTTTCGCCCATTTGCTTGTGGTCATATGCAACAGTCTTCACATCCTTAACCTAACCTTTCATTAAGTGCTAAAAAATTTCGGATAAAAATTGGGACCATTATCACTTATTAATTTTTTTGGGAGCCCCATAACGCGAAATAAAGTTAAAAAAATATCCCTATTATACGAGATGGGGCCCTTTTTTAAGAGGTATAATTTCACCCATTTGCTAAAAATGATCGGTTTAAATACAAAAATATAGGTTACGCATTCTCGATATGGGATAGGGGCCTAACAAATCTAACGTCACTATCTCATTTGGATAATTTATATAATTGGATTTAACGACCAGTGGTAACGCGTTTTTATAGTTATTAACTTAATATGGATGTAAGACATATTGATTGAATTTTTTATGTAGGGAAAACAAACGCCCCGAAATTATACGTTTAAATCTTCCCATGTGTCCACATTGGTCCGTGAAATTCTCCTTTTTTCTTTCCCTTTAAAAGTTTGGGAATGTATAACGCATTTTCACCAATGACGTTGCGTGTTTCGATAAAAAAAACAATCCTTCAATTAAAAAAGGAAATCGGGGGCCAATTTTCACATATCTTTTAAACCGGGTTTTTTCGGGGTTTTTAAATATCATATATAAGACCTAATTTTGGGGCATTTTTCTGTTCTGTTAAATTGTTCCCCGGGGAAATACTAAACCTGATTTGGAAAAAATTTTTTCCCACTATATTTTACGGGGTTCCGAAGTATGTCAGCCACCATTTTGAGTTCCCGGTCTATGTTCCTATTCTATATTTGTACTGAATTTAGTGCCCCTCTAATCACCCCCTCCTTTTTAGTGTTAGGGGTGTTAAGGCAGCGTGATCCGTTATTACTTTAATGGGCAAAATTCCCAAATAGCTGAATTTGTTCAACCCCTTTTTACTGCTAGACATTTCTTTCGGTTACCGTATAATTCCTCTCTGCTTTTTCGGGCGTGAAGCAAATACAACAGGTTGTTTTGTTGATTAAGTACTGCTCTTAAACCGTCGAACTGGCATCTGTAAATAACTCGGAATGGCTCCGGTTTGGTAATTTTAAAACTGGGCTTTTTTTACCGCCTCCTGACCTCTTCGAATGCCTTTTGTGCTTTTTGGGCCAGACAAATTTTTTAATTTTCGTTTGTTTTAAAGTGGCTACAAAAATCCGCATAATTTTTAATAAATTTCGCGACCCTGGGGATACCCAAAAACTTGGACACCCTTTTTGAGTTACGGGGGGGTTTCATCTCTAGTATAGCTCAACCTTTGTCTCATCCCTTTTAATTCCTTCTTTACTAAAATTAATCCAAATACTTCAATTCTGCACCCAAATTTGCATTTTTTTTTTTTATTTAATGTCAATTAAAAATTTCAACAACGAAAAAAATTCCCTTTAAAAGTTTAACATGGTGGGAATGATGGAGATGAGATAATCCCCGTCCCTATAAACACTCACAAATTTCCCCATCACCGGTTTTAGGATTATGTCAATTGCTTTTTGAAAATTTTGGGCTGCTCCGATCCGAATGGCATCCGCTTGAAAGCATAATGCCAACTACAAATGGGACTTTAAAAATATCCTGTTGTTTTGCCATTTGAAAGTACCCCCTTTTAAAAATCAAAAGGTGACATTATTGTTGTATATGGGGTGTTCGTTATTAAATATTATTCGGTAAAAAGGGATCCGGATACTTTTTATCAATTTTAATTTTTTTAGTCTACTGCAAATCTATATGCTTCCCGGGTTATCCGGTGGAACCCTTTTTTTCTTTCATAACACAACTGGTGACGCGTATGGGGATTGAATTGGGAAAAATCGTTTCCTCTTGTAACATTTTTGTATGTGAAAATCAATTATTGCTGCTTTGTCCCGGGCACCTATATGGCCTTGAAGCTACTGGTGGGGTTTTCTCCCTGTAAATTTTATGGTTTAAAAAATGAGTAAGACCTGGTTTTCCCGAAAATAATCCTTTAAAACTACTAAACAAAATTTTTTAGTTTTTTTTTTTCTCCCCAATTTTGTTTAGATAAATCTATCTCCACCTTTTTCCCTTTTAATTTGGGTTCAACCCCTTTATTTATTTGAGTAAACAACGATTTTCGATCAAAAAAACTAAACGATCCCGCCCATTATAAAATCGATACCAAATACATGGGTATTCTAAATCTGTCCCCCATGAAATACCAAGGTCTAAAAAACCCCGATCGAATATTCAATTTCAACCCCCTGGGCATTTCGCACCCTGTGTTATTTTTTAAAGGGCCCAATTTTAATTTTTTTAAAAAAATATTTTCATATACTTTTGTATAAAAGATTTTTGCTCCGGTGTCCCTGCGCTTTCAAAAAATTTTTATTTAATAAAATAGGAACGTGGGGGAAATTCTACGGGGGATATACATATCGGGAAAATTAATTTTTCTCGAAAGGAGGGATCTTTAACCTTTTCAATATTTAATCGTCCCCCTTTTTCCTATCCCCCGACTGAAATTTTTCCCGAACCCTATTTCTACGGCCCTCTATTAAAAATTTTCATTTTGCTCATTTCGAAATCAGTAACCCCTGTTGTTGAATCTCTGATCACTATTTTGAAATCTATTCCTCTCGAACCCCCTTTAAATTTGACGGCTATTCTCATAAAATTATTTCTCCATTATTTGTTACGTCCAACTTAAATTTCTCCCGTTTCTACCATTAAACAAAATTAGGCTTCCCAGCGCATTTTTACCTCCTTTCTTTTATTATCTTTTGTGAACCCCTTTTTTAATTTGAAGAAAACCCCCCCTCGTTTTAAAAACTTCCAAAAGTTTACCCTGTTCTGTGGATTGCGCACTTCCCATAATCCCGGTCGTGGTTCCGAATAAAAAATTTCCCCCTTTGCTTAAGGCATTCCTAGTTCTAAATTTCTCATTTTTTTAAAACATATACGAAATCGTTGGTTCCGATTTCTTCCCTGCTTGAAGCATAAAATTTTTATTGTAATTTTTCTTATTTTTGACCGCGGGGAAAAACCCTTTCCCAACCGGCGAGTTTGGGGGAAATGTGGCTGTATTTTTCCCCCGTCCCAAAAATCAGTACCAATCTTGAGCCCCTTCCCAGGGTGTTTTAAGTAAGCACATGACAGATTCGGATTTGTAACTGTATTTGGTTCTCAATTGATTCTAGGAACTCTAAAATGTTCTCTGACCTGAAAATTTTCGGGGGTTTTTACATCCAGATTACCAACCCAAAAAAAAGTTCGGGGGATTGTGACATACCACCCGTGTGACTATGTCTATTAGGATCCCCCGTAAGCTGGGGGGTGGGGTTATCTAAATGATGAGACATATTGGGTTCTTTAAAAAAACTTTTTTAAAAAATAACTTATAATTAATTCTAATTGACAACTTTCTTAAATAAATTAAACCCAATTAAATTATTTTCAAGTCAGATCGCCAACTAGATCACTTATCTTGATTATAATAAAAATGATTAATCTAACTTCCTTCAAAAATTTCCTTTTTAAGTCACCTTCCTTCAGCGATTGATAATACCTATAACGTAACTTTAGATGCGGGTTCAATTCTTTTATTTAATTTATATGAACGTATCCTTCTTCCAGAGCTTGGGACATCAACTCTTGACCCGAATGATTCCACACTGTTATCCTAAACTTGCCGCCTTCTATAAAGCTTCATTTTTGTATATCTCATTTACATATTTGATCCGTTTGTCTTCTTGGTTTTGGGGTTTGGGAAAAGGTTTTTGTCATTAATCGGGCCGTCAAAAAACGGGGGTAGTTGAAAGAAGGACCGAAAACGCCCGTGTAGTGTCCTTTTGCTTATTTTTGATTTTTAAAACACCGGAGACTTCCCGCAAAAATTCTTCCACCCCACTTTTTGGGAAAAGAACAAAAAAATGAAACAATAAAACCCTGATTTTTATATTCTGCTCCCACCATCATTTCAAAGACAAGGTGCTATCACCGTTCCCCCCTCTCATTCCTCGGCTGCTCTGGGACTTTTTTTTGCCTGATGAAGGGGCTTTAGTCCCCTTTTGTCGGCTTTTCCTTTTGGTTTTGTCGTTGTTTCCCTTGGCCGGTCGGGACCCAGACCCTTTTATCGGCTTGGGCGAAAGGTCATATCTTTTTCTTGACCCAGTTTTTCCGTCTTGTTCTTTTTCCCTACTTATATAAATATTACGGATGACAACGGTTTTTTTATTAAGGGAGGGGATTTTGAAATTGGCGAAAATCGTCAAAAAATAGGGAAAAAAAAAAATTTTTATAAATTTAAGATTTTCGTGAGTTCACTGCCATATCAAAAACCCCATGTGTCTAAGTAATTTTATTAAAGTTATAAGCATTTAAAAAAAATTTAAATGGACCCAAAAATGTAAACAAAAAGCATGTGTTTGGGGGTTGTCATTTTTTGGGGTTTTTTAATATTAAATTAATTTTTTCGTGTTTAACAATCCCCATTTTAACTGCAACCCTTAACTGTTCTATCGTGTTTACTTACTTCCATTGTTTAAAAAAGTGAAAGTATTGCCTGTTTTAAAATTACATTTTTTTGATCGCTGTCTGTTTTTTAGTAATATTTATTCTACAAATTTTTTGATCTAAAACCAAAAAAACTTCAAAAAACATCACAATTGCCCTGTTTTTGTTTACAATGGATGCTATTAGTAGGCGCTATCAAAAACCCAAAAAGGTAGGCTAAAAAGAAGGAGTTTGTGTGCATCAAAGTAAAAAAAGAGAGGGGGAAAAAAATCACATGAAAAGTGATTTTATAGTACTTTGTGAAAAAACTCTATTCTGTTTTCTAAAATTCAATTATTATGCATCGAAAACTCTATTAGTGATGAAAGTTCGATGCTGGTGAAAATGAACAATATTTGTGAAGTCCCAAAAAATTTCAGATGTTTCCTTCTACATCAACATCAATTTTTTTGCCCTAGTGAGAAAAGTACATATGTTTTGATGAAAATGATATGTGGTCTTTTTTTTTATGTAACATAAAATGTGATGAATGTGATTTTGGCTCTTAGTTGATGTAAGGGGTGTTATGGTTTTCTTAAAAAATAGAACTAAAATGTAAAAGCTGCAAAAAATATTTAATTCTGTATTCTCTACCCCAAAGAGATGATGATACAAATGTTTCGAGGCAAATAAAAGCTCGTTGGAACCAAAAAAATTGGGGAAAAGGGCATAAGCATTAAAATTTTTCTCATGGCTATTGGCATTCATGAATGGATAAGAAAACATTCTCAAAATTTTACTTAAATTAAAAGGAAGAAAAGTGTAGTTTTAAAAAGACATTCGAAATTTGGAAAGGGTCCGAAAACACCATGAAAAGATTTGCTCGGCATTGTTAATGGTGTTATAGCCCCCGTTTCATATGATGGAACATGGAGAAACGGGGACATTCATCATTTTTGGGATGGAATCGTTTCGACATTTTGACGGGGCCATTATCGAACGAAATCCTTTAAAATATTGGAATCACTACCGAAAAAATGGGATCTTGGGAAAATAGTGAGTACCCATTTGGTACAAATCCCCCAAGAAGAATGCAGCGGAAATTTTGTAAGGGCTTCAATGCCATGGAAATTAAACCCCAAAATTATATGGAAAAGATCCATTAAAAAAATTTTGGTATGCGATACGTGAGATCTTTCAGATGGTGATGCCCAAAACCATCAACATTTATCATCATTAAATGTGTAGGGTGCAAAAAAATTTGAAAAAAAAGGGAAAGCTTACGGGGAAAAGGGGCACAGGACCCGAATAAAATTTCAATGGCGGGTAAAAATATACCATTGGTGGGCGGAAAAAGGGGGAACCTCAAAAAAAAACCCTTGTGAAACTGACTAACTTTACAGAAAAGCTATAAAAGACAATGCACCAGATTAAGAAAAATGAAAGGTGAATTTTGCTTCATTGTTTCATTGTTCATCAACAGATAAAACCCCAAAACATAGTAAATGCCCCACTGGTTACATCATGGTGCTTTTAAAAGGGCATTGGTAAAAAAAGAACCCTATGTCCCATTCACTGATGAAAACTAATCTCGGGCGTCCTGGAAAAAAAACCCAGTATATCAAAAAGGGTTGAAACATGGCTTTTAGAAAAATGCAGTGGGGAAAACTCGAATGCCAACAAAACATCCACAGTGTCTTTGGAAAAAATGCCCAAAAAAAAACTTTTGTTTCTAAAAGCGACTTAAATTTGTTATATCCCATAGGTGGATATAATTTTGGTTGCTTCAATAGTTTAGCTATTGAGCACAAAAGGGTTGGCTGATCTGTGGACATTTCCCCTAAACGGGGGTAAACGACGCTTAGCTCAAGTGAAAAAAATTCAGTGATTGGAAAAAAAGAATCAGTTTAAAAAATTTGGGCCCAAAACATCCAAAAAATTTCGGAACATTAAAAAAAAAGTTGAAACATATGGTTCTGGCAAATTTTAAATGTTTTTTTAGTAAATTATTTTTATTTGTACTATCACTGAAAACATTTTACCGAAAAACGATCATGTGAAACCATTTTATTCTTTTATTAATTTTTTTTTCTCTCTTAAAAATTTTGCTTGTAAATAAATAACCTAGTATAAATATGTCTGTTATTAAATAAAATGGATGTTTAATATTATCAGAAAAACAATTTTAAAAAGGGAAGTGGAAAAAAAATTTTTAAAAAAGACTTTTTTTCCAAAAAATTTGTTTTTCAGATTTACTGCAAAATTTCCATGCGTCTCAATTTTTGAGCAAATTGGAAATTTCTCGTAAAAAATACTGATAAATACATAAATAAATCGGGGATCCATTTAAAATTTTGACTTCATTTAGATAGTTAAATTTCATTTTAGTGTAAAAAAATCTGATATTTTACAGAAAATTAAGTACAAATGAACAAAAACCTTTCTAAAAAATTAACCGGTGCATGAAATTGCTAAATAATACCCATTTATGTGTAACGTGTACTAATATACATTAATAATGTTAGACGAAGTCAAAAAATAAAATTGGAACGATGGAATTTTTTTTAAAAACTTTAAAACTTATTAATTTTTTAATTTAAAAAAGTTTTAATTGAAAATTTTTTAAAAGATATATTTGATCTAGTTTTTATTCAATGTATATGCTCATAAATTTTCATTACTCTTACTTAATAATTAAAAAAATTTTTTGAAAGTCCACTGTCCCCTTAATGTTATTGGGTCTACTTTTCTGCCACTTTCTCTGTGGTCCACTTGACCTCGATCCATACGACTTTTTAATTCCTTTATCTAGCCGTTTTCTTTTATTTCTTGTTTTATTAGAGAAGGGGCTAGGCAGCGATCTGATAAGTGATCTGCGCTTATCGGCCCCCTATCGGGTTTTTCTTAGATTGTTTTGACTTGAGATTTATCCCTTTTTCCTCTAACTCACGCTTTACCGCAGACCTTTTTCTTCCCATATTGCGACTCATTTGATCTTTGATGTACGTTTTCCGAACTACTCGTTACCTGACGTGAACTAATACTATCTGGGCGACCTGTTCCTAACTCGACCTCGTCACATTTCCTATGACGATATTTTTCTTATGATCAACATTAACGGTTAACCTTTTCTCTGACCTCCATATTACAATATTATTATTATTTCTTACTTCTAACACTCTATACGGACATTCAAATTTTTGTTTAAATTTGGAACAGATTTTATTAGCTGCTGATGAACTTAAAGGGTGTGTCTCTAATAAGACCCAATCATCTACCTTGATTTGTACATCCCGTATTCGTCTATTATAATATCTTTCCCATCTTTCATGCTTAGTTTTCGTACTTATTCTAGCTTCATGAAATAATTTTTCAATATTTCTTACTGCAAATTCAGTTCCGTCTGAAATCATTACTAATTTTTGAAATGGGGTAATCAACTTTCGACCCAAAAATAACTCCGCCGGGGTTTTTCCCGTCGTTTCATTCACTGCCGTACGAATAGCGTAAGCAAACTCACGTAAGAATTGGTCCCAAGTATCGTGTTGATCATTATCATAATTTGCAATCATTTGCACTATATCTCGATTTACTCTTTCTGTCCTATTTGCTTGCGGCCTATATTAAAGCTATCTAGAAGAGAGTAAGCCCTGACACTGGACTGACCTGAAACCGGTCACGTGATTAAAGGAGGGAAGAATTTGGCGGGAGAAACGATTACATTCCCACTTCCCTCTTGTATGCTGACAAAGTTGATAGGATATCCCACGTGTAATTATATTCATTAATCAGGATAAACTGATTGGATTTTCTGCAAAAGGATTAATCAGGATTTTTTATTAGCAAAAAGAAAAGGTACGATATTTGTATTATTCTTTCATTGAATTTTTATTCTTTTGAGTCTTGAGAACAACGATATAATAAACTGACGCATATATTCCAACATCATTATTTGTAAAAGGTATTTTGTTTTATAAGAAATTAGGGGCTCTTAAATGTAAAATTAGTGTTTTGTTTATTCTGTCAAATCTTACTTACTGAAAAATATTATTAATAACTAACCTAAAGCTGTACACATTTCATAATAATGCCTCGTTACTGTTGTGTACCAAATTGTTCCTCTAATAAACCGGGCGCCGAAAGTTTCTGTGTTTCGTTTCCCAAAAGATGAAACGGTTGTTACAAATTTGGGAAAAAGGGAAAAATTTCCTGGGGATTTTAAAAATCCCTAAAATAGTGAAAGTGCATTATAAACTTTTCCCCCTTGAATCTTTCATTGTGAAAAAAAGATAAAAATTACAGAAAGACTGGTATTGTTGTAGAAATACCTAGAGTGTATCCAAAATTATCAGAGAATATATCCTTCAAAATCAGAGAATGCATCCATTTTGTCCATCCTGCTTGAATAAAAAAAATTAATGAACGTCGCTGAAAATTAAACCAAAAAGGAAAAAAGGGAAGCAATTAGACGAAACAACTGTTTACTAATTTCTTTAAAGAAAGACAAATTACCATTTTTGAATTTTTAAAAAGAAAATCTGCTAGTGCGAGAAAAACCCCATATCTGATTTCTTATCAAAAAACAATGTTCTAAAACATGATTGTGAAAGTTGCATAACATTTCTTTTTAATTAGGGGAAAATTATCCTTCCATTTTAAAACCCCTGAAAATAAATACAGATCTCTATATTGTTTTATTTAATTATAATCGAAATTAAAGATACCTTCTGTTGGAAAAATTCTTAATAATCCCCTAGGTTAACATATTTCAGCAATTTTTTAAATATTTTTAATACAGAAAAATGTTTTTGAAGAAATCTTTTCCCTTTTAATTTGTTCCTCATCATGTTATGGCTATTCAATCAGGGGAAAAGAAAAAAGAAATTAAAATTGAAAAACCCTTTGAAAAATGTTAAAAAAAAAAATTTTTCGGGCCCAGCAAAATTTTTTCCATTTTAAAAAAAAGGGAGCAAAAATTTGAAAATTTATTTTAAGGGAATTTTTGAATAAAGAAAAAAATAGCCGTAAATTTTTTAAAAAGAAAAGAAAAAATTTAAAAAAATTTGGTTTTTTCCTTCTTCCTTTTTTTTGGAAAAAAAAAACATTAAAAAATTCAAAACCAACAAATTTGTTTAAATTTTTCCTTTTTTTAATGTAAAAAAAGGGAAAAGGAATTAAAAAGGGGGAAAAACCATTTTTTTTCCAAAGTTAAACTTTTACGAAATTAATTTGGGTTAAATTAAAAGTTATTTTTCAAGGTTTGTCCCCGGGGCTAATTTGAAAATTTTTTACATTATTTAAAAAAACAAAAGAAATGAAAAATTTTTAAATTCCCCAAATTATGAAAATTTTCCAAAAAATTTTTAGAAAAAAATTTAAATTTTTTAAAAATTTTTAAAAAAAATTGGATTTAAAAATTTAAAAGGGAAAAAGGGCTACCCGAAATTTTTTCATACTTCCCCTTTTTAATTTTGGAAAATAAAAAAATATTAAAACCCTTAAAAGGGGAAAACTTAAATTGAAAACTTGTTTTTTTCTTTTGGATTTAGAAATTTTTTTTCAAAATTTGGGAAAAATTTTTTGTTTGGGCTTTGGTAAATAAAAACCCCCCAGAAAAAATAAAATTTTTTCCTTTAAAATTTTTTTAATAAAAATTTAAATGAAAATTTAGAACCATTTTAATAAGAAAAATTTAAAATTATAACGGTTAAAAATTTTAACAAAAAAAATTGGTTAAAAGGTGAAATTTCCTTCAAAAAATGGTACCTACCCTTCCAAAAAATTTTTTCAAATCTTAAAAGATTTTTTACATTTTTAAAAATTTAATTTAACAAAAAATTTTAAAAAATTTTTAAAAAAAACCCAAATTATTTTTAAAGTTTTAAAAATTAAAAATTTTTGAAAAAAAATTTAAGTTGGTTTAAAAATTTTTTTGAAAGAAAAATTTGTTGGTTGGGTTTTGGTTCGGGGTTAGAGGGGGTTTTAAAAAATGCCCACAGATATTGTTATGAAAGTCTTTTTCAACGCAATATTTCTTTTTTAATTTGTTAATATCGAAAACATTCGAATCGAAGTTTTTAAAGTTGATTGCCAATTATCTTGCTTTACAAGCATAACAGAAGGATCGGGAATTACACGAGTTGTGGGGAAAGTCTTGCATTGGTTTCATTCACCTTGTGTAAATTGTAACATTCCCGCATTTTCCTATTTTTTTTATATTCATTACATTTGGGAACATATGCTTAAATAATTATTCAAAAAAATGCAAATGAAGAAATTTTTAAACCGGAAGGATAACCGAAAAAAAAGGGAAAAAATTTAAGGCCAATTAAATTAATGTTTGCTTTTTTTATTTTTTTGTTTTATTTATTTAATTATTCAATTAGGGAAAATTTTTATTTTATTCATTGTGCATGTTTTTATCCTTGTAATTTTTTTTACATACATTTTATGAACGTGTGTAATTTTCATATAACTATTATTTGAAGAAAAAATTTTTTTATTTTTTCGTTATTCTTTTTAAAATTTTTTTCATAAAGATTTTTTGCATTCAAAGTATGTAAAATGTTATTTTTTTTAAATTTTAAAACTTTTTTTTGGGTTTTTTTGATATTTTTTCCATAGCATAATATTGAATTTTAATGCATATGCATAAAATAATGAAAAATAGTTTAAATAATATCAAAACAAAATGCAAATTATTCAAAATTTGAAACTAATCAGTACGTTGCCTCATTAATGATATATTCCATGGGAAAAATTTTTTTTTTTTTGATTATTTATAGGTAATGTATTTACTAAAAGTATATATATTTTTTTAAAATCCTATATTTGCTATGTAATTATTATGGTGTCTAAACTGTGTTCATGTCATATGCATTTTTTTTGTAATAATATGCCCCCAAATACTTTTTCTTTTTCCCATTTTTTTTTTTATTTTTTTTGGGTTGAAATTATTTTTTAAAATTTTTTAATATTGAATGAATGAAAAAATTGGGGAAAATTTTTTAAAGTATAATCTAGAATCTTTTATTTTTACTTTTAAAATTAATGGTGTCTAAAAAATGTTTTTTCATTTCTATATTTGAATATATTTTTTCATGCATTTTTTTTTTAATTTTTCTTTTTTTATGATTCATTGATTTATGAGCATAAAAAAGTCATTTTTACAGGAAAAAAAGGGAAATCCAACAAAAAAGTTTCTAAATTCACATGATTTTTTATTAATATGCCTCCCAATTTTTCTACTTTTCAAATTTTCTTTTTTCAAGTAAATGTTTGTTATTTTTTTTTTTTATCTGATTGAAATTATTTTACATTGAGCCAGTTTTTCTTTGACTTTTTCTTATACTGTTAGGGGCCTTTCATGAAATGATTTTTTTCCCTTTTTTGGGGAAAAAATTATGCATCATTCTAGCGTATTAATGCATAACTTTCATCCAAAAAAATTCTCAGTAAAATTAAAAAATAATCAAATAAAAGGGAAATTTTTTGCCTATGGGCTTGGAAAAAAAAATAAATGTTCAAAACTTTATATTCCTCACAGAGCGGGAAAGCGCGTAAAACTTTCCCTCCTTTTTGTGATGTCATCAAAATGCTGTCACGGGTTAGTCCTTTCTAAATGGCCCTTTCCTATATGGGAACAGCCCTTACATGCCTTATGCCTAATCTTTTTACTTAAATGTTCAAAAATTTCGGATATAAATTGGGGACCGTGTTCACTTATTAATTTTATTGGAGCTCCAAAACGCGATATAAAATTTCAAAAAATATCCGCAATTATACGAGCAAAGGGCCCTTTTTAAAAGGTATAATTTCGCCCATTTGCTGAAATGATCGGTAATTACTAAAAAATATCGATTAAAGTCTTAATCTCGATATAGGATACGGGCCAACAAATCTAACGTAACTATCTCATTTGGGTAATTTTATACAATCGGGTTTAATCGGAAATTTGGGAACGCGTTTTTTAAATATTAAAGGGACATATGACGTAAGACATATTGATCAATAAATTTTCTCTATAAAAATAACAAACGTCCCGAATTTTATGATAAGTTTTAAATCTTTCCCAGATGTCCCCTTTTTTGGTTTGTCTTTAAATTCGCGTAGGATGCCCTTTTTTAACGACTTTGGAATGTATACACGCATTTCACCTAACGACGTTGCGTGTTTCCCTAAAAAAACAAGCCTTAAATTTGACGGAATTTAAACCAATTTTCATATGGAAAACAATTTCCTTGGGTTTTAAAATCTATGAATCCCCTAATTTGGGGTCATTCCCTTTTTGCTCTTTTTAACGTTGGAATGTATAAACCATTTTGCACAAACTTTTCCCTAAACTTTTCAAAAGGTTTCTGAAAAATACCCCCCCCCGCTTTTCGGGAGTTACTTTTTTCAAATTTTAAAATTTAATTTGATGACCTGACATCCTCTCGAAAATTTTTTCCATGGTTAACTGTTAAAGGCAAGCTTTCTTAATAATTTTTAAAAGGTCCTCTAAAATTTCGAGATTTGTTCACCCCCTTTCCCATTCTTTTTTCCGTATAATTCCTCTCTGGTTTCAGGCGTAAGAAATTAAGGGTTTTTGCCCTGATTACATGCCCCCAAAGTTGAATGAAACATAAAAAATTCGGGGGCTTTTGGGAAATTCAGCAATTTTAAAACTGGCCCTTTGAGGCCGCCTTGACCGCCCCCAATGCCTTCTGGCCTCATACCAGACAATTTTTTTTAATTTTTTTTAAGATTTAAAAAGGGGGCTCAAAGTGCATAATTTTTTTAATAAATTTCGCGTCCACTGGGACATACCAAAAACTTGGACACCTCCTTTGAATTACGGGGGTGGTTTCATCTCTAGTATGGCTCAAACCTTTGTCTCACCCTTTTTGATTCCTTTCTTACTAATAATTAATCCTAAATACCTCAATTCATCCACCCAAATTTACATTTATCTTTATTTAATGTCACAATCCCCATCTTAAACAACGAAAAACTTTCCTTAAATGCTCAACAGGGTGAGTGAATGATGGAGACGTTATTATAACGTCGTCCATATACCCCTACAAACTTCCTATCCCGGTTTTAGGATTGGTTTAAATTCCTTTTTTAAAAGGGAGTTTCCCCCTGAAAAAGCCAAATTTCATCCACCGGAATAGCATAAGTGCCACTTTTACTACGAATGCGGTCTTAACAATATCACTGGGGCACTGCCATTTAAAAGTACCCACTTCTTGATCAGAGATGACATTATTGTTTTACAGGGGATGTTCGTTATTAAATCATCTATTAACTTAAAGGGTATCGCGGATTTTTGTGATCGAATTTGTTTCCTATAGTCTACCGCAAATCTATATGCTTCTGCATTATGGGGTTTAAACCCCTTTTTTTTTCGCAAACACAACCGGTGACGCGTACTGGGATTGTTGGAACAATCGTTTTTCTCGTAACATTTTTGTATATAAATCAATTATCCTTGTTTCTCCGGTCATATCTGTAGGGCCAAACTACTGGTGGATTATCTCCGTGTCAATTTCATGGTATAAAACATGAGTAAGACCTTTTTTCGGAATAATCCTTTAAAACTACTAAAAAATTTTTTAAATTCCTGTTTTGTTTATCCTAAAATTTTTTGTCTTAGAAAAATCTATTTCAACATTTTCCTCTTCCTGATTCAACCACCTATTTATCTGCGAATCGGGAATCTTCAACTATTTTTTTTTAAATCAAAAACAACCCTTGACCCACCTATAAAATCAACACCAAAAAGAATACATGGGTTTTCCCAAATCCGTCAACACATGAAACGCCCAAAGGGTTTTTACAAATTCTCGGATCGAAAAAAAATTCTAAAATTTCCCTATACTTTCTTTCGCTCCCTGTGCGTGCCCTGGGCTCGCGTTTTTAATTTGCTTATAGAAAAATTTTTTTCTATATATTTCTTCCGATATAAATATTTATCTGCCCCGGTGTCCCATGCGTTTTCAAAAATGTGTTATTTAAAAAAATAGGAACGTGGGGGAAACTCCATGGGTGATAACATATCAGAAAAAGTTTTTATCCACTGCCATTACTTTTGAATGAACTTTATTAACTTTCACAACATTCAATCTCCCCTTTGCTCCATCGCATCGACTGAAATTTTCCTCGAACCCCCATTTCTGCGATCCCTATTAAAATTATCATTTCGATCTTTTGAAATTGGTATCCCCCTTTTGTTGAATCTCTGTCATCATTCGAAATCTAATCCTACTCTCCAACCCCCTATTACTTTTTCGGTATTCTCAAAGTACCTCTAAAAATCATTTCTGCCATTATTTGGTTACGCCCAACCTCTAATTTCTCCGTTTCTGCGATTAACATCAAATTAGCATCTATGGGGTTTTTACGGTCTTTCCACATTATCCTATTCTGCAACCCCTTTTTAATTTTAAAAATCCTCTCTTCAAAAGCTAAATTTTTAAAAAATTTGTGTTCGCGGTTCCCAACTTCCACTTAGTCCTGGACTTGTGGTTCGAGTCTAACAAAATGTGATCAACCCAAATTTTTCTGCGTCATCCCCAGTTACAATTTTTTTTGAAATTTAAGTAAATCGTAAACAAAAACAAGGGGCTGATTTCTTCCCTTTGGGACGCAAAAACCTCCCTCTAACTCTTTCTTATTTTTTATCTCGAGGGGGAAAATTTCCCAATTCTTTCCAGCTGCTCGGAATTCGTGGCTGTATCTTGCACTGCACCGATCAAATATTGGGACCAATCTTGAGCCCTTCCCCGAGATGACTTTTTAAATAAGCACATGCCAAGTTACTCTGAAATTTTAAGTAGCTGTATTTTTTTATCTATGGCCTCTAAAAATTCATTAATGTTCTCTGACCCCGAAAACACATTTCGGTAAAATACCAAACCTTCCCGCATTACCCAACCCAAGTCATATAAACGCTTCGGGCGCCATTGCCCGGGGCCATCGTTCGATAGCCATGTCTGGGGTTTTTGCGTAAGTTGAGGTGTGGGGTTCTCGGAATGATGGGGACATTCTATAATTCTTAATATGACTTTTTTTTAAAATTTAACTTAAATTATTTGATATCGAAAAACTTATATTAAGTGAGAATAACCCTACCCGTAGACTTAACTAACTCGGATCACGCAATTAGATCATCTTATCAATATAAATATATTATATCTGCCTAATCTCGTCTCACTAATATACTAGCGTTCAGAATATAATCCTCCTACCTTGGTTGAAAACTCAACGGTTCAATCACTTTCAGATAGGCTGTTGGGCCCGCGTGCTAGTATGCACCTCGTATAAATTTTATATCCGTGATTCCTTGGGAGGCCGTCAAATTACACTTCTACCTTTTTTCCCAAACAGAACTTTCTCTAAATTGCCATTTTTTTTCTCACTAAAATTTTTTTCCTTTAAGGTTATTTCTTTTTCATCTATGCTTCGTTTCACTTCTTGGTTTTGGGGTTTTAAAAAATTTTGCCATTAATCGTGGTCGTTAAAAAAACATAGAATTATGTTAGAAAAAAGGCGAGAATGTCAATCGTTACTATACTGGATGAAGAGGGAAACGGTAATAAATAAAAATGTTCCAAAATATATAAATATATGCGGGCTTTGTCCCAAAACATTTAAAAACTGATCTTACCATCCAAAGTGGTACGACCTTGCCGTGGTGAATGGGCTTTGAACTAATAGTGCAACAACCGTTGACGGTCTTGGAAGTCATTTTCCGTAAAAAACCAGGACAATCATGCACTTTGTTGTCTATTTACAATTCAATTGGTTTAGTTTGCAATTCATGCCACAGACGTCGTAATTCGATCCAAAATGTCACTCATAACTGAGTCTACTTTAGTTTGCCACATACAGCGACATATATTTTGATACACTTTACTGCTTTTTTTTTTTTTTTTCTTATGCCATATCGTTTTTATTTTCCTTCAAGCATATTCAGTTCAAATTTAAAATCATTTTAAGCAGTGGCTCTTTTTCTTACAGCATTTTCAAAGAGGACTTTAACTATCATCACTCTGTAGTTTGCTTTTATCAGTAAGAACTAAGGCATAAATAAAATTTTTTTGAAGAATACTACATATATAAAAGTATTATGACCGGTTCTATAAGATAAAGTATAAAAACAAAATTGAAGAACTTTTTTTTCCTTTGCCTTGCTGCGCTAACTCAAAAAGTTGTAACTATTCAAAAGCCGAAATATGGACTTTCCAATACGGTAAACTGAAAAAAAAGGTTACAAAAATTTTTCCCGATTTACAAAAAAAAAATATAAATACAGTTGTTTGTATAAAAAAACAAATATAGTAAATTACAAATGCCTAAATATAAAATTAAGACATTCATCTTAAAAATTAAGCGTTTTATCAAATTATAATGTTCTAAAATTTTATTACTTTTCTTCTTTCAAAAAATAATGTTATATAATTTTATTATATTTTTTTTTT
>BMAV01014173.1:0-19415 GCA_019973955.1 Trichonephila inaurata madagascariensis | reverse complement strand
GGGTTTCGGCCTCGAGTGAAACCAGCAGAGCACTCTAAATCAGCGTTTTTCAAACTGTGGGGAGCACCACCTTGGAGGACGTGATATCCCTATGGGGGGGCGAGCACATTGAAAAGTCGAAAATAAAAGATTTAAAATAAGCATTCATTTGCAGAAAGGAAGCAAAACAAAATACATTCAGACATAAAAAAAAATTAAATACATATTTACATTGATGTAATATACTTATAAATGTATCAGTACTGCAAAATGTTTTTGATAGTTAATTTAATAATACTAAGTTAAGAAAAAGTTCCATAATTACTAGTTCCCCCATTAGCTTGTCATATACAAAATTTAATACTTATCTTAATAATTTCAATGATCTATAATTAAAATCGCATTGTATTATCGTATCGTATTACATTTGCTTACATTGAGACGTTGGTTTTTCTTAAAGGGCAATTTGGCGGGGAAACCGGGTTAGAAGGATAGATTTCGTAGATATGCCCCGTATAAGTTGATCAAATTTTTTTGCAAATTTTATACTTCAACAGCTACCACGTTCTGAAAAATATTCATTTTTAAAAATATGTTTAGACATTTTATTCAACGAGAAAAGAAAGTATTTGTTTTGCCAATAAAAGTTTAAAAGTTTTTATTTAATACTAGTACTCTTAAAAATTTTTTTCATATTTTACCATTAGATGCAAATGTACAGAGAAATTGCATGTCTAAACTAAGAAGGAAAAATACGCTCAATCCAAGAGATACAATCCAATCCGTTCCCACTATTTACAGGCAAGACAAAATAAATATCTTAGGTTAGTATCCAGTATAGCTGAAATCGTCAGCCTGTAGCTACAATAAAAATAAAAGTAACAAAAAGAAAGCAAAAAAAGAAAAAGACGCAGAAAATGAAAGAGATTTCTTCGAAAAATAAATTGTACTTTAGATGTAAGGCACCCATGAGAGTGAAATGAAAAACTCATCAAATACCTTTTTTCGAAAACTTATACTGTGTATTTTGTTGCCTCTTACGATTTCAATGAACTTCTCCACGTTCACAAAACAGTTTTAAGGGAGGTTTTTTTTAAAAGAAAAAACAACAACTGTGAAATATATATTGGTAATCTTCAGGAAATACCAAAATTTCAATTGATATTTTTCTAAAATATGTTTAACACGTATCCTGAGGTATTTTTATTTAGTAGTAGAAACTAGTAAAGGAAAAACATTTTATGATTTTAGGTCATTTTATTTTCATTGTGCTTTTTATTTTAAATCCCTTTTTGGTAAATCGAAAATCAATACTACAGGGAATATTGTACTAGAATGCTTTTGCTGCTGCATATCGTTTGGCGCTTTTTTGCTCAAGTATTTTGTTTGTTTTTTTCAGGAAAAATGCTTCGCCATTTTCACTATCTTATACAGGGTGTTGCCGAATTCAACAGACAAATTCAGAGGGGGATAGTAGGAAACATGGGGATGACAAATCAACATAGAATATGGGGTCGCAAACCCCGTTTAGTCGGGGAAAATCGCGATACCAATAGTCGTCGGGAGGAGGATGACCCAGACGAGTGGAGGGGCCAAGCGAAAGTGAAGATTTGGAGTACCGTGATAGGTTGAAGAAACCTGCACGTATGCAAATTTCCCACTCGTCTGGGGAGAATAAAAGTGGGAGTACCGGCCACTGCGCACCAGAACACTACAGGACATGCTCCGCCCTTATCATCTAAGATTTCTTTATTAGAGATTTGAGCAGCCAATGAGAGTCATTTTCCTCACTCGCTATGATCCAATAAGAGAGTGACTACTCAGCTCTCTCCCATGCACCAGAACAGTTCAAGAATTTTGGAACTTTTCCGAATGATTGGCTCAGCCAATCAGAAGCATCCTTCTCCCAACATGAGAACTTTCACAATCGCTCCACACCTATATGTCAGATATGGGATAGAGGGCCGCAAGCGGCCCATGTACCTAGTAATAGCACCGTAGTCACTTTGCACCAGAACGTGTGTTTCATACATGAGGATGCACCAGCATATTTTTCGATTGAGGAGCGTAACAACTTCCATGATACATATCCCGAAAGATGGATTGGATACGACGGGGCTGTTGTTTTATCTCCACGCTCCCCAGATGTCAATCCATTGGATGACTTCTACTGGGTCCATCTAAAATCACTTCTGTATGAAACACCGGTGGCTGCAGTGAAGGATATTACGGAACGGATCACCGTCGCTTCAGCTGACATCGCCAGCACAGAGGATTTGATTGAAAGAATCCGGCAATCCTTCGTTCGTCTGTGTCAGCTGTGCTATGATCCCCACGTTTGCAACTTTGAACAATTCCTCTGACAATTATTTGTCCGTCGCACTGTGATGTATAGTTCGAACTGTAAACATGCCATACGTCTAATAAGTGTATTTTTTACCTCTTATAGCCCTTTTTCATTTTAATTTTGACATCATACCCTTCATAACTGTTTTTGCGAATTACTCCAACTAAACGTGATTTGCGACTCCATGTTCTATGTTGATTTGTTGTCCCCATGCTGCCTACTATCAGCTTTCTGAATTTATCGGTCGAATTCGGCAACACCTTGTATACATATATGTATGTTTAAACAAACATACATATAAGTGCTCCCACACGCACACATATACATACACTTATTATCGACGAAAGAAACAAGCCAAATATCGCCAACAATGGCTTCGAAAATACATGGTATGGTAATAACAGAAAAATACCTGTGTTTGCAAAACATAAACATTTATTTCAACATTCAAGATCCTTATGTACGTGGGCGTGAGGGGGGGGGAGTGTAGAATAGGGATGTCTGAATTTTTTTTTTAATTCTGTGCTTATGTATCAACTACATTCCAATGATTATCGCCAATGTTTAAATACATGCCAAAGATTAATAACTAAAGATTTTCTAGTTATGACAACCTATTTAATACCATACTGAGGACAATAGGCTAAATTCATGTGACGTCATAGTCACATAACTGAAGTCACGTGTTTCCAGTCAATTAGTTCATAAATTCATGAGACGTCATAGTTATATCATAAATGTAATCACGCGTTTCCAGCCAATTAGTTCATGTGTTTCACTGTTCCCACCTTTTGTTTTTTGCAGATTCTTTCTTTTAAGAAGTACATATTTGTCAAAGATAATAATGCACATAGTTAAACAAAATGAACGAAATTGAAAAGTACACGTATAATGGAAAGGTTCTTTTTTAATTTAAAAAAATATTTGAAGAATTTTAACATCTTTAACCAATCTTCAAATTTTAAATGTTATCTAAACTTTACAAGTAAAAACCCTACTAGTATTAGTTTTTTAATTCAATGGTGAACACGTGATTGCCCTTTTTTCATGTGACCCTCATGAAAGTCCAAATAAAATTTTGAAAATCCCAAAAGGGCGCCCATGGCATTGGGGGCCAAAGTAAGTACCCCCCAGAACCCATGGCCCCCACAATGAGGGGGTTGCGGGTGTGTACATTATGCCACTGAATATAAAACAAAAGCTGATTGAGACTTCTGTTTCTAACTTTCACACAAATCCGATAGTCATCTGCTCTATAACTGAAGCGGAATCCATTGCTTTTAACACAACGCAATACCATTCTGACGACAGCCATAATGATGGGCTGTGAAACCACTCTAAAATTACTTCGTCGATATTGTGGCATTGAAAAAAAAAACGTCTTAAAAGGGGACCAAATGCCCTTATCAATGAGATGATGGGGCGAAAATAAGGGGTTATATTAACGTTGCAATTTAAAAAAAAGGGTGGAATTTGCCGTGCAATGGGGGGCCAGGGGAACCCCCAAAACTCCACAGCCAAAAGTTTTTTGGGAATTCCGGTTTTAAGCATGGGACCCCCTAACTTCCACTTGTCAAAAAAAAAATATGGTTTACCAGAATATTTAGAAAAAAGTGTTATGCAATTGGTTTAAACGTTTTTCCACTTGAGTTTTTTGTGGACTTTTTATAACATATCCGTACTGGAAATAGTCCCTTATTGCTTAGAATGATCAGTTAGACAAAGTCATAACATCATTGTTTGTGTCTCCAGGTTATTGCAACGCAGACAAAGAGAAAAAAATAATCCGTCTACAGTTATGACCTCTTTTTATACAAGCAGTAAAAACACTAATGTAACTGTAGTTGTTATAATTCCTAAATCCTTAATTCCATTGATCAGTTAGACGATTATATCCCTTATATTTTTATGTTATACTAATAATTTAGCCCATCTTTTACACATTTTGATTTATTTCCTTTAGACCTCACGGAAGACATGTATACAACACAAAGATCATTACGTAACTGATTCTACACGCTAAAAAAAAGTATAATTCGCAGATGACTTGCGGCGCCATCTATTCCTTTTACATTTAATTTACAACAGCAGTTAACAATCATTGGCGTTGAAAATGTAATCATTTGCGTACTTGGTACGCAGGGATTAGCATGCAATATTTCCAGATAACCGTATTACTTTAAGAAGTTTTTCTAGCTGAAGAGTGTACTTTAAGAGCTAAGATCTTGACCTGAGAAAAGCTTTTTCTTTCAATGGACCATAACAGGATAATGAAATGACTTTTCAGGAAAAGATACAGTTAGCATATTTTTATACTTATTTCCATTCTCCAAAAAAATAAACCGTTTGCAAAGTGTTTAAATTTGTAAGCGCATTTTCCAAAACTTTTGTTTTAAAGTTTCCAAATATTTAAAAGGTGTTGCATTGATCTTCTCAAAAACTTCGAAGCGTGAATTTGAAAACTGTTCCTTTAAAAATTTAACGGAAGCGAAGTCGATTTCATACATAATCAAGCAGTTGAAATGAATGCGAAGGTATTCGAATTTGCAGCTCATACTTATTCTGTACGCACTTCATTTCTTCATATTTACTAAGGTACACTTTACAAATTGAATTGGTCTTTTAGAAAAAATGATATAGGAAATGAACCAGAGTTGTAAGGATATACTTTCAAGCTTAACGATTTGAGTTCAACTTCAAACTAAATATGAAATTTAACTTTGAAATGAATAGAATAACTTAGAGGCATTCAAGATAGCGTTGAAAGATCGTCTAGAATATTTTCATAAAATTAGTTTATGAATAGTAAGTGAAGTAAAACTTTGTAAATAATTTAACGTAAGTTAAATATTTATTTAACATTCTTGGATAACATTTTCTCATTAAGGAGAAATTTTTTGAGAATTTCCCTTATTACCTGTTATTTCATTCTATTCGCATAATTTCATTTTGTTCGATCGATTATAATTATTCCAAAGATCCCGATAGTTTTTATGCTAGAAACTGAAGTAAATTGTACATTTATTCGCAATTCCTACTATTAGTTCACTCTCTCCCTATATGTATTTATTTATTTATATACAGGGTGTCCAGCCTTAATGTGACCCAATAGCTAATTCCCAAACCATTCGGTTTAGATATGCACTTCCAATATGAAAAATGTTTTAAAAGGTAAAGAATGTTTTTACATGCTTTTCGAATAAAACCCATTTACAAAAACTTACAAAAATTAAATTTTAATACGGTCCCCATGTCCTATCACTTATATATATCAGGAAAAGATGCAGTACACAAAAACAAAGTAGACACATAAAGTTTCATTTTATTACGTTAAAAACTAACCGAGTTATGCCTACATAAAGTTGAAGCATCTGAATTGCTCAGATTATGGAATCGTATATAAATTGAGTTTCGAGAACAGTAATTCACTATCTACAGAAAGAGCAAAAGAAAACATCATAGAAATAGTAAAACATCGTAGTAAACATCATAGATCGACAATTTTTATTGCTGTATGGCAAACAATAAAAGTTAAATTAAAGAAATACAACTTTTACCGAAAAGATTAAAACAGCTTGTTTTAACAAATAGCAGCAAAAGAATACATGATTTGTGCCGTTCAAATTATAGCATAATGTGGATTGCTCCAATCATGGATCAGAGGCTTTATTATATCAGACAGATCAAATTAACTTAAATAATGTTCAAAATGACTGCCTTCCGCAGAAATGCAGTACCGAGCACGCGTCAGAAACTCTGCCCGTAGCTTCTGCAACATAGTTGGCATTACAGACCTGCATGCCATGCTGATTCGATTGTGTAAATCAGATTTACTCATGGATTCACGTTCGTACACTTTGCTTTTTAGGAAGCCCCAGAGAAAGAAATCCAGAGGACTTAGGTCGGGGGATCGCGGGGTAACTCCTGTGACCTCCGTAGCCAATTATTCGAGTGTCAAATGTCTGCGCCAAAATGTACATGGTTGCACAGATTTGTGGGGGGGGGGGCCCATCATACTGGTCCCAAATGCGTGACAAATCGCGTAAGGAAATTCATCTTCAAAAAAAATCGGCTAACGGCCCAGAAAAAAATTTCCGTGTATGATTCTGATGAAAAAAGTCCATCGAAATACTTTGGGGCCCAAATTAAGATGCTCTTCCACTTTCCGCACCAAAATTCACCACCAACGACGGGGCGATTTGGTCATTAGATATGGATTTTCGAGGGACCAAAAATGCGTATTCTGTGTATTAATAGTGCCTTGCCTCGGAACCCAGATTCCTCCGACCACAAACTTCATTAAAAAAAAATCTGGATTTTCATCCAGTGTGTTTAACACGAAATTACAAAAATCAAAACGATGCTCCGGGTCTCCGGGCATTAGCTCTTGCGCCAGGAACTAATGGAACTTATTGCACCGTACGTATGTAATATGTTCCACACCGTTGATTTTGAGTAGGAACAAGCTTTGCTAATATCCCGGACACTACATGCATGAAATGTATGATTTCCAAAGTTCCATAACCGGCCATTTTTTTATTGTAATAAAATAAAACTTTTGTGTTTACTTGTTTTGTGCACTGCATCTTTTCCCTAAATATAAATGATGGGGACCGGGACCGTATAAAAATTTAACTTTTTGAAATTTTTTTGTAAATGATTTTTTGGGTCCAAAAAAGCACGAAAAAACATTCTTTACCATTTTTAAAACATTTTTCAAATTGGAAGGGCATATCTAAACTGAATGGTTCGGGAATTAGCTATTGGATCCCATTAAGTCTGGATACCCTGTATATTCATATATATACTTTTTATTCAAGTTCAAATACATTTTTTGAACATGTAGTGAATGACACTTGATGTTAATACAGTTTTTTCAAACTTTAATTCATCTAAAAATTAAAAATTGATTAATTTTGTTTTTATAAATTTTGTTCTGAATAAAGGAATGGGCTGCAGTATACAATGATTAATGTAATGAAATTCGTTTTCTATTTTGCCACTTAATATTGTGATTCTGTCATATGTATATACATTGTGAAAAATTGTAATTATTTAATAAAAAGTAATAAAGTAAAATTTTTTCTTTTGTTGGCCTAAGTAGAAACTGAATTTTTTAAAAATTATATTACTTCTTTTTGGTATATAATTATCTTCGAAACATTCGCGAGGAGATTAATGTTTAAATTGCATTCATTCCTACATAGAATTATCGTCAACAACCACCATGGCAGTTACGAGAGTTAAATTTCAAAAGGCAATGGTTTTAATTAAAAGATAAATTTTTGATAAGCAATTTGCTTAGTCACAACTTATATAATCTTTCCATATTCTGTCTAAGCTATTCAATTACACAGTATACTTCGAGAGAGCCATACAGTAATTTTAAGTCTTATATATATAAACAAAGAATCTTGTAAGTTCCTCTAGTTAAATAAAAGAAATGTTTTAGTTTTTTACACGCGTCCCTTTTTTGTGAATTCTACAAATTCTGTAGTTTCATAAGTTTTGTAATTTCGAAATCTAAATTTCGTAATTCAGTTACCATTCCCCCTCTCTGAAAATTGCATGTACAGGGAATTTTACAGTTAAACAATATCAGAATCAATAGCGAATGTAAATATGAATATATTAAAAATGAAATAATGAACGCTTTAAAGAAAACAAGACTACAACAACTTATAACTCATATATTTGTATCCGAGAATTTTTGAAACTTTTTTGAAGTAGAAGTAAGGGAATCGGTTTATATACGAATCCGTTAATCTCAGAAAAAAGTAATTTCTAAAAAAAAGAATTCTTTTTCAATTCCTACTACTAACTCACTCTTTATATATTTACTTTAAAATGAAATTTACAACATGCATTTAAAAACAGCGCAGACCACATCACGCGCGCCGGGCACCTCAAAAACCTATTTAAAGGAGACGAAATTTTAAGTTCGGCAATTGTGTTTTCTTGAGGTTTTCAAAAAAGATCGTTATGTCCGTAAAACAGCGATCAGCTTTTGATCAAGTATCCGGTTCACAGGGGATGGGGGCCTACCGGATTGTGGATTATTTTTCAGGGGAAAAGGTGCGTGTTGGGCGAAACCAAAAACTGTATGCGGATATTAACCTTGGGTGCGGGTGGGTACGACGGACCGACGTGGTCGTCGCATCCCCCTCGGGGCACCACTTCACGGAGGACGGCAAAAAGTGCGCATGGCAGTGACGGATCACTCAGTCACATCTCGAAACATAGCACAGCACATTGAGTCTGTAACGCATCATTCAGTGTCTGCGCGTATCATTCTACACCATTTACAGCAGAGTAATCTGTCCCCAAGACGTCCATTGCTTGGTCTACCCTTAACGCAGAACCACAGACGTCTGCGCTGCCAATGGAGCGATGAAAGAAGGATGTGGGTGGCAGAATGGAATGAAGTTGTCTTTACTGACGAGCAACACATCTGTCTGCAACCCCACGATGGTTGGATTCAATTCTGGAGACACCGTGGACAAAGGATGCTGAACAGCTGCATTATGCACCGCCACACTGGTCCTGCATCGGGTATTATGGTATGGGGTGGTATTGGATATCACTCTCGCACTCCTCTAGTACGCATTGCGGGTACTTTAAACAGCCAGCGCTACACCTCCGAGGTGTTGGAGCCAGTTGTCCTTCCTTACCTTCAGGGCTTGGCAACAGCCATATTTCAACAGAATAATGCGCGACCACATGTGGCACGCATTGTCCAAAGGTTCTTCGTCAATCACCAGATTGAATTGCTTCCCTGGCACTGCTCGCTCTCCGGAAAACATGTGGTCCATGGTTGCTCAACGATTGACCCAGATTACATCCCCAGCTGCCACACCAGATCAACTTTGGCAACGTGTGGAAGCTGCTTGGTCTGCTGTACCCCAAGAACACATCCAAAGTCTCTTTGAATCAATGCCGAGGAGTGTGGCAGCGGTGATCTCCAACTATAGCGGCTACTCTGGTTACTGATTCTGGCAGGAACCACACTTCACAGAAGTCTATAAATTGAATCATTTGATACTTGGTCAACATGTTATCTACAAAATAAATTTTGTTGTGTTATCTTTTGTCTTTCTTGGTGTGGCATTTACGGTGGCCAACAGTGTATTTATCTTGGTGGAATTTTCAATCGTAAATAAAATACATTTTAAAGCGCTCCATTGAGCTGAAATTTTATATACATGATTATTTTGGATGACAGTACAATAATTTAATTAAAATTAAAAAAAATTCATTGTTTAAAAAACTAATTTTTTAAAAAGAATTAAAAATTTCAAAACACGTTGACACCCTTTTTTGGGACTTGTGTGTAAAAAACGAAAAGGTTTTTTCACGTTTTAAAAGCATTCAGTTGAACTGAAATTTTATAAAACACGATTGTTTTGGATGAAAAACATACTTTAATAATAATTAATAAAAATGAATTACCACTTAATGTTCTGATTCTGTCCTATGTATATACATATTTATAGTACTTGTAATTATTTAATAAAAAGTAGCTAAAATAAAAATTTTCTTTGTTGATATAAGTAGGAATTGACTTAAATTTTTTTTTATATTACTTGTTTTATTTTAAAATTGTTCTAATGTACACAAGGTATTTCGATCTTTTAACTTTTACGGTGTTTTGAATGGAACTTTCATTCAATAAGGGGAAAAAAATCACTTAAATCTTTCAAAGACAGTGAGAAAATCCAAGTATCCGAATAGAGTAATACCCCAAACTTACGTGATAGGTGGGACTGAGTCATAACCGCGTAAGTCGCGGGGCATAATTTCGCATACAAAACACTTATAAATTATCTTTAATTGGGGCTGGAGACGAAAGAAAATAATAACTTCGAAAAAAAGTGTTTAATAAAATCTTAGATACCATAACCACAGCATCTCAAATCGAAGTTAAGAGTGTAACGGTAACGGTTATACATTTACGTGGAACCTTAGACAAATTCACTCTTTAAAACTCACTCATTGAGATGTTTCAATGCATATGTGCGTCATGCGGCAAATTTTTCCTCTTCATCATGAAACATAGATCGACGAACACTTTCCGTATACAAATTTCTCTTCCCGTTCATTTTCCAAACAAACTAATAAAAATGGCGCAGAAAGTAAAACTAGCCATTGACAAGATAACAACTGAATGGAAAAAGTGTGTTAGCTCCAGACAGGATTACCAGAAATAAAACTATTGTCGTTAGCGTTTTACTTAACTGGAAAATATTTCACCCGTTTTAACCGCCTTATAACATTTTCTCTCTCTCATGGTAATATGATTGAAAATTACAGAAATTTTTTATTCAATTCGGCTTACATACAGGGTTTGAATTTTGGGTAGATTTTTGAAAAAAAAGTGCAATCTCGGTTTATACACTGACCGGTTTATATTCGGTAATATACGTTATCTATATTTTTAAAGGATAGATTTTCTTGGTTGGTGATAGCTTGTAATCATTTATATTTCCTTTATCGTAATTCGTAGTCATAGGAATTTTAAAATGATGTAATTCTTTTCTTTTTCCCCTTTCAAATAAAAAAATATAATTATCTATAAATTAAAAACGCGTTTCTTATACAAACACATTTTAGTTATGAAGCGATCAAGAAGTATTAAAAATTCTTATACATAATTACGTGAAAAAACAAATTTAACAAAAACAACATATTTACAATCAGACAATAATTAAACGATTTGAATGTTGTTTCTAATGACACCTATCGGATTAAGGCCCACAAAATTCATCATGGGAAAGGGCTATATTTTACACCTGTAGTTAGCCGTAGCTTAAATCACCATGCAAGTAACAGTACGATTTGGCTCTCTCATCCCTCCACCCATTTTCAGGGAGAACACCCTGAAGGTGGTCAGGGGCCTCCCATTTCTCTTCCCCTTCCATCAACCTCACGAGAGTACTTGCGGCTCGATGGTTATTTAGAGTGCCCCAATGCTGCGAAAGCATTGGGACATTTACAAACATTACATTTTACATTTACTGATATCCATGCCTTCTCCGGGATTCGAACCCAGGCCCTACGACACACCAGTCAGCGTCGCTAACCACTATACTGGATGGACGAAATGATTTAAGCGTAAAATAAGAAAGAAGAGTATTGTTTTGGAACAGTAAGGAACTTTTGCTACAAATTAAATGTCACGAAATAAGTAAACCCTTGTTATCGACATTTGTAAAAGGGGCGAATATTTTATTGCTTTGTAAAGGCAATCCGGTAAATGATTCCTCCCTAATTGTGGTGCATAACACAAATTTATTAGAGTGATTAACTACATAACCGTCACTATCTGTGGCAAATTAATGTTATTCGAAATTGAACCTGAAAATCAATGGAAGTGAATTCTCTTTAGATATACTATTCTGTCGTTACTTGGCGAAAACAGATTTGTTTTAGGAATGTGAATTAATTTTGTAGGATTTACAATAGATGGCGTAACTTATTCTATCTCGTATCGCACACTTCTGTCACTATATTCGTGTTAAAATTCAAGTTCATGCCATAAGGCTTTACTTCAGCGTTTCTCAAACTGTGGGGCGCTCCCCTAGGAAGGCGGGATAACACGACGAGGGGGGCGCAAGCATGTTAAAAAGTCGGAAACAAAAGATTATTTTTAAAAAATATTAATTTACTGAAAGTAAACAAATAAAATTTTAAAAAATGAAGTAGACGTTTACAATGATATAATGCATTTATAAATGTATCAGTACTTCGCAATGCATTTCATTATTAATTTAACAATACTAAATTAAAAGCAAGTTTAATAATTACCAGTTATCCCATATAGGCTTATCTTATATAAAATTATATTCAATAATTAACACTTATCTTGATAATTTGCACGGTTTATAGATAATTCCTTAACTGCCGGTTAAAAGTTACGCGATTCGCTCCCCAGTGCCACTGTTTTCTACGTAGGCTCGCGTATGTCATGTATTAAGAGGAAAGGGGAGAGAAAAGGAATAAATAAGCAAATCCTCTGAAATAAGTAAATCCTTTGCAAACACTGTCAAGGTCTTTTTATTACATTCTAAAGCCTTCGGAATAATTTTATGGATATTCCTGCACATAAAAGATCGTGCTTCGGAAAGACGTATATATACGTCCGGGACAATTAACGCTTTGGCTAAGAAAAAACGTTTATATACGCCGATGGCGCTTAACGTCGCATTGTACATTTAGCGTCAAAGAACAATATTATTGAATTAATACATGGAGCAGCATTGTATGGATACAGCGGACTTTGATAAATATGAGGACCAGCAGCAATTAAAATTTAAAAAATTTTAAAAATTTCTGCTCCTTTGTAGGGGGAAAATGGATGAGGGTGCCATAGAAAGGAAAAGTTCTTCTCCAAGTCGAATGATGCGTGGTTGTCGGGGGAGTAAGATTTGTATTATATTTTATTATTTTTAAGAAAATATATACTAGTGTGGTATATTTTATGTTTATTTAAGCTTATAATAATCATTTTTTCAGAATTATAAACTTTAAAATGGTTTTTCTCGGTTTATATGTTTTTTTACATTCAAAATATCACTTCTTCCACAATTGTTTACCAATCACTTCCATTTTTCCCCTGTGTCTTATATGTAATGCATGTAACAAAATTAGGTATCCATTTTATTGTAAATTAAATATTTCTTTTTTTAAAAAAATTAAATGTGGGAAATATTAGGCTTTTGGTTGAATTTTAGCATGTATATATATAAACATTTTATTATTTTTTTCTCCAAAACTAATTAAGGTATTGTAAAATCGATACTTAAAGTGTTTAAAGCATCCTCACAGAATTATTACAAAAATTTCATATCAAAAAATTAATTAACACAAAAAGAAGAGAATTTTAAAAATTTCCAAATTTCTCAAAAGAAATTAAATTTGTAAAATTGTGTGAATAATATGTAAAAAATTTTATCTCGTATCATTTTCAAAATTATATAAAAAAAGAAAATTTTAAAAAAACATAAAAAAAAAATGCTCAAAGGGTGGAGCCCTTTTTTAATCACACCTATTACCCTTTTTATTGTATTTGTAAACTTATGTTTATTGTATTTTTTTAAATTTTTTAAAATTTTTAAAATTTAATTTTTTTTGTTCCACCATTTTGTATTTTCCCCCCTTTTAAATTACTGCTTCCGAATAGCCTTAGATCTTGTGACGTCTCGCGTCCTTTTTCTAACAAACCCTAAGTTTTTTTGACGGCCAGATTAATGGAAAATTTTTCCCAAACCCCAATACCAAGAAGAGAAAGGGATCGAATATAAAAAATGAGATATATTTGGATAGAAGTTTTTTGATGAGATATAACGGCAACCCTAGAGATAACTTAGTGGGGAATCGTTCGGGAAAAAGTGTTGACGTCCCCCGCTTTTGGGAAAAAGGATACGTTACTCAAAAAAATTAAAAAGATTAAGAAAGTTGAACTTCTCATCTAAAAAATTTGTAAGGTATTACCTCAATCGATGGGGAAAGGGGACTCACAAAGGTAATATTTTTTATAGAAGTTAGATTAGACAGTTAATTTAATTTTAAATTTAAAATAAGTGATCTAGGGCGATCTGACTTAATATAAGGTTTAATTGGTTAACTCTCACTTTTTAAAAAAGTTGTTAATTAGTTTAAATAATTTTTCTTAATAAAGGGTTTTTTAAGAAAAAATTGCCCCAATTTGATTCCCCCCTTAAAGGGTTTAAAAATATATAAGGGATGGTTGTGTTGTTAAAAATTTTATTGCAACTTTTTTCCCTTTAAATTAAATTTTAAAAAAAAACCCCCAAAACTTTTTTTTAGAAAAAAAAAAGAATCCCCAATTTTAAATTAATTTTTTTGGGAAATTTTGTTTTTATAAGATTTTTTAAAAATTTTTTGGATTAAAATCCCCTGTCCGGGATAAACTCTAAAAAAAAAAACCCCCCGATATATTTTTTATACTTTTTAATTAAAAAAAAAGGTTTTTTGAAAAAAAATTTCATTTTTTAAAATTTATTTTTTAAGATTTTTATTTTCCTTTTCCCCCCCCTTTTTTTACTCACAACACCCTCCGGGAAAAATGGGTCTGGGGAAATTTGGTAATTTTAATGGCATTGGGATTAAAAAAAAAGGGTTTATTTTATTTTTAATTTTAATAACAAAATGGTTTTTTTAAAATTTTTGTCCCAATTTGTTTTAAAATTAAAATTTAAATTATCTCATTTTAATTTTATAAAATATTACTCATTAAAGTTTTTTTTCTTTTTTGTAAGGGATTTTTTTTTTTTATTTTAGTAATTAATTTTTTTAAAAACCCTTTTTTTTTTTCAAATGCTTTTTCCCTGTGAGTTTCACCCTTTTGGGGGGGGCCCCACTTTAAAAAATGGTTTTTTAAAAAATTACTTTATAAATTATAAAAAGGGGGTTTTTTCCCAAAATTTGAAAATTTTTTAAATTCCGTAAAGAACTTTTGGGTTTGTAGAAAAAAAATTTTTCTGTTAAAATGTTTTTGTGGCCATCCCTGTTCAACCGAAAATGTTCGAAAAAAAATTAAAATTTTCCTGCAAGAAAAATAAAATAATTCCTGAAAACCCCCTTTTTCCACAACAGCTTCCTAATGTGGTTCGGTATATTCAGAACAAAAAAATTATGTGCCGCACCATTCGAAGAGGTATTGAATGAGGATTTTTCACTTGTAAGCAATTACTTCAGCGTAAAAAAAAAATGGCCGTCGTGATTTGAGCAAAGGCACAATACAGTAATATTTACATCGTATTACCAGCGGTGATGAAAAAAAATGTACATCAATCCCCCAGGGTAGAAAATCGAACAGTTTGTCTGGTCCTGCATTAATAGGACGGAAGAGAATATTTTGATTCGAACATGACGTTTCAAATGACAACACTGACCCATATTTCGTATATATAGAATACTTAGAAAAAAAAATGATTTTTCCCCATCCAGTTTCACCAGATATTGCCCATCAAATTCTATATTCTGATCCAGTATATGGTAAGCCAAAAGCCTTTCCTTTTTAAAAATATACAAATAAATTGGATCAATCGATTTACAGCATCAAAAGATTTGTTGCTCTTTCGAAGCGGAATTAGTATGCTACCAGAAAAAGGAGAAGTAGAGGCTAGAGATGGACAGTACTTTGAAAAATAGAAGTACACTATTTTTCCCAAAAAAAAGTTTTAAATTTACAAAAATAATTACCTCGAAATTAATCCCCACTCCTGTCTAGTAAATAAATCCTATTTTATATATTTTTCTAAAATTAAAATAATACCTTTACAAACTTTTTTGTACCTTAAAAAAAATAATTTGCTTTCAAAGAGCAAAAAAATAAACTGTTTCCTAGGCCTATCATGGTGGTGTGGTCTTCATCTAACAACTTTGGACTGGAACTTCGAAGCTTCCGTAACTCGTCTAACATAAAAACAAGTTAATTTTCTCATAAATAAATAAATATAAACATAGATGGCATCCCTTTTATCAAGATCCAATATTTGTTGTAGAATAATTACTTACATAACAAAAACCTTCACGTATATGTCTAAAAATTCTCTTTCGTTTTCGAACAGGTCAAATCTTCATTTTATATCAGCCGGGAGAAACAGATACATGTTTATTTCATACCCAAGTCCAGTGCATTACCTTAGTGTATGACCAGAATATCAATAGGACCAAGATAATGGTTTTGAAGCAAAACAGTTAAAAATTGTTTTCGTTTAAAAATCTCCATTTAACCCCGAATTTGGGAGTAAGTTCGTAATATTCTTTTTTTACTTGCCGTGACCCCCTTCGATTTTTCGTGAACAAATATAACCTTATAAACTATTTACATTTATCCACAAACCCAGACTTATCCATCGATTTGAATCCAATAAAAATACAATCAAAAGAGCAAAAAAATGAAGGGAATTTGTGCAAAATTACATTGAAATTTTTTAAAAGACGGGCTCACGCTTTTCTTTAAACATGTCGGTTTTTTTGGGGCCAAGATTAAGGAAACCCTTTTTTCCAACAAAAACCCCAAAGAAGAAAAAATGAAGGAAAGATGCAAATTAGATAGCTTTTAAATATTAGAAGTTTAAGTAAGCAAGATGGAAATTTTGGGGAATGTTATGTTAGAGATTGATACAATCTGAAGGACAGCCAACGAGTTTCCCCAAGAAAAAGTTTAAAGTCAAGGGCAACATTGCACCCCAGAAAGACTAATTCCTTAGTATCGGGCCCCGATTTTATTAAGGTAGGATTGAATTTTATTTAAAATTGGGTTTATTGGAATTAAAATTAGGCGGGTTTAAAATTGATAGTGGTCTGAGTTTTGGTTATTTCGATATTATTAAATTGTGTTTTTCCATCAGATTCTCTCAATATATTTATTATCTACTCTGTTGAAATTCTAGTTCTTAATAAAAATCATATTAAAAAAGGACAGCCCGGGCCTTTTTTTTAACCTACATCTCTGCTCGCGTAGATAATCTAAGAGAAGGGCACCCTAGGGGGGCATCTTCACAAAATTAATAGAATTCTTTTAGAAGATTAACTTTTTCCTTTCTACTATTACAGTTATAGAAACATTCAACAAAAAGCAAAAAATGTATAAAAGCTTTAATTTTATCATTAAAATTTTTATAAAAACTTTATAACAATGAACAAAAGTATAGAACAGGGGTCGGCAACCTCGTAGCTTTGGTGTGCTAAACCAATCTACTGAATGATTGAGGATACCGTACAAAAAGAAAAATATCTGAAGCAATTTGATTCCCTTGGCAATGCATGCAGAGTTAGGTCAAGAATACAGATTTAGAGTTTTAATTTTTATTAATTATGACTCATCTAAAGATATTTATTAAATAAATATCACACAAAAGTTGTAACTATTCCTTCAAAGTAAATAAGAAATTAAAATTATATAGTAAAATACGCTTAACGCTAAAAGGCTTAAGACAAAATATCGGTTAACACGAAATAATTCGACGTTCCCGACAAACTACTGTGTATTTTTATAGATATTTTTTATCTTAACAAGAAATGAAAATCCCTTAACAAGAAGAATTTCCTTACTGAAAATGAACAATATACGGAAAACCAGCCGCGCAGGCGATATTTATAAGGGGTGTGAAATGAAAGAGAGGTAGTTTTACATGTATCGTTGAAAGGAAGTGAACTTGACTTTGAAATGCCCTCGGAACAGCCTGCCTGTGACACGAGACAATTTTGTTTATCTAAGTTACTTTATCTTCCACCCCTACAAACGCCACACAAAAGCATCTAATCTCACATCAGTTGGCTTTTAATTTCAATGACGATTACATTGCAGTATGAATCAAAATAAACGAGTTTGGTTCCCGTATTTATTTTTTTTTCTATTTTAGAAGAAATTTTTACGATTCTAATGACAAAGAGCTCTGAGGAAAATTAAACTTCTATTTCACTTAAAATGAAGATGGAGCCTCTTAAGGTTGCTTATCAAAAACAGAAGAACTTGAAAATTTTGTATCAAATTTCGTTAAATTCAAGTGAATGTTTCTGTTTCATTGTTTTTATGTAATATATGCTTATATGCATACTAAACTAAACTTAACTCAGTGGCGCAACAACCCATAAGGGCTAAGGTCTACTGTGCCCATCTCAGAAAATGTGATCATTGGGCGCTGAGGTGCAAGGGTAGATGTCCCGATCAGGTGGTCAGTTTGAAGTGAAATCCTCAGTGTTTAGTCCCCAAGCAAGCTTGGTACTCATTTATCGATCAATTGAAGAGATTAAAGGCTGAGTCAACCTTGCAAAGTCCGAGGGTTGCATATATACATATCTATGTAAATAAAATGTTCTCTAATAAACAATTGGTTCTCCGAAAACAAAAGGCCCTTATACTTTCCGCCGAGATATGGCATAAAAACATTCAATTTAGGGGAATCTCGTTGCGATTCTAGCTCCTGATGAGGATTTTCTAAGCTCCAGATGCACGCATTACGAGTGTTCACATGTCCACTGAGGTGTCCACCAGAACGCTCGTTGCACAGTAATGGTAGATTTTGTCTTTGCAAATTGGGAAACACAAATCGCTTTCTGTTCACTAATCGCCATTTTTCTACTAGCACTCTGATCGGCGGGGAAGAGGAAAAAAATTAGCATACGTTTTGCACGCATCGCACACATATCGGCAAACAAAACTGTTTCAGTTGGTCTTTCATTCGATGTACGAATTGTACTTGCAAGTTAAATGTAATAAGTATTATAAAGCGTTAAAACTCCGATATACCTTTATAAACACCCTATATTATGTATCATAAATCTCTATTAAATATATTTATTAAAATAAGAAATAAACAACATAAAATATAAGTATGCATTCAATGCAGTTAAATTAAAAATATATATTTCTCCTATGTGTTAACCTTGTCCCTGCACCGCTGTACTTCATATCGCATTATCAGGGATATAAATTTGACTCAATTTCTTTGCAGATAACAGCTATATTTCTCACGTGACTCCAACTTCTTTCCAGACTCAAAATATTTTTCATGTGAGGAAAGACTTGTTCACACATTATGACGGGGCTTTATCGCGACTTCTATTAAAAACCTCTTGGGAAAACTTTGGGGCCAGAATGGCAATTCTTTCCTACCAACTCAAGAAGAGAACGCACTTATGTAGATTAAGAATGTGTATATATTGGAGCTTCAGTATTCGCGAAGAGTTCTAAGAGTTCTAAAGAGGAGGTTCCCGTAGTTCTAATGAGGAGGTCTAATAAGTGCCAGTGAACTTCTAGATGAATGCTAGGAGAGTTCGAAGTGAAGTTCGAAACCAGAAGATTATCCATTTGCCGGATCAAGTTGGATCAAGGAGTATATTGACGATATAAGGACTGTAGCTGTTCACCGTGGAATAGCGGTAAGATAGTTTAGATTAAGCTTTAATACTAGAGCGGCCTCTAGTAAGTTAGGAAATCATCTATAAATATAGATTCGGTGGTTTATTGTGCTATTTGTTAGTATTCTATGTCATATCACTCCTGATCATAAGCCTCCTAGACTAGTGTTGTTTTGTTGAATATAAATTAATCATAATA
>BMAV01014172.1:0-13768 GCA_019973955.1 Trichonephila inaurata madagascariensis | reverse complement strand
CATGTTTTTCCCCTCATTTTTTTCCCCCTTTTTTCGACCCGTCTCCGAGTCAAAGTTTGAAGCAAAATTTTAAATGGTTTCTCGGCATTTTTATGTCACAAATTGTTGACTTTTCAACATTATAAAACTGTGCTGGAGACGCTCCACTTTCTCCCTTCACGAGACGGTTCAATATTTCAAGTTTTGATTATATGTTCAAGACGTTGCCTTTCCGTTTTGAATTCGAAGCCATATCAGTTGACAACACAACAAAAGAGCACGTATACACCCCTCACTTGGAAACAAACTGACCTGATTTTCCGCGCAGATGTTCATCAAATCACACAACTCAAATTCTCCTAATATCTCTGACTTTGGGTTTTTCTGTCACTTTTGGCCTGACGCGAAACAGCTTTTTAGCAATGCACTTTCGAAAATGTATTCATATACAATATATGTAAGTTGACAAAAGGTCCGGATATTTGAGGGTTCGGGATAATAAACGTTCAGATAAACGACGTTCTACTGTATATTTAAGGAAGCAGATGCCATTTAAATCCATCAAGAATTTTCGTTTGAGCTTTGAGGCCCACATCTGCCGTATGGACCCCTCATCCTTGAGATACAGAAGTCTCAATTAAGGTATCCGACTACGTTCGAAACCGTGATTTTAAAAAAGCGTATAAATGGATAATTTTCGTGATATTTAGTGTCACTCAGATTAGAATACATCATAAAAAATTGTTTTAAAGGGACATTTTGACAAATTTTTATTTAAATGCAATATTTTGGAAAAAATTAACTTAGAAAAACCCTTTTTTCAAAATGTTCTCCTTTTGTGAAAACGTTCTATTATAATAATATTTTGCCTGTATAGATCCAGACCTCTGTACACAGGCTCAACAAAGATTTTTAAAAATCACATTATTTTCAGAGTTAACAACCCATTGAAATATAATTATCGGGTTTTATTTTTAAAATTTCTCCCCTCTGTTGTCGTAAAACATGGATAAACCTACTTCTAAGTTATATATTTCAAAAATTCTAGATGAGCCTCTGTACAAAGGTCTGAGCTATTTACAGGCAAAACATTATTATGATAGACGCATTTTTCACAAAAGGAGAACATTTTGAAAATGGGTCATTCTATGTTCATATTTTGTCAAAATATTGTAATTAAATAAGTTTTTATTGTAATACAATTCTTAAAACAATTTTCTGTACGTTTTCTAATCTAAGTGATATTAAATATCATAAATATTATCCATTTATACGCTTTTGCAAAATCACGGTTCCGAACGTATTCGGGATACCTTAAAAATCTATTGGAACCAGAACTAGGGGTAGGCCCAAATTGAAATTGGCTGTTTGTGTGGAGGGCGATTTTAAAGTCTAAAAAGTGAACTGTTGCTAAGCGGATATCGGAGAGGAACAAGGTTCTTGAGAAGGCCTTGGCCCACCCGGGGCTGTTGGGTCAATAGAAGTAGATATGTTGATGTAAAAGACAAAGATCAAAACAGTTTACAAAAACTACAAGTGATAGTAAGCAGATAACATTAACCCCCAAGCACCCCTTATTATAGGTAATTTTAAATATACCCAAAGAAAAAATATTCTTATCTATCTTATAATTTTATATCAAATAAAAGAGATTCCTTACCTCAGAGATACAAATTTTTATAACACAATCCCCATCACGAAACCTCGGCACAACCACTTTATTTTTTAAAATTACTCTCCAGATAAGTTTGAGAAGACACGCATCTTTCTATTAAATATTCCTACCCTGTTATCAAATGTTTTCCTACCCCAATCGAAACCACTGGTCTAATTAAAATATATCCCATACGGCAAATAAAAAAATATTTGTTTATGCCTAATGCATTTATTGCTGATTAAATGCACTTTAAAACCCCCTACTAAAGAACAAAAAAACCAGGGAAAAAGAATTATCCAAAACAATTTTACGTTTTCCTAATTCAAATGAGAGTACAATCGGACTTAGGTATTAGTTCTTTAAATCGGATGTGTAATGGCGTCAATTAAAACCTTACATTAATTTATTTTAACACCACTTTTTGTATTAATCTAGGGTATTTTTTCCCAAATTTATTGCTGAATTAGTTTTTTAATCAAAGCTCACGTTTTCTTTTGGGTAATGCTCGATTACACTAAGCAAAAAAGGCGTTATTTTTCATGATTATCTCTGAAGTAATTTACATTCTTTTTTACAGCAAAACCAATTTTCTGGTGTTTGAGGATAATTGTTAGTTCATTTTTTCGGAATGAAGTTATTTTGCTCGGCTAGCATTTGTAATGGTTGCGTGCTTTTTGGGGGGTTAGGCGGCTTCAAACTTTTAACGTTTGCGACCAATATTCAATCATAATTTGCATCGCGCCCTCCCCCCTTCAAAATGATGTATTACATTCAATAATACTATACTTTGAAGCTAAGCCCACAATACGACTTTAATTTCTGGAGTCCCTCCGACGTATATAAGTGTCTCACTCTAGCCAGTGTGTTATTGCCCCAGACGTATATATAATCCCTTTTCCCAAATATTATTTTTTTTCTGGCACTGCTATCCATAAAATTATTCCGAAGGCTTTGGAAAGCATTAAAATGACCTTGACAGTGTTTGGGGATTTACTTGTTTCAGATGATTTTATTATTTATTCCTTTTTTGCCCACTTAAAACACCACATACGCTTACTTTACGGCGTTATGGAACAATCGCGTACTTTTAATTGGCATTTAAGGGATTAATTATAAAACCGCACAAATTATGTAAAATAAGTGAAAATGGCATATGATTTTGTATATGACAAATCCATGGGGTCACTGGTAATTTTTAAACTTCTCCTTAACTTAGCATTGTTAAATTAATGATAAAATAGATTGTGCAGTACTGATACATCTATAAGGAATTATAGTTTAAATGAGTATTTTTTTTTTTTTTTATGCAGAATGTATTTGTTTTTTTAGTAATTAAAATTTTTTTTTAAAACGATCAAGAACAGCATCGTTTGCTTCCCTCATGGCTTTCCCCTTTCGAGCCGTCTTCCGAGTCATAAAAGTTTGAAGCAAAAATTTTAAATGGTTTCCTCGGCATTTTTATGTCACAAATTGTTGACTTTTCAACATTATAAAACTGTGCTGGAGACGCCGCCCACCCTTTCTCCCCTCTTCACGAGACGGTTCAATATTTCAAGTTTTGATTATATGTTCGCTGACGTTGCCTGTTTTGAATTCGAAGCCATATCATCAGTTGACAACACAACAAAAGAGCACGGTACACCCCCTCACTTGGAAACAAACTGACCTGATTTTCCGCGCAGATGTTCATCAAATCACACAACTCAAATTCTCCTAATATCTCTTGACTTTGGGTTTTTCTGTCACTTTTGGCCTGACGCGAAACAGCTGCTTAAGCAATGCACTTTCGAAAATGTATTCATATACAATATATGTAGTTGACAAAAAAAGGTCCGGATATTTGACGTTCTGGATAATAAACGTTCAGATAAACGACGTTCTACTGTATATTTAAGGAAGCAGATGCCATTTAAATCCATCAAGAATTTTCGTTTGAGCTTTGAGGCCCAGACTGCCGTATGGACCCCTCATCCTTGAGATACAGAAGTCTCACTAAGGTATCCGACTACGTTCTGAACCGATTTGTAAAAGCGCATAAAATGGATAATTTGCGTGATATTTAGTGTCACTCAGATTAGAATACATACATAAAATTGTTTTTAAGATTATTTTGACAAATTTTTATTTAAATGCAATATTTTGGCAAAAAATTAACTTAGAATAACCTTTTTTCAAAATGTTCTCCTTTTGTGAAAACTGCTTCTATTATAATAATATTTTGCCTGTATATAGATCAGACCTCTGTACACAGGCTCAACTAAGATTGTTTAAAAAATCACATTATTTTCAGAGTTACAACCCATTGAAATATAATTATCATGTTTTATTCTAAAATTTCTCCCTCTGTTAAGTCGTAAAACATGATAAACCTACTTCTAAGTTATATATATATATATTTCAAAAATTCTAGATGAGCCTCTGTACAAAGGTATTCTGAGCTATTTACAGGCAAAACATTATTATGATAGACTTACCTTTTCACAAAAAGGAGAACATTTTGAAAAATGGGTCATTCTATGTTCATATTTTGTCAAAATATTGTAATTAAATAAGTTTTATTGTAATACAATTTTTAAAACAATTTTCTGTATCGTTTTCATCTGCTTACATATTATCATAAATATTATCCATTTTATACGCTTTTTGCAAAATCACGGTTCCGAACGTATTCGGGATACCTTAAAAATCTATTGAACCAGAACTAGGTAGGCCCAAATTGAAATTGGCTGTTTGTGTGAGGGCGATTTTAAAGCTCCAAAAAGTGAACTGGTTACAAGCGGATATCGGAGAGGAACAAGGTTCTTGAGAAGGCCTTGGCCCACCCGGGGCTGTTGGGTCAATAGAAGTAGATATGTTGATGTAAAAGACAAAGATCAAAACAGTTTACAAAAAACTACAAGTGATAGTAAGCAGATAACATTAACCCCCCAAGCATCCTTATTATAGGTAACTTAAATATACCCAAAGAAAAAATATTCTTATCTATCTTATAATTTTATATCAAATAAAAGAGATTCCTTACCTCAGAGATACAAATTTTTATAACACAATCCCCATCACGAAACCTCGGCACAACCACTCTTTTATTTTTTAAAAATTACTCTCCAGATAAGTTTGAGAAGACACGCATCTTCTATTAAATATCTTCTACCCCTGTTACTCAAATGTCTTCCTAGCCCAATCGAAACCACTGGCTCCACTAAAATATATCCCATACGGCAAATAAAAAAATATTTGTTTATGCCTAATGCATTTATTGCTGATTAAAATGCACTGTTAGAACTCTACTAAAGAACAAAAAAATCCAGAATAAGAATTATCCAAAACAATTTTACGTTTTCCTAATTCAAATGAGAGTACAAATCGGACTTAGGTATAGTTCTTTAAATCGGATGTGTAATGGCGTCAATTAAAACCTTACATTAATTCTTATTTTAACACCACTTTTTTGTATTAATCTAGGGTATTTTTCCAATTTATTGCTGAATTAGTTTTTTTTAATCAAAGCTCACGTTTCTTTGTTGGATAATGCTCCGATTACACTAAGCAAAAATGGCGTTATTTTTCATGATTATCTCTGAAGTAATTTACATTCTTTTTTACAGCAAACCAATTTTCTGGTGTTTGAGCATAATTGGTTAGTTCATTTTTCGAATGAAGTTATTTTGCTCGGCTAGCATTTGTAATGGTTGCGTGCTCTTTTTTTGAGGGTTAAGGCAGTGCGCTTCTCAAACTTTCAACGTTTGCGACCCAATATTCAATCATAATTTGCATCGCGCCCTTCAAAACGATGTATTACATCTAATAATATTTCATACTTTGAAGCTAAGCTCTTCCACAATACGATTCTTACGGAGTCCCTCCGACGTATATAAGTGTCTCACTTAGCCAGTGTGTTAGTTGCCCCGTGACGTATATATACGTCTTTCCGAAATATTATCTTTCTGTGCACTGCTATCCATAAAATTATTCCGAAGGCTTTGGAAAGTATATTTAAAATGACCTTGACAGTGTTTAAGTGGCTGATTTACTTGTTTCAGATGATTTATTATTTATTCCTTTTCTGCCCCACTTATACACCACATACGCTTACTTACGCCAAGGTGCTATGGAAACGAATCGCGTACTTTTAATTGGCATTTAAGGGATTAATTATAAAACCGCACAAATTATGTGCTGTATTAAGTAGAAAATGTTGGCATATGATTTTGTATATGACAAATCCATGGGGTCACTGGTAATTATTAAACTTCTCCTTAACTTAGCATTGTTAAATTAATGATAAAATAGATTGTGCAGTACTGATACATCTATAAGTGAATTATAGTTTAAATGAGTATTTTCTTTTTTATTATGACAGAATGTATTTGTTTTTACTCTAGTAAGTTCATATAATTTGTTTAAATAATCTTTGTTTTCGACTTTTCAATATGCTCGCCCCCTCTCATATCACGCCCCCTGAGGGCGCGCTGTCCATAGTTTGAGATACACCGGGTTAAGGTATTCAACTACTCCTATAAAATTTCATTTTAAAAAAAAAAAAATGACAAATTTTTGTATGATTTTTATTTTATAGGCCATGTAATATTAGCTTATAAAAATATCAATTTTTTTTGTTTTCCATTCACTAGAACAAAACTACAAGTGTTTTTAGTAAAAGCAGATGCCATAACTGTACATAAGATGTCAAATTTTAAAATTTCCGCGTTTACTCGAATTTCGAAAGTTCAACGACGGCGGACGATAAAAACGCTTTTAAGGGGGCCACTTCACGCAGCATTTTCCCTATCTCCGTAATACGTGTTAAAAATGACCAATTTTATGAACATTTTTAAAATTGGCTGGTTATATGTCATGAATTTTTTGTGCATTCATTGTATTGTTTTTATTAATTTAATGAGAGCATTTTCAAAATTTTGATTAGTTTTTAAAAATTCATATGTGGAGTAACACGTCAAAATTTTTTAAAACGGTGAAAATTTGCACATTTTAATCCATAAATAAATACTTTTGAATAAAATTTTTTGACAAAATCTCTCATTAAAATATTTATTTGTATAGTGTTATGGCTAGCATTTTGCTCTCAAAACAGGCGCTTTTTCAAAAATGTTCCTTTTTGTGTTGAAATTTACAGTTTGAGAAATAGAGATTTAAAGTAAAAACTAATATTAACTAATGCATACCAGAACTATAACTTGAATTGCTGGTATCAATCTGCAAGATTATCTTCTTTGTCTACATTTTAATTTCTGTTTGTTTTAATTCTAGCTTTTGGTTCATTGTAAAACCGGTTATTTTGCTTTCTTAATGCACGCATGATCTACATCTTGCAACGTCGACATTTGTAAATCCAGGAGTTGAATGCTTAATACATCTAAAACTTTTAATTTAGTAATAACACTTTGATTCTATAAAATATTATTGCCTCATGTACTCCAGTTTCTAAAGTTCACATATACAGTTTTGGAATTATAGACCAAATACTATTTGCGTTTTCACTAAAATTTTGAGTTTATCAAACAAGCATCTAGATAAAAGTGCAAGACTATAGACCTATAATATTTTTATGCAAATTTTAAATTGCAATAGGTAAAGTTGTGTTTATGTTATAAAATTATTATAAGCATGCCCATGCATATGCTTAGCGTGCTCTTCATGCTTATATGTTAAGTATCTACACCATGTCACCTCCCATGGGCTAAACTGTGTCGTAGATTCAAATCTGGGGTAAGATTTTATCGTAAAAACATAGCCTGAATAGCCACCATATTGACAGTTAACCTGAGTTGGATTTCTGAAATAGCCAAAATGTAGTATCTTTGCAATTTATCTTATTTCTGCATCTGCTCACCCATTACGCCATCCTAGAGATTTTTTGTCCCTAGGTTTCCTTTGCCTTTAATTTTAATACCCTGAGTTGTGTCCTCAGCCTTTTCTCACACACAACATGACCAACACATTCTAATTTTTTAATGTTAACATCTCTTTAAAAGTTTAGATTCTAAACTGCTTTGCATGCTTTTAGAGTTCCCATATAGTTCAAGTATTGTGTATATCGTAAAATGTGCAATGCCTTTTTGAGCGATGGAAGATACAAAGTGCACCTTCAACTTCCATTCCTGGTATTATTTCCAACGTCATTTTCTGCACACTCATTGCAATGTACATTGTCGTTAAAATTACATGAGCATTTCCTCGATAATATTTTAGCATCAACAATTTTCACAGTGTCCCCACTAACCGCCGTAACAATACCATTTTTACAGAAGTATGGCCCCTTTTTTTTGCCAGGTACCCTCATCGATGTAGCCACCGGTACATTTGAATCTCCATTATTATTTATTACTGCATTATTGTTTCGGCAGCAGCTAACGTCATAGACGTGCTTTGGCTACTTTCTACGTTGCGTTGGTTTAATCTCTATGCTTACCCCAAAACCACTTTGCGGGAGGTGACAAATTCATAACTCCGCAAAAATATTTTCGCAAACGGCTTCTTTTTTAATATACCCCATAAAAGCCTAGTGTTCACTTCATGGTAATTGTGTATCTTTTTTGACAATTTACTACTTTTAGTAAACTTAGTATTAGGAAATGTTTTAATAACACCACAAAAATCACAGTATATTAACAATTTTGTAGCCAAAATCCTGGATTTGGCAACCAAAAAATTTATGTGAATACACTTTGTTTTTACATTTTTATTTATGTAATTAATGTTGTTTGAAAGCAAGAAAACAGTACAATGTCAGTCATTTCACAAAAAACATTCAAATGAATTTAAAAAGAAACATACTCTTTATTAAACTTACCTAATCCTTTACTTTCAAAATTGAATTATTTATGTTGTGGAATTGTTCGACTGTTATGCAACATTTAATTCCTCAAAGTTTCGGTTTTCGTACCTACTTTTCCAAACTTTCGTTTTAAGTTTTTTATATTAAACTGAGACATATTTATAAAATCTTTTTTGATAAAAACCGATTCTGCACAATAGCAAAAATTCGTTATATTTAACCGCGTAAAAACATCATGTAAGCAAGCTACCACAAAATAAACAGCTACAACTATTCACTTCACTTTTTCCTGAATAAGCTCCCGATCAAAATGAATTATTTTGATCAATTTAAACTATTTGATAAGGCTGAAAAGTAGCATGTTTTTGTTTTGATTTGAAAGGGGCGTGGCAGCCAGCCGTTTGAGGGTTTGACAAATGTAAACAACTTTTAAAAAAATATTAAAAATACTTCTAATTCAGCTAGAACAAAAATTTAAATTGCATTAGGAAGAAAAGAGTGGTATTTTATTTTTCAATCAAAATTGAAAAATCGATTTTTAATTCGATTTTCGTGAAGTGACCCCCTTAAAATAATTGCTGAAATTTTGTGTGTATGTTCTGTATAACAGTAGAAGTGTTTTAACCTTCAAATTTATCCATCACTGTTTTATTGAAAAATTTACAGTTCTTTATGTGCCTATAATCCTGTTTTTAAGAAATTTCTTTTAAAAACCAAGATGAAGTGCTCTATTTGTTGAAAAAAATTAAAAAAAACCTTTCCTGAAATTTAAAAATAAAAAACAAAGCAATACACCAAAATTAAAAAATTTTTCATTTAATATTCAAAAGGGGTCCCCGTTTTTTAATTTTTTAGTCAATTTCGCCCCCTTTTTTTCCCATTTTAGTAGTAATATTTTATTTTTTCTTTTTAAATTTTTAGTTTTTTTTAAAATATACTAAATAAATCTACCCCCCCTATTATTTTTTTTTTTAAAAAAATTTGCCAAGTAGTGGATACATTGCAAAAAAAACAAAAAAGTATTTGTGGAAAAAAAGTTTCAAGATATACAATGTAGTAAAACAATTACATTTTTGTCTCTTTTGTTTTTATAATGAAAAACCTACCCTTTTATATACTTTTGGTAGAAAAATGTGAAGTTAAAGTTTGAATCGCCTATATAATGCAACATGCTGTCTCTATTTTGCATAGAAATTTTCAACTATTCCTATTGATTTATTCAATTTATATGATTTTATTGGTTATTTCAGTAGTCTCTCAACCTTCAGACATTTTTTTCTAAGGGGTTTGATCATAATCATTCCTTTTTTTATGGGGTTCACTAATTTTGGTGTATAGGAGTGGTACGTTTCCCAGGATGTATAGTGTCCTTGTGTACAACTATAAGTAATTCTTATTTCCCTGTTCCAACCCAAATTTTTAATTTTCTCTTTCAATTTTTACCTTTAGCAAACCCAAATATACTTTTCAACAAATTTTCATATTATTGATAATTAAAAATTAACATTTTCACAACGGACAGACGATATATTTCAGAAGAAAGAAATAGTTTCTTAAAAGATGGATTGGCTTTTGAAAATCAAAAAAAGGAATTATTTTTCTTTTCTTTCAATCCTTTAGCTAAACCCATAAACGCCAATCGCTTTATTAAACTGACTTGTTTTGAGACAACGTGTAGTATAAAGTTGACGTTGTTAGAAAATTGACGAACACGCATAGAATTATATTTATAAGTACGTCAAACTATTTTTAAAAAAATTTGTAGGATTTTTTTTATAAACCCCTTTGGGGATTCATACAATGTTCCTTTTATGAATGTAATTGAAAAATTTTTTAAAAAATGCTAACTAAATCAATTTTTTTTTAAAAAAATTTTTTTTTGATTCAAAAATGCAAAAACTTTTGTTTTATGTTTAAAATTAGAATAGTTAAAAAAATATTAACATTTGGGGAAAGAAAAAACCCTTAACATTTTAAATGAAGACAAACTAGTTATTTTATCTTTCTGAAATATGTCACTTTAAAATTTTGATTTGCCATCGGGATGAAAAAAACCGGGATTTTGGTTATCATAACTCTACGGTTTTTTAAGCTTAGAGTTTTTAAATTTTGCGAGATTATAGAACATTATAAAAAGGATAATTTGGTCCACAAAAATTAGACTGGAATTTTTGACCAATTGTCCCGTAAAAATTTTTTTTATGATTTCGCCCTGGATATGAAACCATTTTAACTCAAAAACTTTCAATGTTTGCGACCCAACTTTCAATCGTAATTTTCATCGCGCCCCTCTCCATACAATAACAATGTATTGAATTCAATAATAATAAACTTTGATGCTAAAACTACAATGGGACTTTAATTATAAACCGTATAAATTATCAAGACAAGTATTAAATTTTGTATATCAAAATGCCATGGGTAAATTAACTTATGTTAACTTAGTATTGAAGGATTAATGATGAAATACAGTGTGCAGTAATGATACATGTATGTTATATCAGTATAAATATATATTTTATTTTTTGGTCAGAATGTATTTTCTTTTGCTTACTTCTAGTAAATTAATATATTTTAGACCAGGGGTGGGGTAGGGGACGCGTGCCCTCAAGGGACCGGGCATAATATTTTGGGGCGCCAAAAAAACAAAAACGTTTGCAATTTCTTTCAAAATAAAAAATTCACTTGGAAATTAAGAACAAATACGAATGATCGGGTTTTCGGGTGGTAAACCGTTTGTTGTTTTTTAGTTATTGTATTTATCTTGGACCCCAATTGATTATGATGCAAAATTTGTCACGTATAGATAGTCAATTTCGTTCACAAAAGTGAACCACAGAAAAAAAAAATGGGGTTTGAAACCATTTAGAGATGATCCGAAGCATGCATTCTCAAAAAATAACATCTTTCAATCTTTAAAATAATTATTTTCATCCAATCTGCAACAAAAAGTCACACTAATATTATTTTAAATTTTTTACATGTATAACTAAAACATTCACAACTATATAGTGCACAAAAGGTATTTTTTCGTAATAAATAAATTTTGAGTTGTTAGTTTTTATTTTCAAAAGCGGTTTGCGATCTAGTTCTATTGGATTTGTCGTCCCCGTACTGCCTAATCACACCACTGAATTTTTGGGCGAATTCCCAAAACTTTTTAAAAATAACGGATGTAAAGGGTTGATGTTCAGAAATTCCCAAATTTAAAGTTGTACGGGTTTTCCGACTTTACTAAAACCCCTTTGGGGAAACTTTTTTGGGGGGAAAGGGATTTCATTCCCGCCAACTCAAGAAGAAAACGCGATATGCAGATTAGAAGGATTATAATATTGGGTTTTAGCATTGCGGGGAGGCTAAAGTTTTGAAATCTTGAAACCCCAGGGAAATATTATAAGAGTCATATAGAAGTGGGGAAGAAGGGCATGTTACCGGATTTAGTTGGATTACAGTATTATATAGAAGATATAAAGATTGGTAGCTGTTCGCCGTGGAATATCGGTAAGCGATATAATATTAAACTTTAATGATAGAGCGGACTCTAGTAAGTTAAGGAATCAGCTATAAATATAGATTCGGTGGTTAATATATCATAAAGATGGAGAGTAGGACTTAATGTGCTATTTGCTAAGAATTGTAATTTATGTCATATCACTCTTGATCATTAGCATCTAAGACTTGTGTTGCATTGCTTCATATAAATTGAGATAATAATAAACTAAATTTATTAAGGAAGGTTTGAGTGGTCAATCTTTTATCCCTACAAACTTAGGTCGCGGGAATGAAGAGATGATACCTCCAGCCTGGGGTATGACAAAGTCTTCACATTGGCGTGGAGTGGAAATTTTAAAAGTGCGACGCAATCTTAGAAGTTGTATTTCTCCTGTTATCACTAAAAGACGAGATTTATAAATCAGTTTTATTTATTTTAATTATTCAGCATATAGTGTGAAGAATGTAAGGACATTCATCCAGCATTATCTTCAAAACAAAAATAAATCCTTAGAAAAATATAATCGAATAAAAACCTTGAACTGATTCTTTATCCTATTATTTTGACTAAACTCGTCCCACTTTTCAGTTTTCAATTTAGGTCAAGTGATTGCGATGCTTAGTAGAAACTTCTGTTTTCAAATGCATTCGAAATATGAACATATAAAAGAATTATTGATAAAGCAAATTAAAACATTATTCTTATATAAGTTTTTAAATTATTTTTTGTAATTAAATTATAAGAAAAAAAAAAAATACATCCTTTATTTTGTCATGCTAATTAGTATTTTAGGTCTAATTTATCCATTGTTTTGATAATGTTTTCAGACCGAATTAAAATATCTATGCTTATTTTTCTTCAGGCTCACTGTTGATATTTTTCAAAACATTACAGCTACGTTATAAGGATTTAAATGAAATCGTCAATAATTAAACAGAATAGTATGTCTCACTTAAACATGCATAAATTCACAAAAATAAAATTACCGGAGAGTTTTAAAATATAGATTTTCTCACATGTTTTACGTGTCCTTTATTTCATACAACAGATTCAGAATTAAAATGTAAAAAAAAATGTTACGCCAATGTATTCCCAATGAACAAATTACGATCTTAAATTCAAGTTACGCAAATATTACGGAAGAAAAAATGTAACAATTTACAGCAGATTACTCTGAATAAAACAAAAAATAAACTTAAATATAAAAAATTGGGAAATCATTATTCCAATTTATTTCTGAAAGAAAACAGAACAAGATTTATGTTCAACTACAAACGTGATAAAAAGGAAATGTAGCGACACAATCAGAGAATGGTAAACAATGTTTTTATTCAAAACCATTGAGTTGAAAATCTCAACACCTGCGCTTAGCCATATGACCAGAAAAAGATTGAATTAAATAAAAAGAAATGTTTTAAAATACAAGCAAAACATGTTTTCGTGGTTGTATTTTAATAAAACAAAACAATTTCTTAATTATTCAACACTCTTCTGAATCGTAAAATGCTTGTTCAATAATTTCAAAGCATTTAATTATGATGCTAAATGCAAGATAGTCTGATATATTTGATTTAAGAAAGTCCGGCACTTGGGAAATTTTTGAAAAATTTTGATTTTAACTTTTTTATATTTTCTAAAAATTCAAATATTTCTGTTTAAAATGATATATGATATGAGGAAATACGGATATAACTAGAAGTATTTTTATTTATTTTTTAAATGAAGCTACTCCTGACCGCATTAAATGAGCTCTGAGAGCACCGTGTTTTTGCTGTTTCCCCTGAGCGGGAAACCATTTGATGTTCAAGGCAACATTTTTCTGTCCTCGGATATCACCACCACA
>BMAV01014171.1:859514-876646 GCA_019973955.1 Trichonephila inaurata madagascariensis | reverse complement strand
TGTGTGTGTGTGTGTGTGTGTGTTTGTGTGTGTGTGCATATATCGTATCAGTATGCAACATTGAACAATTTTACAATAGTCATTAATATTAGCTTAGCCATTTGATAGAATACTGAAAGTTTGCACTTGCTTTTATCAGGCTTAATTCCATTTTTCAATCTAGGTGTTTTTCTGCGTTTTTTCTTGCACTACCATGTCAAAATTTTTCGCTGAAGCGGAAGGTAAGGATCCTGTACAGAAAGTTTAACCCAATTTCACTGTTCTAAATGAGTGACAGCTCAAGGAAACATAACAGTTTCCCAGTTTTGTCCATTGACCTTTTATATGGTTACTTATATTTTGGTTGGTTTTTCTAGGTTATCAAATCCATTATTTATTCATTCTTTACTTTGAAGAAGATTTACAGAAATATGTTTATATTTATTTTATTATACTATATATATATAAATCTGTGTGATAAACCGCTGTATTCAAGAATACAATTCATGAAGCAAAAATGTCAGAAATTACTGTATACAACTTAACAAATACCCGTATATCATGATATTAAATAAATTATATACCTGAATTTAATTAAAGGGAACCGCTTTTTTAAATCCTTATCCTTTAAACTAATTTCGGTTTCGTATATTTTATTCCCATGAGCATATTCTTTCTTAATTTAAAATACGCAATTGAAATCATTGTTTTAATTTAATCTCTGCCTGAAGGTATGTTTTCATTAAAAGATCAGAGGCACATGCATCAGATCATTTTCCAAATTCTATTACTTGTGGAGAAATTGGTTCCTCTCTTCAATAATGCATTCAAATCTTCTGCTTCATTGAAAATCTGAATGGGGCTTATTTAAAAAAATCAATGACATCTTTTTCAATTATTTAAGCTTCATTATGTGGTATTCCCTTGAGAACTTTTATAATTTGAATTAAATGTATCGACTGTATGTTTCCACTAACTTTCGAATAAAACAAGCTTTAATATTATTGGTTTAAATTTTGTTTAAAATGTTTAAATTGCCTGCCTGCAGAACATTATGCTAATTTATAAAAAATGTTTCAGTCTCATGCTTAAAATTCAATAATTTCAATAATTGCTTTGTATATGTGGGTTGATAGATATACGTTGCTTAAAATGACTTCAAATTTCGGAAGAATACTATTTATAAAAAGATTCTTGCATTCAGTTTATTGTATAAATCAGCTCTTAAATAATGTTTGATGTAAGTTCAAAGAAATTGAAATTTTCGATTTCGGTTCAAATAATATCTTTTACAATTATGTTTTTGTAAATTTATTCATATATTATAAATATTGTAATGCTTAGCTTGTCACTTAATGTCGAGCATATTATAGTATAATTAATATTTTTGTTTTTCTCTCTTTGAGATACATAAACTTTTTATTTATGGTAACTTAACTTTTCGACTTCATACAATTAACAGTTAATTAACCTTAATAATTTTTTGATTTGTTATGCTGCACTAATTAGGAATCATTGCAATTTTTGCAAGAAATCAAGCATCTTAATCAGCAACAGAAAATTTATTTAAATATCAATTGTTTCAGTTTCAATTTTAAGGTTAAAAATAAAAAAATAAATAAATAAAAAAACAACACAAACTGGATTTAATTTCTGAAAACTAAAACTCAGGAAAGGGACAAAACCTTTTTTAAAAAGAGAAGGTCTTTTCATAAAATATATAAAATTGGATTTTTTTCCACTTTGGCCTTCTATAATTTTCATTTTTCCCATCAGCGCACATTAATTTTTAATTATTTCTATAAGCTGACATTTTAGCTTGCTTTTGTTTGGAATTTATAAACTTGAACATGTGACAAAGTTAAACAACATGAAGTTATATCAAAATTCATTCTTTTTTTTAGTAAACTATAATCTTACTAAACCCTCGATATTCATAGTATAAATATTTTCCAGTTTGAAAACCGAGGATGCTAATTGTTATTCTTTACTTTCTTTAAGGCAAAATATATGAAATCAGCTATTTTTTTAAAAAAAATTAAATTATAATCACTAATTTTATTTCTATCATTCGAAGGGATTCAATATGAAATTTATATTTGCGAGATGTTGCTAAAAGCGAGTTTAAGAAATCATTTGTTTTGGGGTGGTAATTGTTAATCAATATAAATGGTTTTCTTTATGAAATGAAATATTTGACATTAATGTATTCAAATAGGGCAATTCTCTTCTGCTAGTGAGGCTCGAACCCCCCAAAAGCGATAAAATTTGTCAATTTGCAAAACATATAGAGTACAATACGAAATATACCATATAAACAGGGAGGAAAAAGTAAAGCTATCAATACAGAGATTTTTTCTCTGTAAATCTCTGCATTTTGAAAAATCTGTACTTCACTGAAAACTTTCTTCTCCATGATCATTGCTTTAGACTTTTGTCTTTCAATTATTTTACCAATGGAATCTCTTGAAAGTGACATCATAAGAACTAAGTAAGAAAAAAGAACAAAATTCTTACCTCAACGCATAACAGATAACCCGTAATGCAGAACCCCAAAATGCTGTTAAGAAATGTAGAAAGTCGGTTAAATGAAATTTAGTTATGAGTGTGTTTGTTCCTTTATATATAGAAAAAATACAGTAGAGGTAATGGTTTCAATATATGTGTAGCTAAACTTCAACGATAGCATCCCAAATATGAACTAAATACATAAATTTCATCTTTTTATTATTGTTAGAAACTATTCTTGTCATGAATGATGAATCAGATTAACGAGTTATTATTCTGTTAAACTATAATGCATAATTGTAGTTCTTTTTTAAATGTTTTATAGTAAAAATATGTAGCTGATCATAAAAGTTTAATTACTGCTAAAAATTGAAATATATATATATGGAAACAATTTTATTATTTATTCTTAAGGCTTCTTTACAAAGTCACCATCGAGGATTATACATTTCTTCCTGCGTTTTTCGACCTTCTGAAAGCCGGCATATTCGAACTCTGCGGAAAGCGTCGAAATCCTTTATTCCGCTTCTTCAAAAACACCTTTTAAGTTGTCGAAAATCCCTGCTCTCGGAATGATTTTTAACTTCTGGAAATAAGACAAAAATATTTCGCGAGGAAGTAGGAGAATAAAGAGGATATGCCAAACGTTCAAAATAATATCACCTTGATTTATCAAGCACATCTAAAAATGAATGAGTAGGTGCATTGTCGACAAGCAGATTGACTTTTTGGTAGTTTCTTGTTACCCTTTTTTCTGTGTACATATATTTGTTTGATCCTTCTCCTACTATTCCGTTAACATGATTTCACGACAGTCCCAAGAAACAGGTACTATGACCTCCTTTACAGACTTCTGTACGTGTGTAACAACCGGCAAGCGGTTGTTGGTATTTGAAGATTTGAGTAAAGATAAGCCATAACCAGTGTCAAACTCAGATTTGTTTTCCCACGAACGTAAGCCAGACAACTAAAGGTAGGAAATGCACTACGCAACTAATTAGAAGAGCAATCACACGGCTAAAGGATACTCAAAATGTAAGTATAATCTACTCCACTTACTCTTAAAGCACTTATTAAATCACTTATAATTATTAATCTCAATTTTATAACTTATTCGCCAATTATCAATAATTGACTATCCAGCGACTATTGGTCGACTAACTAAATGTCACCTCTTAAATAGACAGCTCATTTGAAGTCCCGGAAAAGAAATCAAGTCTTCTTCGGGAGAAAATTTTATATAGAACATACACTTGAAAAGAAATAAATTTACCCCAGAAGGATTAGTTGAAGGTTCTCAATTAGAACCGTTACACCTATCTTCATTGAAGGCGAGTCACTATGCTTTCATTTTTTGATCGTCTCTTCTTTCTCTGGATCATATTAAAAAATCCAAGACTCTTGCTCCAGAGGAACAACCCAAACAAATCATATTCGATTTCCGTCAAAAAATGCAACCCTCTTGACAGATCACATCGTGTTTACAACTAAAAAGGAGTCAGTAATCAAGGAATTCAAAGTGGACCTTTTGACATATGCTGTTTTTTGCGAAATGTTTTCCTCACTCTGCTTAGCTAAGATCAGCCTCATTCACAGTCATTTTTATGGTCGATATTCAGTCTGATAAAATTAAGTCCTCAACTTCTGAGATAGTATCCGCAGTTATAGTCATCCACCTCTTCGAACGTCTGTCAGATAAAATGCGATCCGTTTCAGATTTTCTTTTTTATCTCACATCACCATGATATGAAATGATATCATTTCCATAAAAACACATCATTTTATAGTGGACTATCTAAGTCCTGTAACCTTTCATAATAGGCAGTTTAATTATACCGCAAGCCTTTATCTTCTCCACCCAGGAAGAAAGTCATAAATATTAATTAAATCCCTTCCTGAGACCAAACAAATCAACCTCGATAATTGTAATATACAACATTACGTACATAAAGATCCTTTAATATCTAGAAGTTTTATACAGATATCTAGGTTATTTCTAAGCAATAATTACAGCTTCATAAGTCATACCCCTTGTACTCACGATACTATCTATCTACAATTAACTATCCCTCTCTAATAACAAAACACAAGCTTTATTTGCAACCTCCAACTACTCATACCTTATTAATTACTAACTATATCTCTCACGCTTTATACATTACAAATTTCTCACACTTCATAATACCTCACAAACTCTACTCAAACTCTCTATCTCTAACTCTCCTGTCTCTCTTTCTCGTCATACACGCAACTCCCCCACTCGCTGTTGAAACAGCACATTTTGAAACAACGCCATCTATAACCTTAACACTTCTATGCACATAACAGAGGTGGCTAACCATTATGGATCAAAGTGCCATTTTTTATTAAGAAAAGTTTATTGAGGTATAGACGTGCCGTCAATTAATTTTTTATTTGTGATTATTGGGAAAATAATAAAACTAAATACTTACAACTCTTTATTTACAAAGAAAAAAGAACATTTTGCACTGTATAGTAGAAAATGTTTTAGTTAAACGTGTAATTCAAATTGTAAAGTAACATTAGTGTGACTTCTGTTGTTGCAGATTAGATGACAAATAACTTATATTAGGATTGAAATCTGTTACTTTTAGCAGAATGCATGCTGAATTGGAGTCGTCCGCCAAAAGTTTTCTAAGCGAGTCTTGAATGTTATTCATCCCTGAAAATAACGACTCGCAGGTAAAGGTAGGAGAAAATATGGTTATAATAGCATGAGCAGGCTTCTTCAAACAGTTAAATCTATCTGGAATCCGTTATACTGACTATGTTCTACATACATGTTCCAAAACATAAAACAAACACCGCTTTGTCGCCTTTACTAATTATGCCATGTTTATCAGTCCACCAAGTGTGAAATTCTCTGTTTCAATTACTATCTTGTACTTATTTATTTATTTTTTTTGCTGTTGTTGAACTAGCCTTGTTAAATAACGGCTAAAAATCGTAAATATAACACAAATAAACTTTAAAATATAATTATGTCAACTAAATTCATAATGCTATACGCAGACAAACTTCGCACCATTAGAAGTTGAAGTCCTCGACTTAACTATGGCAAGGTAATAAGAAACGAGTGAGCTCCCCGCCGCACGTGACCAATCTCTTGTGTTTGATTGTAATACTTCATAGTGAATTTTGTTATTTTGAACTAAAATTTAAACTGTTTTGATCGGAGGAGTGCCCGAAATATTGTGTTGCGTGCCATTGGTTTGCCATCCCTGGTATACAAAGTCTAAATTGGAATGAACTTCAAGTTTTTCATTTTCGATGTAAAAATATAGCCAAACCTTTTCAAATATTGATAAAAAAATTGAAGTTTCAAGTTTGAAATAATTAGAGAGACATAATTATTTATGTTCTTTAATTCTGTATATTACAACTTCATAATATTTGTATGCTGCACCAAAATTTATATATTTAAAATTAATTATTATAACTAATATATAATAACATTAGAATTTTAAATATTTTGAACATACATTTTTTTGTTTGTTTAAATTTTGCCACTCTTGTACCTTAGTTTCTAACTTTTTGTTACCAGGATTATTAAAAGTTTTGTTTTTAATCCATTTTTTCAAGCAAAAATACCATAATAAAAGTTGTATAAAAATAAATAAATATTTTCAACTAAAAAATAATAATGAATTAGCTGTCTGTCGAGGCAGACAATATCGATTTTTTCATGAAAAATAAATAAATAAATACCGTTTATTTTGAGTTACACGCTGTGATTTTAAAGTATACATCCGGGGCTACAACTATAGTTAGATTTCCTTTTATTTATGTTTCCTTATAATTCTTTTCCTACAGAGACATCTGGTAAGATTGAGTAAACACGATTATTTAAAAGTATTACTAGATAAATTAATTATTCTGAGGTTTGAAAGGGTACTACGAAAGGAAAATAGACTAAATGAGCTCTTTATTTTTATTTTGTTTACCTTTAATACATTTCATTTTTGCAATGCATTTAAATGAATTACAGCAAATTTTCATAATTTAAAAACATACAAAAACATGGTGAAATTATTTTTATTTCGAAAAATTATTTATTTATGAAAGATTATTATTGGCTAATACATTACATTTTACTAATTATTACATTACTACATTTATTACATTTTGACTAATGAAGGAATTTTACCAAATTAATTTGCGGAAAAGCAAATGAAATAATTTAGTTTGTGTTAATGTATAACGCATTTGCTACTCTTTAATATGCATAATTATCAGCAACATTGTATAATTACATGAAAAACATTTCAATTTATTTCCCTACTTAGACAGATTTGGATAAAATATTTTATCTTATTATCTGGAAATAAGAGATGAGTTAACTACCACATTTTGTTTCTATAAAGTATATTTTAATAAAATAATATATATAATACATGTTTAAATAATTAAGATAATTTTGGACTGCGATATATAAAATTTTGTTACATATTGAAGATTCGAAATTAGATATAAAACATTCAGTGCATAAGATTTAAATTGACGCAATAGGTTCGACAGAATATTCAAACATTACATTTTGTGAAATTGGTTTCATAAATTTCCTTACGAATGCACATACTTAAACAATTATTTTTAAGTCTTAGATTTTTTCGATTTCACGGATTAACTGCAACAAAATATTTGTTTTGTAACACTGCATATGATAATATTACAATATTCATATCTGAAAATATCACAGTATTCAACAAAATGTGATGATTTGAACAAAGTTGTTTCATCAGATATTTTTACTTCTTACATATGAAGCCAGTATGATTGTTTTAAACATTTTCTGCTAAGAAATTATTTTATTATGATACGTACCATTAAGGCTCATACTTTATATTATGAATTACGAATGTTTAAATTTGATATTATTACACAGAGTGAGTACAATTGATGGGCTCGATTTTAAAACAAAAATCATATTATCGAAACTACAGCACATATTACAATAAGTTATACATTAATGTAAAATGAGATATACAAATTTTTTTTTTTTTTTTCTGTTACAAATGTTCCATGTAGGACCCTTTTGTTACATGACTTACGTCCAATCTGTAATCCAGTTCATTCCTTATATTTTGTAGCAACATTCTAATCAATATATCATTGTGCTGCATAAAAGCTTACTTATCGTCATTTGTTATTTGTTTTGTCAATTGCACATGGTACGGCTTTAACTTTAATTTACTGCTTTCTAGTGCATTCCAAGTTTAGAAGCGGCAACTTGCGTAGATTTTCATTGACTTCGAACAAACCTCTAACACACCATCTACATTGCTTATTCCTAAGACGACCATTTTTTTACAATGAAAAGGAGGACGAAAAATTTAAGAATAAATTATAACTTAAATAAATGAAACGCTTTATTAATTCAAACAAAAATACGCTAATTACACGATTACAATCTTTTTAATTATTATCTTAGAAGAGTATTTTTCCATTGAATGTGTTTTTTTTCAACATATCATTTTCTAACATATCGGAAAGTTTGGGGGAAAAATGTCCTTCATACTGAATTTTACGGTAAGCACTGTAGCTAAAATATTAGCATTCAATTTTGATTTCTCACTAGTCACTTCACAAAAATCATTATCAACCGAAAAAAAACTCTTTCAACTGCTGCTTTAGTTCCAGGGCAGCGCTACGTAAATTCAACAAGAATAATTACATTTTCATATGGAATGTGTTCATTTTTGAAATGGCTTACGTAAATTCACCCATATTTTACCAATTTCTCAGCATGTTTATTTTCCAATTGTTATAATTTATTAAAATTTAAATATACATTCAGTCTTCTTTCTACTTCAAATAGACAATTATCATCGATTTTAATATCAGGCATTTTTTTCGATAAAAACTCTACGTAATTTTCTATATCTGCCCACTTTACTTGAGACCAAGTCAAAAAATACCATTAAAAACTGTTATTTCCTGTGATGTTTGTTTCAGACCATTCTTCGACATTTTGGAAATATGTTTGGTTCATCTCTGAATGCAGAGATTAACAGATCAGTTTTAAAATATTGAAAAAGAGGACAAAAAGAAGGACACTTTTCGTGGAAGGACAGAACCTATAAAAGGAGGACTTTCCTCCTTAAAGAAGGACAGTTGGTCACCTTATCATTCCGAAACTCTTTCTAGGATGCTGCTTTTTTTATTTTCACAAACAGCCTTAAATTGATGATGCCATCACAGAATGCTCTTTTTGAATGGGGCTTCTTTTTCGTTATGATTTTTAAATGCACATTGCACCGAAATAACTGAAAAGACCCGTGCATGCTCTAACACGTAAAAATTCTTCTCTGTCATTGTCACCATGTTTGGAATTAAATTGAAGTGATCTTGAATGTGCTGTTGATCATTGCTGGAAGAAAAAGGTATATTTCTTTTTACATTCATGTATCACTTAATGTAATTCATGCAGTAGTTTCGAAAATATAATTTTTTTAAAAAAAATAGAGTCCATCATTTGTATTTACTCTGTATTTATTAAGATATTAATTATAATTAAGTTATTGATTTAAATTACTTATTCGGGATTTCAGATTCTGGCGTTATTAAGATTTTTAATGTATTGTAAAATACTTTTTGAATGAAATCCATTTTTCTCTTAAATTTTCCCCAAGTCCAAAAAGAAACAAAATTATTATTATTGTTTGTTCAAAATTTACTCAAATATGATTTATTTAAGTAAATTACAAAAACCACATGTAATTTTTGTTTTAAAAATAATATTGTTTCTGAATTTAAGCATTGTAAAATATTCTTAAATGAGGTATATTTTTAAGAAAAAAGAAGATTTAATTATCTGCATCAAATAAAAAATTAAAGTCTCAGAAGCTCGTGAAAAATATGCTTATTTTTCTCAAGAAAACGTATGGATTATGCTTTGTTAAATTTTCCATGAGAAGGATTTTACATGCATCACTCACCTTTTTCTCCCTTTAAAGTCTGAAGAAAAGGAGACAAACTAATTAAAAGCAGTGGAATCAAAGGGAAAAAAGGAAATCCAGATAGAAGAAACAACCTTTGAAATGCTTTCAACAGAGATATAATTTTATTAATTAATTATGTAGTATATTTATTCCACAATTTTTCTGTGGAATATATCTAGATTTATTTATTCAGACTTCTTATAATGAAAAATAATTAAATTAATATATATTCGAAATACGTAATGCACATAAAATATCTGAGGTCAAATATTCTTTTTTTCTTTCTAATATTTACTAAGAGATCGAAAACTTTTTTTTTGTAAATATTATTAATAAGATTTCTGTACATTAAAACTAAGGATTTATAAATTATATCAATGGAATGAGGGATGCATTTATTCTATAGCTAAATATAATTTTTAGCGGGTTGTAAGAAATATATTTTGTGTTTATCATAGATATCATTATTATTTTATTTAACAGAACTAAATATATTATTTAGATGCTTGTAAATAAAAAATTATAAGTAAATGAGTTATCTCTCATTTAAATATAAATTTAATCAATTTATGAGCTGCGCTCAGTTTTATATGAACACAATAGAGAGGGAGAGTTTCCGTATTCTAATCAACATCGTGATTATTTTTAGAAATTAAAACTTCTGAAATCAAATTTGAAATCTTTTCGATTCTCAAAATCAAGTAACCACTTTGAAACTTTATTTATCATACGATTTTCCCCAATAAATTTTTCGAACAAATTGAATTATACATGCTTATTTTAATGTATTATAAGGGGTGATTTTACAAAAGTACATCCATAATATTGAAACTGTACTTTGAAAATAATAAAAAAATGCATTAAAAGTACTCCCGTATTCGTAATTTCTGGCATTATTTCAGAACAAAAGTCTTGTTTGAAAAATGATATTAAAATTCCCTTGAATTTTGCAATGCTTAAAAAATTGTAATTACACTGATGGACAAAAAGATTAGCGAGCCAAGAAATAATTACGGGATCGTAACGAAATTTGGCATGAAAGTACATGTCGGGTAGATATGCAAATTATTAGAAATGCAACATGATTACGCTTTACGTATAGCCGGTAGAGGGCGTTTAACGTCATTTTCCGTGGAGTATAAAACATGTAACCAAAGCTTGTTTGAGTGTGCTGAATCGTTTACTAAGGAAGAGCTGAGGTAGACATACCATTACACCGTTTTCGAAGACAATATGAGCAACTGTTACAATTTGAGAGGTGGAGAATCATCGGCATGATGGAAGCCGGGTGGTCAGCTAGGCGAATAGCTCGTCAATTTGGCCGCTCTTATGATGTTGTGAGGCGGTGTTGGGACCAGTGGATCCAAGAGATGCCATTTACACGAAGACAAGGCTCAGGATGCCGTCGACAGACCAGTCGTCGAGAAGACCGCCACATCATAAGAAATGCACGCATGCAGCCACCTGCTTCATAGGCCACCATCCAGGCACAGGTATCCCCTTCACTAGGGACCCCTGTGTCTTCTCGAACCATACAAAGAAGGCCTGGCTGAAGGACATTTGGGATCGCGGCGCCCATTATGTGAGATGCCCTTGACACCCACCCATTGACACCTCCGTTTGGAGAGGTGCCGCGCCTGAGGAAACTGGACTGCAGCAGAATGGAACCTGGTCGTCTATAGCGACGAATCTAGATTCAATCTCAGCAGTGATGATAATCGTTTTCGTGTGTGGGGATCCCGTGGTGAACGCCTCAATCCTGCCTTTGCTTTACAGCAACACAACCCTCCCACAGCTGGTGTGATGGTATGAGGTGTCATTGCTTACAATACACGCTCACCCCTAGTATTAATCCGTGGCACCATGGCAGCCCAGCGGTATGTCCATGACATATTGGAAATCCATGCATTGCCACTCATGCAACGACTTCCAGGAGCCATTTTTAACGAGACAATGCTGGGCCTCACACGGCAAGGGTGTCACAAGACTGTCTCCGAACTGTTACTACTCTTCCTTGGTCTGCCCAATCCCCAGATTTGTCTCCAGTTGAGCATATCTGGCGTCATTTAGGACGGTGAATTAGGCATCCCTCGAGTTTGAATGAATTACAGGCAAGGTTACAACAAATATAGAACAAAATGTCTCAATACATCATACAGAACTTGCATGCCTCAATGCCTGATCGTATCGCATCGTGCATTCGCGCTATATATAGAGAGGGTTCAACAGCGTATAAAATCCTCCGTCCTCTTGCCTTTTTCTTTGATTTTCTAGTCATTTACTTATATCAAAGTAGTCATTACGTATGTAAAATTTCGTTTGATTTTGACGACTCCTTCTTGGCGCGCTAATTTTTTTGTCCATGATTGTATATATAAAAAATTATCTTGATTAATGAAAATAAGCTTTATCTTGTGGGACAAGTTATAAGCATAGTGAAAGTTACATTCATGTATTTTTATTTATTTGTTTCGAATATGTCTCATTTTTGTAGCATTTTCAAAACACATATATTCACGCACACAAATACACATACACACACATATAATTATATATATATATAATTATATGTGTGTGTATGTGTGTGTGTGTGTGTGTGTGTATGTGTGTGTATGTGTGTAGAAAAGCTTATCGTTGACGCAATTAATGTAGTACAATGTCATAATTATGATATAACATGCAGTAATATTTACCTTGTATGAGACCAGAAGAAATACATATGTGTCATATCAAGTATTTTCCTTACTATGTGTAAATTGCTTAATTGTTTCAGGGAACTATTTTAGTATATTCCATTCATCCTTTTAATACCTCCATTTATTTATGTTTTTCATTCTAATAAGTTATCGGCCCTTATTTTATCAAAAAAGGTTTTTGTGTATTGACAATTTTCAAAATTTAAGTGATTACATATTTCATTCCATAACAATGGAAGAACCCTGATAATGTTTTTAGACGGTTTCAAATTAAAAATTCGAAGGTGAAGACTTGATACTGAAAAAAACTTTTTGTTGAATGTATGAAGGCTACACTAAATATTACTGTATCAGATTTGACACTGCTTTGTATATGATCTGGGGATTTGGGATGTACGAGTTCAAATGACGAGTTCGTTAAACCACTGTTCAAAATGGTATAGTCTGCCTATTCCTTCTTCTGTATTCACTATGAAATTCATTGTAACTTATTTAAATTAAGTTATTCTAACGTGATAACCACAAACTACACGAATTAAAACAATACACAAATGATATTTGTGCTCATAATTTCCATATTCTTCTTTCAGTGTAGGTGGTCATATTTTATGGCATTTTCACACTGCAACATATTATATCATAATAACTATACACATTGTCGCGAACACTTGCCCGTAGATGTATGCGGATGCACCAAATTAAGAGACATTTTAGTAAAATCAAACACTTTATTTATTACTCTCAGATATCAAAATTTAATTTGTGAACCGAGCCGTTTGCTTAATTACTAACTTAAATATATATATGAATTGATCTACTACTTATCTTTAAAGATTATTCCGCAGCGATAATAATTTTCCTAAGTAGACTCACCTAATCCTTTTACTCCATAGGTTCTCAACGTGGGCGATAACTCCCCCTTGTGGGTGTTTGAGGCTTTCAGGGAGGCAGTAAGAGACCTAGAGAAAATAAGGAGACGTTGCAATGGCACGGAGGCAGATTAACCAAATATAGTCTAACAAAGACTAAAAAAAACAAAAAAAAAAACACGCTGATTATGTTCTAACAAAAGTAAACTTAGATACTGGTTACCTTATGTCGATTGTATATATTAAAATCATTTCTATCACGTGTACGCAAATTCACATATTTCGGTAGTTCAGATAGTGGATGATTAAAGATTACATTACATTCAGACTTATATTAAATTTAATGCTATTGTAAATTTTAATTTCTGTTCTGTCTTTGTGAGCAGTAGGAAGAATGTTTTGTCCACTGCATTTAATTACGAATATTATCCAAGAAATATAATTAAATACGGTAGCCAGGAATTAACGTGTGATTCTTTAAGGGCTGAAACTGTCAATTTTTTTTTTTTTTTTTTTGAAAGCAATAATTTTTTGTGAATTACTTCATATCATCAGAACCTTCTTTCAAAAGTGTCTTTATAACAGGTAAGCGAAAACTTTTATTCCACTCTTTTAAATGAAGAAGAAATTCAATAGCGTTTCAATTCCAATAATATCCTATCTACACTAAAATATATAATATTACACATTTAAATATATTTGGGGCAATAAAGCTATTTCAGTAAAAAAGTAAAGTAAAAAAAAATGGAGCCTTAGAAAAAAAATATGTTTTATTAGTAATAGAATATATTTTTTTTAAATTTAATTCTTATTTTCACCATGTATTATGTACGCTCTTATTTCTCTAGATTGGAAGGGGGTGGTATCAATGTATTAGCTAGAAAAGGGAGCGCCAGTTCAAAAAAGGTTGGAAACCTATGTTTGAATCGAACTCCTGTAGTTTCAATCATTATACCATTAACACTTTAGCTTCAACATGACAGCAACTACCAAAATGTCTTGACTGCCCACTTCAATTGACTTTAAATAGTAAATCTCATTAGCATTAATAAGTGTTTCTCCTCAAAAAGAGGCTTCACAATCATACAATGTGATCTACATAATTTTCCTTACAAGATTTGTATAAATAACAAATATAACCCGTTACAAAATATAATTTATACTTTCATATACATGCTATACTACGTCTCGTTACGTTTTTTATTTTAAGGATGACTTTTATTTTTTACATAATAGATGCCTTTCAGTTCTTTGTGTTGAATATTGTTCATACAAATATATGGAATTCCCGAATTTTATTACAAAAATCTCTAGTTTTATTATATTCAAAGTGTTTCATTTTCTTTTTTTTAAAGACATAACTTGCATCACCTAAAAATAGCTCAACAAATTACTTTCTAAGGTACACATTCAAATTCCGAAAATCCAAATGGAATTCCAAGTGAAGCCAGAACACCGATACATCCCGAGAAACAGCGAAAATCCCAAGAAAATCAGCTGTGGAAGACGGCAGAATCGGTCAGATTCGGCCAAGTGGAAAATGAGCGTATCAACCGCAAAGACCTTGCAGTCAAAGTCACCATATGGGGCTTGCAGGAAAACTCCTGCGGGGGAGTTGGGTGGAATAAAAGACGTCCAAAAAGTGTTTCGTGTTTCCCGGGTCTATTGGAGCTGAACCCAGATGTCTAAGATATTCTGATTGTTGCTTTCTGGATTCTTTATTCTTGTTGTTGTCTTTGCATGAGAAGGTTCCATTGTCGCTGTACTTACACCTAATAAATAATATAGAGACATTATTTATATATATATAAGAAAGCAGAAGGAATAAATAGTTCGGATTTTTAGCACAATATCTCTGTCTATCTGCTGAAAGTGTATTTTTTTGACACTGTGTTTTAATTATTGATTCTCTACCGCAGATGAAATTTAGTAAACAATATATTAATAACCGTTGCCTTTATTTTAAAATTTATTTCAAAATAATAATCCGATAGTAATGCAAAGCAAGTTATAAAAAGTCGTAGCAATTCTTTGTATGTCCGTGTTAACTTTTTCATGGGGAATATCTAAATTTTAAGGAAAATAAATTTATTAAAAGTAAAAAATATATTTATTTATTAAATTATTAAACTATAATGCAAATAATTTTGCGAGTTATATACACATTTCTTAAACTTATTCTCTGTACTTGTATAATTTATGAAAATCGCATAGGTTTCAAATTTTCAACGAAAATATTGTAAAGATGTAATATGGCTTATTGGAAGACAAGCATTACACGTAATGCATAAGAACAATCAAGAACTATGATTGAAGAATACACAATTGATCATGGCTGTCGGTCCATAAGACATCAAACAGTTCAATAAATGGTAAATTAGCAAAATTCTACAACTATTAGACTATTTCAAAAATAAAAAAGGAGTATTTATTTTATCACACGAATTGAAATTGTCAACCTCACTCTAATAATAGTGGAAATAATTTGGGATACATCAAAGTAAGTCAATTGAACTTTATTCATTGTTAATATCATCCATTTATAGAAATATCTTCACAAACTTGTGTGTGTGTGTTGACAGTTTATAGTACTAAAAGTGATGTTATATTTAAAACTATCAATAAAATTATTGTTTTCAATAGATTCTTCACTTCAAAGATTCACAAACATTTTGTATTTTTCATTTATGGTCGTTTTATCAGTGCAGTGAATACAATAACACACTTATAGCATGCATTCTCCTTTCTATGAACATTTAAGTATAATAAACATAGGGACGACTTAAGACATGGGCCAAATGTCATTTCCGGTTGTATTTTCCGAAAAATTGGGAATTTCAGACTATATGTCAACTGACTACATGTGGTGACAGTTGTCTACGTATATACCTAGACCTTTCACAATACACCATAATTACTTATTCAGTCAAAATGTGACAGTCGATCCAGCCGGTTTGTGCGATTGTAAGCCATACACATTTGTTTTGAGTTATTATTTGTACGAGATTTTGACAACTTACTCTATGTTATGTCTGCTTTTCAGGGTCATAGGTAGAGCCTACGTTTGTTTAGGGGCTCAGGGCCTCAAGGAGTCTTAAACCGTCCCTGAATAAAGATAAATGGCTTTTTAAAAAGGGATACAGTTATGCGAATACTGTTAGCGGTGTTCTGTTTTTCAAAAAAAAAAAGTTGAATACAATCATTTTACTGTGCGTACAATCTTGATAAAAATTAACAATAACTTTAGGACCGTGGGTATCCTAGTGGTGAGAGTATCAGACTCCAGACCGATGCTCGATGCCCCCAAATACCCTCCGAGTACATACTGAGTACGTGCTCATTAAATCAGTAGGTTCGAAAGTCAAGTGGGTGGTCGCAGCAGAAACCATGGGTGTAGAAGGCTGGAGAATATTTCCCTCCCCTCCAATTCCATGCCTAAATTGTAGAGGTGGAGATAGGAGGTGTCGTCATCTATCTTTTAGAAGTCCAACCTGTCTCGGGCTCTGGGAACTTTCGGTCCTTCCCTTCTGGAAGGAAATAATAATAATAGAGTAAAGAACCCATTTTCAAATTATTATTATATTTTGTAAGAAAAATGAGTAAAAAACCGCAAAAATAAGAATTTTCAAAGACCATTAAAATTCACTTTTAAAATATAATTTTTTTATATATATATTTTATTATTATCATTATTAAACATTTTCTACTAAATTTATTACACTCTTTTTTAAAACACACACAAAGGGAATTTTTATTTTTAAATAAACAGGTTAAATATCTACTAAAGTATCTTTTTTTTTTTTTTTTTTTTTTAAATTTAAAATTTTTAACTTTATTAAAAAAAAAAAAAAAAAGCAAATGATTTTACGTGCTTTTAGCATTCATTGCAAAATATGTATGAAAAACTCCGTGAATCTTGATACATAGTGAATTTAATGTATCCCATAAGATTTTTTTCGTAAACAGAAAATAATAAAAATTTTATTGTGAGGAAAGGCTAAAAATAAAATTTAACTCCAAACTTACATTTTTATTAAAAACAGGCTTAGAGATAGAACCTTACCGCATTAAAAATAGGTTTTGAGCTTATATCCAACACGCAAATCCAAAAGTAACAA
>BMAV01014171.1:838407-855283 GCA_019973955.1 Trichonephila inaurata madagascariensis | reverse complement strand
TCAAAAAAAAAAAAAAAAATATTGTTTCACAAGGCACTTTTATGACTTTTTTTTTATTTAAGTGTAATTATTTATTTGAAATGCCAGGAAAATACCAATAACAAACAAAAAATTTTAAAAACAATAAATTGTTTCGTCTTTAAAAAAACTGCACACATTAAAATTCATTTTAATGTTCATTTGAATTAGCTGTTAATTAAAAATTATGCGTAAAAATGGTAAGTTTCACTTTTAAAAAGATTCTTACTGTTCATTAGAGACATTGGAAGAAATGTTTTTTGAAATAAAATGAAATAGAAATAAACATGTATCCTTTAAAACCAACTGAAAATAATTTTTTTGATGACTCCTGACAGTTATTTTCTTTGCTCTCAACGATGTTAAGTAGCTCTATTTGCATGATAAATGATCTTCAGAGACCGGCAAAAACCTCTGCTTTGAAAAAGTAAACAGTGACGAAATAAAAAGATTTGTTTTGTCTGTAGAGCATTTGTTTACACCGAAATAACTTCTCCGAAACATATTTAAAGTAGTTTGATTCGGCAACTAAAATATGTCGCATAAATCATTAGGCTGTCTAAATTTTTGAAGCAAAAAAAGAAAAAAGAAAATGTACTCTCTGCGTTTCCAGTTTTTGAATGTTGTTAACTATTTTTCATCGAAGCGGAGCAAAATACCATCTAAAATGAAATGCTTCAATTTTTTGTTATTTGTTTGGCATTTGAGGGAAAAAAATACTCCTTTCTTGTTTTAAAAAGCAAAAAAGGCACTTACTCGTAATTTATATTTTATCTTGCGTGTTTCATAAAAAAGATAAATACATTCAAAGACACACATAAATTTACATTTTGCGTTGTTCTTTTCACTATTTAAAGCATAAAATAATTTTAAGAAATGAATAAACTGTGTAATACTATTTACATCTTTAATGAATGGCGATAACGATTAACGAATTGTTTTTCAAGATTAAGTATTAAGGAACACATTTATTTTTAACACGCTTTTATATGCTTCACTTTTATGTAATGGAATCGTTGGACTCCATTTTTACCCACTTTTAAAGGTCAGATTAATTCGAAATTTTGCACACTTGTCAAGGACCGATGACAATACAATAATTTCAAAATTTTGTCCCATTGTCCTGATCAGGATCGTCAAAAATAACGATTTTAAGGATTTCTAGATTTGGCGACTATTTGATTATATCGTTTCAAGATTTGGCGACTAATTGCATATAACATTTCCAAATTTGACGGCTAAAAGACCCTAACCCTTAAAAAGGTGCAACCCTAAAAATGAAAGCGCTTGTTATTAACACAAATAAAACAAGAACAAAAAAAGTGTTCTTTATGTGAGAAAGGGACAAAAAAAGACGCGTGCATATGAATAGAAATAATTTATGTTCTAAATGCTAAATATATTTTTTTTTTATTTTCGATAAAGCAATATGTTTAGAAGTGATGATACGAATTAACATTACAGCAATACGTTTAAAAGGTCATAATACGATTGACATTTAATATTTCTTCTTAACACACTTTTATTAGTTAGACCTGTATCTATGAAGACGAAATCTTTGAAATATAACGATATGGGAGTCATCCGAGGCCCCGTAAACGCAGAGAATAAATACCCTTCAGACTCCTCCATTGAAGAGCAAGACTAATTCCAGCAGCCACATAATTCTGGCTGCAATTATCAAACTCAAGGATAAATTCGACAAAAAATAAATGAAGATTTTAAAAACTAAAAAAACAGGCTTTTATTGTAGATCAAACTAAAAAATGAAAAATAAATTATAGTTTAATAAACCCCCCAAAAAACACGCTTTTATAGTGAATAGAATTAAAATTGAAAAAATAATTGTTAATATAAGAATAAAATGATTAACAAGAAAATTAATGTCATTGTGGTAAAAACGAGGGGTGCTTTGTAATGCATTTTTACACTAGCTCAGCATTTCGGAATAGAACCACTAAAAATTATAACAATTAATATAGAGGTTCCCACGCTTTTATCCCAATGACACATTAGTTTTCTAGTTAATCATTTTATTCTTATATTAAGAATTATTTCTTCACTTAAGTTCAATTTACAAAAAAAAGAGTGTGTTTTAGTATTTTTTAAAGCTATAATTTATTATTTCGAAAAGAAGCATTTTAATTGAAGTATATATATATATATATATATATATATATATGTAATAATTCCCTCTAACATACTTTAAATTAACTCTCTTTAATGATATATAAATAATCTTTCACGTTCTTAGGTTTAAAATAAAACATTGTAATCTTAATTGTAATCGGTTAAACCTAAATCCAAATCCCTCGCATTCTAGCCAATCAGATGCAAAAAGGAAAACGCCTATTCAACGTAATCGCGCTTGCTCTTTCTCTGCTTGCCGCCATAATGTACGATTGAAAATAATTGCTGCTTTTTTGTCTTTGTGTTGTGTCCTCCAAAATGCCCCTGTCTACTCAATGTGAAAATGGAATGTAATTGTGCTTTAATCTGCTGATGCGTGCTCATAATAAAAGAGGTAAAGCTATCCTAAAAAGACGTCGTTACTAAATCCAAATTGATAATTTTCCACTCCGGCCAACACTACTTCAATCTATTGCATATATATATACGGAGGTCTTTAAATATTTTTTCTAAAAAAAGAAAATGTGAAAAAAAATGTAGTGAAATCTTGTTTTATGCAGTGAATACTTACAATGGAAAGTGCAAAAAATTGTTGCAGATGTACAATAGCTTACGTTGGAAAATTATGGATACATTTCGCATATAGCACTAAACCACAATAGGGAGTAAAAAAAATTAACTTAAAATCTCCTAAATACTGTTTGCAAAAAATTAACCAAACTAAGTTCCTCAAGAAATCCTTCGAGAGTCTGGAAATAATAACACAGCTAGTTTTAAACTGATTTTGTATTTAAACTTAAATTCTATTTCTTTTATTGAAAAGTAATGAAATGTGTATAATAGCTCACTTAAATTTTCTCTCGAGGGAGATTTAAATTCATAATGGTTTTAAGCCCTCCAAGACTTCGCATGTTAAAAATTTTTTAATTTACCCACCTAATGGGTATCAACCACTATTCCATCTTTCAAAAACACTTATAGGTTAGTACAGTGGTACTCACAAAAGGAGGCCCAGGGGGCTGGACTCCCCCCCCATCACCTGGCTTTTTTTCTCAATTGATTATAATCCTAAGTACATAGTATGTAAAATTTAACAAAGTATTTGTTATTAATAATTAATTTCGGTAATTGATGCAATTATTTATTCAATAATTTATTTTTAACTGTTTTTTGTGTTCCAGACTATCGGCAAAACCAAAAGAATACGTTTGGCAGCTTATTAACGAATGATACTAGAATGGCGGATGTTTGACCCTCAACTGTTTCCTTTCCCCCCGTAAAGTCCCTGTGTGAGCCACGAGGTTAGTGTTTTTAAATTAGGATGACGCAATCTTGCATCACCTGCACATGTGGACCAATAAGAAAAGCTTTTACCTGAAATCATGTGATTTTATTAGCTTCCAGTTGAACAGGAAAATGAATAGACAAGTTCTCCGGAGCAAAGCAGAACGCTTTTGAACTTTGTATTGAGTACGTAAGGGTTTGTTGATCGTGTCATTCCTTTGTGATCGTCACGAAATGTCATTTTAAAATAACGGCGTGTTTTCTTATGAATCCACTTAAGAGGACTGCAGCAATGAAATTAATTGAATCCATCTCAAAATGTCCTATTACAAGTAAAAAAAGACTCAAGTCAAGCCAAATTTTTCACATATATATGTATGCATTTTGCAATCAATTTTGTATCTGATAAATGTATGCACCATTTGAAGGTTTTTACTTCTGTTAATTCTAAATCACTTTTATTATCAGAATAGAATGTTTCTGCATGAATTTATTCTTATTCTGCGTTCTTTTTTCTTTTCTGATTATTTAAGCTCTAATTTATCTCTGAGGCGATGTTTTTACTCAGTTTTATATACCTCACGATATCCAGAAATATAGTTCTAGCATCCACAGTATGATTTGCAATCAGTTCATAATTGAAACTGTTAACAAGAAAATGATTTTCGAATTTTCTGGCGATATCAAGGCCTATTCGGATTTATTTTACAGTGTCGGAACCAATTTTCCTACATCATCATTATAGTCTCTTTATTCTGAAAGATATTTAAAATTAAAATAATTGTATATTTGTCATTTAAGATTGAATATATGTGAGCTTCCTGAGAAAGCATACATGTTAATTGCTATCTTAGAAATTCTTAGATGAAATATAAACTTATCGGAATAAAAAGGACCACACAATACATACGAAAATAAAATGCAAATAGGGGAAAAATCACTGTACCTTCTCTACTCATATTTTTATTTTATTTTAAATGCGATATCTTAGATATATATTTCGAATACTTTCGTCTATATGGGTTTTTTTTATACTTCACACATAACAAAAAATTGTTATTTATTTATGAAGAAGGTTTTGCAGAGATCTAACTGGTAGTTCAAAGCAAATATTTAATTTCTTTCCAAGCACTTAAGCAACTAGAATCTCGTAATCTATCAAATGTTCTATTCTTAAATTTTACAAAGATTCTAGATAACTTCTTAATAGCGCATTTTGCATTTCAATATTTTTTTCAGTTCTAAAATATTTTCGGAAAACTCTTTTTTAAAAGAAATGCATTTCAACATTACTAAAATACAAGACTTAGTTAAGGGCTGCAAAATTAGCAAACGTTTACAATTTTTTTAATGTAATAAATACCTTGAATTGTTTATCGAATTAAAAAGGAGCACTTAGATTCCTTTATAAGCCAGTTTTGGAGTAAAAAATATCTCCATTGGTTTGATAGATGTCATGCTTATGCAATAATTCCAAAAGCTTGAATTGCATAGTACGTATAAAAATAACAGTGTCTGAAAACTAAATATTGAGCACCTATTAATTATACATACATGTTATTATTTGTGTTCTATAGCTTATTGACATGTTATTCACAAAACAACTCTTCAGATTAAATACATTGATGTTGAAAGTTATAAAAAACACCTAGTACATTAAGAAAAAAAGTTATGTTTTAAATGTTTTGTAGTACAATACTTATATTTACTCTATGTTTAATGTGAATAGATAGTTTTTCTTATTCTTTATGATTCTGAAAGTTAAAAAATGAGAGTGAATGTTTGAATTGATTTTTATCCAGGAAGAGGTGAAGATGAGATTATTTACCTTAGCAATTTTGTTTTTCTGCTAGGAAAATTATTTGCTGAGATTTAAGAAATTTTATTAAGTAATGTAGCTAGACGGAGCCTACATCATAATTATCATATTAATTCAAATAATAATATGGTCATTCAAAGAATTTGCTTATACCACCAGTTTTAACGGAAGTCATTATATATTTTAACAAAGAATACACACACATTTTTTCAAAATATTCGTTTTATTTCTATTAGTTGATAAATTTTAATAATCGTCTGAGGCAACAAATGATTAACTTAATACCAATATTTTCTTTAAGCGTCCTGTAAAGTTAACATTAAGGATTATGCTATGCAAACAAAGAAAAAAGATTTTTAAAGAACATATCATCAATCAATGACACAAAAATATGAATAGTGATGGGAACTATGCGGTAAAATTCGAGAATAAAAGCATACAATCGCGTTAATATTCATAGTTTCTTTTTTTTTTTCTTTTTCAATCGAAATATATCGCTGCTTAACTATAATCTACGAACTTGAAACATTTTTCAAAAGAGAGCTTTCTCAAACACATCGATGCATCACTTTACTATCCCTTGTCCTTCTTAAACCCCCAAACAATGTATGTAATCCGCTAAACAACTAAACTCGGTAAAAGCTCAGTTCTTAATATTTGACGAATGACATATTTCCGAGAAATCGCCATTTCAAGGCGTGAATGATAAAGTGCAAGAAAATCCTACCACATCGTGGTTCGGTAAGAAAGAAAAATGTCATCACTACAGCCCCACAATTCATCCCACCGCTTCTAGGTTTTGATGGTCTTTTTTTTTATTTTCTTTTTCCCTCTTCTATTACTTTTTTTTTTCTATTTATTTCCCTCTTTTAGGGTCCCTAACCATGAGAACACTATTCGCTCTCAAATCAATTGGACGTAACGCCATGGAAAAAATATATAAAAAAGAGAGAGAAAGCCCAGTTTTGCTGATTAAAAGAAAGTCTGCGCTTACCGATGGTTTTATTTATTTGATGAGGGTGCGATTTACAGACATCATTTAGAGGACGATTATGATCGCGATTGTGGACCGTTGAACACGAAACTTTCCTTCTAACCGAGGGCTGTTGATGGTGAGGGAATGGTGCGTTGTCCCATTTAAGTACTTCCGTCTTTTATTATTCTTCCTTCTTTTTTTTTAAAAAAAAAGAATGTCTTTTATAAATTGAGCTTTAAATCTGTCTTATGAGCCTTAAATTTATTTCTGGAAAAGACGAAAATGGCATCACGGGAATCGTTAAACCTGTGTTAAATGGATCTCTTCAGTTGAAAATCAATCGCAGAGACACATATAATTTATGGCTTTGGCTTGATGTTATGACCGATACAAGCGTTAGATTTATCTAAATTACTTCTTAACATAATTATATAGTTTAGTACATATAAGGGTTTGTGCCATGTTCAGATTGGAAAGGTTTATGACTGTTTTATGGTGAAAATGAAATAACATAAAGTAATATTGAATCATAGAGAAAACTAAGAATACTATTTATTTTTAATATAATTATATATTTTCCTCGTTTCGTTCGGAAACTTTGTGTTTGGTTTAAATGTAATAAGTTTATAAAGGTATATGTGAGTAACCACAAGTGTAGTAATTTTAAACCCTCTAAGTAATCCCTTATCTAAGAACTAGGGTAATTTCATAACAAATCATACAGGTAATAAATTTTATCTAATCTGAAGAACAAAAATAGTAAAAAAGTCGTGAGTAATATTATAACCGGTTCTATTCCCGATTCTGATGTGGCCGCGGCAGCCGAGTGCTATAGGTATCGGATCGTGGCTTGCTTTGTCACGAGTTCGAGCCCACTACCGCCCTGTAGGGTAGCGATGCACATTAAATCTGTCGAGAGCTGAAACGTCCTCCCGTTGGTGTGGTGTGGTAGTTAGGAGAAGGGGGTTCCAGCTCAGGTGTCGTCCACGTCACTTGAACATGGTTCAAAATTACGTGGTCCGTCGCCAAAAAGCCCTCGTGTAGCTAAACAGTGCGACGTTAAAATTCAATCAATCAATCACGATTCTGACGAATGTTCTAGGGTAGGGATGGCAATCCTTTTTGGATCAACGTGCCATTTTTTCTTAAAGAAATGTTTAAGAAGGTATAGATGTGCGTCAAATAATTTTGACTTGTGATTATTGAGAAAATAAAGCTAAATACTTACACTTCAAAACTCTTTATTTACAACGAAAAAATACATTTTGCACTGTATATTAACAAATGTTTTATTTATACGTGTAATTCATTAGTGTGTGAATTCTCTGTTGGGTAGATTAGATGACAAATAACTTGTGTTAGGATTGTAAGATGTTACTTTCACTATAATGCAAGCTGAATTTGGGTCATCTTCCAAACTGTTTCCGAGTCTTTAATGTTATTCATCTCTGAAAATAATGACTCGGAGGCATAGGTAGATGAAAATATGGTTAAAATAGCATGAGCCAGCTTCTTCAAACAGCTAAATGTATCTGGAATACAATTCCATGTTTCCAGAATTTCATTACTAGCATTTTTACTTATATTGCTTGTCACTCTTTCTATTTTAATGAATTCCAACTTTTTCCTTTGTTCAACAGATTTTTGAATCCATTTGACTATAAATCAATCATACACAGAGTTGCATTTCAAATTTTAAAATTTTCAACCAATACAATTAGGACGAATTTAGTTTATTAAATGAAGTCACATCAAGGTACATAAAAAACTTGAGCGTTTTCGATAACTCTTTGAACTGAAAAAATCTGGCTGAAAACTGTGACCGATCACACGCGTTTTTCGTAACACTTCATATTGAACTTTCTTATTTTGAATTAAAATGCAAACCGTTTTGATCGGTGGCGTGCCCAAAATATTGTGACGCGTGCCATTAATGACACGCGCGCCATTGGTTTGCCACCACTGTTCTAGGGGAAATACTTTTGCTGGCATTATATGATTATAAAACCTGTTTCTGTACAGATACCAAGATTTATGTTAATGAGGTCAAAATCAAATGAAGAAAAGAGTTGTAATGTTGATTGCTGTCATAGAATTAAGAAGTAGATCGTAAGTTAGTATTGGAATAATCATAGTTCAAGGTGAAAAAATTAGAAAAGCCGTTGAAGGACTAGTAACATTGTTGAAGATTAGCTTATTAGTGAAAGGTATAAAATTCGTATTCCAGGTATTTAAATTAGTATAAAAACTGACTTGCTCTCCAAAGTTTGGGTCAAATTTAGATAATGACCAGAAAATCACAATAAAAAATATATTTTAACCCCTTAATTGCCGAGGAATTACCCTTAATTGCGAAGACAGATAATTTCAATAGGCCTAGACAGTTTGTGTAAAAAAATGCAAGCAGTCACATATCCCAGTTACTAAATATAATGCATGGATACTTGGATCACAAATTAATATCATTAATGTGCGGTGTAAATTTCGCATCAATATTATGTTAAAAATTTTAATAAACAAGTAATATAAAAAAAAACTCTTTTTAAGTCAATTTCTACTTAGATCAACAAAGAAATTTTTTTATTTTAGCTACTTTTTATTAAATAGTTACAATTAATAGAAATATGTAAACACATATGACAGAATCACAACATTAAGTGGTAATTAATTTTTATTAATTATCTTTAAAGTATTGTATTGTCATCCAAAACAATCGTGTATATAACATTTTAGTTCAACTGAATGCTTTTAAACGTGAGAAAAAAGCCTTTCCAAGTTTTGACACAAGTCGCCAAAAGGGTCGCTAAGTCATCAAAAATAATGCCAACGTGGCTGTATTTGTAATTCTTTAAATAATAAGTTTTAATCAATAAATTTTTATTAATAATAATTAAATTATTGTATTGTCATCCAAAATAATCGTGTATATAAAATTTCAGCTCAATTGAGAGCTTTAAAATTTATTTTATTAACGATTGAAAATTCCACCAAGATAAATAAATAGAGAGTGTGATCTAATAATAGGAATTGAAAAAAGAAAGAAACGAAAAAAAAGCATAAAATAATAAAATGAAAATGAAAGATTTAGTCTCTAGTTTATAACATAATAAAAAATAAAGTATAATTTGTCTGTTCTGTGACATATCCTGAAACACGTTTAAACACGTAAGTAAGTATTATATTTAGTGCTTTCGTACAAAAAATCAGAAAGCTCCTATTACACACGGTAAGCAAAAATGCCATTAAACGAAGAATAGAAAGGAGCACACTCAAATGAAAAACTGCTAAGGTATGAATTTTATCGTTCATGAAATATACCCTTTCAAATTCCTACCCCACCCTTCTAGTAAAGATAAGTAAATTTTTTAGACTGTCCTTGACACTGTCAATATCATTTTATTGTATTCCAAAGCCGTGGGACTAGTTTTAAGCAGAGCAGCACTTTACAAAAAAGTCATCCCATGAAAGGACGAGCATACACGTCCGGATCACTAAACGCACCAGCTCAGCAGGACGTGTAAACACTCCCAGGGCACTTAAGGGGTTAAGAAAATGTCTCATTTTTTTGTTAGCCCTCACTTCAGTGGGTGAAAGTCCGCTACGATATTTCATTCCTTCCCACAAAGTTTATGAGTATTTTCAAAAAACTCTTCTTTTGGTGCTGAAATCAAGAATGGTATATCTCAATTTATCGCTTATACAAATTCAGATATGAAATGAACGCAATTTACAAAATAAAAAATCTATTTATAATTACGCTAAAAATATTTTCGGTATTTTGTCGCTAGTAATTCTATAGGTATGAAGGAGGAAAGGTTCGTTCTGGGTACCTTCCGTTCCGAACGCGAGTACTTAACCAATCACGCCAAAACGATCGTCTTCGCGTGATGTTGGTACTAGTTCATATAGATATCACACCGCCACAGATATTTCTAAATAATTCGGTCTAATTATCAGACTACGTAACTCCATCTGGGATGCTAATTTGATACAGTAGGGCTAGGCGTGAAGTTGCTGTTTATGTTCGCCAAGATAGGCGATAATATTACAATACGGATTACTTTGATATTTTTATCGTGCGATATTGTTACAAATTTTGTGTAACGAACGCTTAAAACAGTGTAAAAAATTTATACCAGAAAGTGTAATACATTAATATATCTTTTTGTTGTATTTATTTTATGTTAAAAGCTTACCACCTCTCTCTCCGAAATCTAGTTTTATTATGAAATAAAAAAATAGTGATTACACTGATCGAAGAAATAAATTAAAAGCGGAGCGCATACTAAGGCATGGCATAGACAAAACAAAAGGGAAACGGTAGGCCGTAATCTTGGATTTCATGTAACCCGACAACAACCGCTGCTTGGCGCAATTAAGGAATCGCGCCAAAAAGCGCTTGGCACGTTGCACACCTATATCAAATCAGGTTTCACCAGTGGAGTTAAGCAGTCTGATAATTAGGCCGAAAATATATCGCTGCTGACGTTAATTTAATTTTTTGAGCCTCTATAAGGAAATGTGTATGGAAATTACACATAACTGTATCAGAGAGAGGTGATTTTATATTTCTAAACTTTCGCGTGAAGCCGATCAGTCGGTATAATAAAGTTTTAAATTACAATTAATGTTAAGTTCCGTGTAAGCGCAAAAACAAAAAATAAAAATAGTGCAAAATAATTTACTGAAAAATCTATAAAAGGCAATTAAAATAACACAGAAAGGTTTCTTATAATATAAAAGTTTTTTCGTTTTTTAAATATGACAGATACTTTATCATGAGAGGAAAACTTTTTTAACTGAATGGAATTTCTTTTTATATAATTTGGAGATAAATACAATTCAAAGCACAATCCAAAGTGCCATTTTCCCTCCATTATTTCAATTTCTGCTGAAAAATCATCAATATCTATCCAGACTTTAAAGTAACTTAATTTTTAAGGAATTTGAAAAGTTCAAGGCCTTTTCCAATTGATTTGAACTTGAGATCAGTAGACGATGTGGTAATTGATAAAAGAGGGCCCATTATTTTATTTTAGTTTTCTCAATTCAATTCGTTGGATGGGATTTCTTTATCGAAGATTACGAACGTGTTTTGTTTCTCGTGTTTGTTCAAAAAAAAAAAAAAATGTTTCAGAAGATTAACGCCGACTTTACCCGATTAAAAGTTAAGCTATTAAACTGCTAAGGCTACTTAAAATAATAACTAGAATATGTAGCATAGTTTAATTTTGAAACTATAACAAAATTTAAAATTTTCTATAGTTATTTCTGTGTAAGTATTTCAAAATAAGAAAGGGAAAATTATATCGAAGATTCATAGGACAAAATTCGCAATTACTTTAAATTTTGTCTTAACACTTAACAGTTTTCAGATAGTTAATATTGTAATCTGTATTACAATACATACTAATACATAGATTTTGAGTACAATAAGATACTTTACGTTTTAATGAAAGCATAACATTAACCTTTATGAATGGCTTGCCTAGAAGCATTTATTTTAGTATAGATATGTATGTAATAGTGCAAGAAAAATTGCAGAAATCTTGATTTATTTTTTACCATTTTCTTTGCACATTATGTATCAATTTATTATATATAATATATAAAAGGAACTTAACCCTACTTCACCGTCCTAAGACGATGACAGCTTTAGGCAAAATAGCAGTTTTCCATTTTGGTTTTTACATATATGTACCGCATTTACTCGAATCTAAGCCACACCCCAAATTATCCACAAATTTTTGAGGGGAAAAAAACTGTGTAAAAAAAGTATCTAGGTCCGATACTTCAGAATTAAAAAAAAAATGAAAAATAGTAAAAAGTTAATAATTTATCTATTTTACAAACATTAAAAAACTTCCAAATGCATGGATGAACCGACAGCTACTCTAACCATCTGTATCATATGTTTCGAAAATGATTCGTCACTACAATTGTCACAGCTGATTTTGGAATTGAAGCCAGCGGGGACATTTTTTCACATGGCGTCCTCTTCCGTATTATTTAATGCACTTTTTAGGCAACATTTTTGTAGAAGAATGTAAAAGAATTATTAAAAACTGTGGCGGTTACAAGCAAAAATTATAACATTTTGTTTATGCCATCGACATGTATTTATTTCATCCGTATCAAGTTTTCAATTGCCGCTGTTCTGTTTTTTTTTCTGCATGAAAAATTGTCTCTTTTCATGTTTGCATCGTAGTAAACTCGTTTTGATACTATTACCGATATCTTTGATGTTTAAGTGAATAAAAGTATACAAAAAAAAAAAAAAACCTAAATACTGGCAGACAATGATGTTTAGGATAGAGTGAAGACTAGAGATAAGCTGCGTAATTGGAAAAGTCAAGTGTCGGAACAAATTAGCTGCGTAATGGGCAGATGTGCTAGTGGCCAGAATGGATGATTACATTTTTCCTTTTGAAACGGGTAGAAACTCAATTTCTCAAACCAGAAAATGTTAGATTTTAGAAAACTAATATGTTTTTTGTATTAACAAATATGTTAGCTATAATATTAAAACAGATTATAATACAGTCGGATCTCTATAAAACGAAGTCGCTAAATCCCGGAAAAAAGTTCGTTACATGGAAAATTCGATATATAGAGGTTCATTTTTAATATATTTTATAAACCACACAAATTAAATTTTAAATTCATAAACACTACAAAATAAAAAATGTAATTATTCACAACTTTTTAAAAACTAATATATGTTTATTTTATATACCTTACCCATCAAAAAAGAAAGAAAGAAAGAAAAACTGCAAGGAAAACAAGAAAAAGAAAGTCGAAGAATTCACTGTATTTTTAATATTAAGCAATAAAAGTTTTATACTAAAATTAATGGATTTTAAGGACATTTTGTAATTGAAAGTATACAAGTAATATAAAGTTTACATTATTTTATAATTAGACTTCAGCGACAAGCAACAACTCCACAGAGGGGGAAAGAGGATATCGAACATGTTTCTAGTGAACTGGGCAATGGGGATTAAAGTTTGCACTTCTTGGATGAAACTTCCAGAAATTTGTTCTCGGTGAGTTAGGATCTAATAAAACCAGTTCCAGATTTATGACCACCATAAAATGTGTTAAAGAGAGAATAACTTGAAATTTTTTTCAGAAATACTTTGAAACAAAAATTGAATCGCAAAAGAAAAAGAACACTTAGAAAATGCACTTCGCTATAGAGAGTTTATTTTACGAAGAAAATAGTGAAATGTTCAAGGTTCCAGGAAAATGTTCGTTATATAGAGGTTCGACTGTATATCCAAATAAAGTGCCTTAATAAAATGTAGCCTTCTTAATAATAATATTCTAATTCGGAACGAATAACTTAATCAAATACTTGAACGTACTTCATCCTTTCCATTGTTGCAATTACTCAGCCAATGTGTTCCTTTTCCACAACAGACAATTCAGAGTAATTTATATGCCAACATTTGACCCTGAATGTGGATTCATGGTTCATGTAAAGTGAAACTGGAGTATTGGTTAATATAAGCTCCATCTATTCTCTGTGCAGTGACATTCCAAATAAGATTTTGACACTGCAATGGATTAGTGGACAATTAAGCTCTTGTTACCATAATCTCGCGGCGATCAGTCTTTCCTAAATCATCGCAATGTGATTTATCATCTTGAAATGCTAAGTTATGCATAATTCGACCGCAAATGTATGATTATTGAATGTAGCAAAATTTCTCCCGAAATGTATTCATTTCATTTACTGGAAATGAAGTGGTTGGAATTACAGATAAATTTTAGAAGATTATGAGTGGAAATTTGATTAATGTAATTATCAAAATTTATTAATAATGTCAATAAAGTTTCCTGAAGTATGAAATTTGTCTGCTTATAAATTATAGCAACATTGCGGAATTGTTTAATTTATTCACCGTTTTATCTATGAGTACTACAAGAGACTGTTTACTTTGTATAACCTAATTCAAAGTGTGATGCCTGTGAAATAAACACTAATTAATTACATACTTTTTATAAAATACAATGTTTCAGTGTGAGAGAAAGGGAATTATATATATAATATTCTTTCGACTGAAATTGCAATTGTAGATTAAATGTTTGATATACGAATAATTTTAGTAACTTCTATCTGTAGTTGCTGATACACCATTATCTGCAATACAAAATTAAATAAAATGTTGAAATATATTTACTGAAATTCCCCAAATTATTTATGTGTATTCTGTATTTATTAATTCCGGGACTTGATTACCTATTACACTTTTTTGAGCATTTCACAAAATTTCCCGAATTTGAAAAATTCGAATATGTAATGATTTTTTTTTTTTTTTACTTATTCATGTTCGTTACATTTTATAATTCAGTGAAATACGGAAAGGTTTAAAAAATGAAGGTATAGTGCCATTAAAAACTTAAAAAGTAAACATTATTCCTTTCTGAAAATATCACTTTCTTACAAAATGACTGCAACAACACACGTACTTTTAAGTATATTCATCAAAACGTAGTTTAATTCTGCTTGCTAAAATATTTCGCTTATAATATTTTCTTTCTTACCATTGGTAACAAGATACTTTTGTATATAAAGCTTTGCTAAATGATGCTTTTACTCTACCTTAGGCTTTTATTTCATTTAGAGTGTGATGTATTTGACATTTATAGGAAGGTAGATATAGAGTTTATTACTCTCCGAGCCACATCTCTTTAGTAGATACATTATTCTTCTTTATCCGTACTCATTTTTCCTGAATAAGAATATATAACTATGGAATGCTGTTTTTTGGATGAAATGTACTCCATACTGCCAACAAAATTTTTACAAAACTATATTTCAAGTATAATTTTGTACGTCAAGAAGAAATTGAAATAAATTTGACTGTGCCAGTTTGTATAAAAGCAATACATTTTAAACAAACATTAAAATAAAATTGCTAAAAGTACATCTTGAAAATTGCAGTATTTTATTTTAAAATAATATCAATGATCGAATTTTTAGAATTAAAAATAATAATTATTACAGCATTTAAAATCCATATTAAAAAAATCAATTACTGAAAAAAATGCAAAGAGAGACTCTAAGAAATTATAATATACTAATAATATTAATCTTTATACATTAAAAGATATAAGATAAAATAATATTTAAAAAAAACTTATATTACTTATTTACTAAGAAATTCAGCTCCATTTTTAAAATTTAGTTCCACATTTTATGGACGAACACAAAGCAAATAGCAACACATACCCACGCGAACGTATGGCAGTGAACAAAAATGTTCTTTACATTCCAGAGATCTCAGCTAGTAACCTTTCTCTACCGGAAACTTCTAGAATGCTCGATAGCTATATGATTTCCGGTATTTAATAAGCTAATTGGTGAGAATCGATGTTTGTTGCAATATTGCATCATCTTATTTTGAAATGTGTCAACGCAACAGATTTTGAGGAGATAAATTGTGGTTAACATTATATATCTCGTTAGGCGGATTAAGTAAAAGAACGAATTATCCCGCGAACACTAGAACGTGCGTCGGTGTCGATTGGACACCGGAGCCTGTTTAGTTTGTTCCCCGTCCCGCATTTTCGCAGGGATTTTGAAAAACTTTTTGACTTTCTATCATTTTCCATAGTGATTACATAGAAAAGTTTCAGGGTGATCGAAATCCTGAACGTTCTATGTATTAAAGGATTCAAAACTATCATAAATTAAAGGAAGTCTACTGAAACAAAAATTTGAATGAAGAGTCATTGCATGCATTATTTAAAAAATAAACCAAATTTAATTAAGATTCATACACACACACACACTGGCATAAAAAATGCTTTCCTTTCTTTAGTAACTTTTGTTATCATATTCTAGTTTTCAATTAATCAATCCTATACTTAAAATGGGAGAAGTAAAATCATCCTTAAGGTATCCGACTACGTTCGGAAACGTGATTTTAAAAAAGTGCCTAAATGGATAATTATCATGATATTTAGTGTCACTTAGATTAGAATACATGTATAAAATTGTTTTAAGGTCATTTTGACAAAAAAAATATTTAAATACAATATCTTGACAGAAAATTAATTAATTTTTGAAAAATTCACTTTATTTTCAGAGTTACAGCCAATTAAAATAATTATCGGCGTTTTTTTTCTTAAAATTTTTCCCATCTGTTGTCGTAAAACAGGGATAAACTCACTTCTAAGTTATGTATTTCAAAAATTCTAGTACAGAGGTCAGAGCTATATACCGGCAAAATATTTTTATAATAGAAGCATTTTTCAAAAAAAAGGAGAATATTTTGAAAATTTGTCATTCTGTGTCCATTTTTTGTCAAAATATTGTACTTAAATAATTTTTTATTCTAATACTCTTCTTAAAACAATTTTATATACATTTTCTAATCTAAGTGATACTAAATATCATAAATATTATCCATTTATACGCTTTTGCAAAATCACGGTTCTAAACGTATTTGGATACCTTAACAAAGACACAATAATTCAAAACCTCTCCTACATAACGAAATCGAAGATCGGGTATTTTCTTTCCACTCAGAAACGTATATTTGTTTAAAATCTCCAACAAATGGCATTCAACAGAATGGTTTGATGCTTTTCGAAAGAAATGCGAACGATAAATTATAGATCGCCGAAGGCAGAAAGCA
>BMAV01014171.1:741069-834331 GCA_019973955.1 Trichonephila inaurata madagascariensis | reverse complement strand
ACACTTATATGATACGTTCTGTTTTAATGTTTTCCTAAGAATGTAACAGAAAAGAGTTATTATTATGAATACTTGATATAATTCGATTCATCCTTTAATCATTTTCTTAAACTATGAATGGTAACTTCGAGATAGCTGAAGAAAAAATACTCGATAGAATAAAACGATATTTTATTTTATGAGTGCATTGCTGTAAGAGAGAGGGGTGATCATACCTTTATTAAACCTCAACCACAAGTAGACCTTACTACAACATTTTTATACTGTTATACGTTTTTGAGGATTATAAGCAAGTACCGTTATTTTTTATTAATATTGTCTCCATAGTAATGTTTTAAGTACCTTTATATCAAATGTTAGCTTATTTGCTCAGTAGTTTTTGAATATTTGCAAAAATATTTTTGTTCCCGAACTTTTGTACAACAGTGTACTTATAAGAAATGTTATTACTTATATTTATGTGCTAAAAATTTTTTTTTTTCTAACTACATTCAGTTGCTGTTATATTCTTTTTTTAACCGGAATGAATTGACGCTTTTCTAATATTATTTTTTTTATATATGTATATTTTATATGCATTGAAAAAAAGTATAGGAAATACTTAAATTAGTCATTTTATTGCCCAAAAGGTGCTGCGAATAAGGCTTATCGAATAAAAAAAGTTAAAAAATTAAACCATATGAATCGTTTTTATTTCTTAAAATTATATTTGATCCAAGAGGATTCTCTTCTTTGATATTTTCGTATTAAAGTACGATACGGACTATTAAAAGAAGAAAAAACTAAGATATACTTACTATATTCATATAAACACGTAAAAAATAGTGTTTTAATTTTTTTTAAAAAAGTTATTATGCACAGTATTGAGAAGTTAGTTATTAAATATAATGTACAAGACCGATATATACTATTAGTGAATAAATTATAACACAGTAAATGTGTATTTATCTCTTATATTATCGTCGTTATCCGACTATCCTGAAATAATGATTTTTGTTTCAAAAATTGACAAATTTTTCTTCTGATTTTATTTTATAGGCCATCTTATTAGTTTAATATAAAAAATACCAAGTTTTTTATTTTCCATTCTCTAGAACAAAAACTACAAGTGTTTTAGTAAAAGCAGATGCCATAACTTTACACAAGATGTCAAACTTTAAAATGCGTTTTACTCGAAATGTGTTTTTTTTTCGAAAAGCTCAAACGGGGACAGCGATTGCTCAAAAAGTTTTGAAAATAATTTGCTGAAATTTTTTGTGTCTGTTTTGCATAACTGTAGAAGTCTTTTGACTTTCAGATTTATCAATCACTGTTTTATTTCAAAAATTACAGTCCTTTATGTGAATATAATCACTGTTTTTTTAAGCAATTTCGTATAATCACTAAGATAAAGTGCTCTAGTTTTTTTAAAAATTCAAATATCTCTTATCCTGAAAGTCATTTAAAACAGGAATAACAAAGTAACGCATTAAAATTTAAAAATTCAGAATTTGTTCATAAAATTTTTGTACAGAGCGGGCCCCCATTATGTAATTTTTTGTACAATTTCATCAATTTTTTCCCATTTTAATAATAATATTTTTTTTTCTGCTTTCAATTTTAGGATTTTTTTCTTAAAATATACTGAATAAATCTAAAAATCACAAAAAATTCCCCATATCTCTATTTTATCAAAAACAAATTGTCGCAAGAATTCGGATACCTTAATGTATTTGCAATAAAAACATGAGTAGTTTGAAAACTTCCCCCCCCCTGTTAGATATGCTAGCTCCTTCATTTCACACATGTTTCGATTCAATGAAGTGAGAACACACAATTTTAAGTTTTTAACATTACCACCGAATTTTAAAGAGAATTTACTTTTTATATCTTTGCGAAGCATTCACAAAATATAAGAACATTATAAATAAATAATCGAACTTTAATAAATGGAGATTAAAATACAAATCAGTACTTTCATAATATTTTTATTTAAAAAATGTTACATTCTATTCAGATATGGAATTCCAACTTTAACAACTAGAATGATTTTAAACTGAAAATACGAGGATGGGGAAATGATACGTAAATTTATCTCTTACATTTTATGCGAATTTTGTGACATATTTCTTCGTTTTCAAAAACCAAAACCAAAGAATATGCGAGACCATTTATGACACCATAAAGAGAAAAATCACTAAATTTACGTCACAAATAAATCAAAACTCAATTCATTTTGCATCACTTTCATTTGGAACTTTTCTTGCCTTTCAAATCCTTCGAAATAAAAAGGGAACGTTCCTTTGATCAATATGTCATGTAGATTCTTTTTTTATTGGAGGTAATATGGCATGCTGCTACGTGCTTAGGATTCGAACTGTCAATTTAAGGCAGCGTAATACTAAAATAAGATTTAAGATTCTTTTTCTTAAAGATGTCCACGGAAACGAAGGCTGAAATGGCATTTTATAAAATTTTGCAGCAGTATTCATGACAACTGATATGAATATTTTATAAAGTTGAACACATACAGTTTTAAAACTTTAATCTTAAGAATTTTAATGAAAAGTTTTAAATTAACAGATCTAAAATGAACAGCAAATTTACGTTTTAATTAAATTACAACTAGTATACTCTCAAAATTATCAACACAAAGTTATTATAGATTTGACATTTAAGAATTATAATGTTCTACAATTGCAAGGCCTTATAACACCTCAGATTGCTAACTAATTAGAGCTAAAATGGCGTAAACTTAAAAAAAAACAAAGTAAAAGACAAATACAAAATTATTTAATTATAACTTTCAAAGGGTTTATTTTATACTATTTGTGTTAGCTTATAACTAGTTAGATATATAATTTTAAATCTAAGCTAAATAAAAAAAATGTAATCTTATGACATTTCTTTCTTTTGGAACAACGCATAAAATTAATAATTTGTAGTACACTAGTCACAATTAATTAAGTAAGTAATTGAGAACATTTAAGGTAAAAAATGGCAGACGATTTTTTTTTAAATCATGAAGAACAATGATTTGATATTTAAAATTTAATTATTCAAAGTTCGAATCAATTCGATAAATTATAGGAATAAAGACAAAAGAACTAAACTGCTTAAATGCTAAATGATATTTTTAATATATATATATATATATATATATATATATATAATATATAAATTATCGTTGATTTTACTTCTAAAATGCTTAATATTTTCATCCAAATGAATGAATTTATACGGAATTAAATTCAATACATTTCTTTGTAAATTCTATGTAATGATAAATTGAAAGACGGATTTTCTACATTAAATCAAATCAATAATAAGACATAAGATAATTCAAATTAGTGAGGTAATAATTCACCTTCACATGACGTCTAACATAAGTGTTGTCTGTCCCATTTTTCTCTACAGTAAATTTCTCAATTTATTTCTTTCAATTAAAATGAATGTAAGAGTCTTTAATTAAGATTATAATCGGGCTATGAGAGAGAGAGACTCTGTGATTTACTAATTTTCCATTAATGAGTTAAATTATTTTACTAAAATAATAAAAAAATGCTATGGATTTACAAAATAAATAAATAAATAAAAATCTTTTAACCTTAAAAGTAAAGGTAATATTTTGAAATTTTAATCGGTCAATATTTAGTTTTATATGCAGATAAAAGATAAAATGCAAGAAATCTTCGATAAAATGCAAGAAAAAACACTAAAATCATTGTAAATAAAAATTATTACATATTAAGAGTTCAAAAGCCGTAAAACTTTATATTTAAAAATATTTAAAATTATATTAAAATTACCAAGGTCTTCGAAATACTTGTTAAAAATTTTATGATATTACATAGTGAGAAATTGTCTATATATTTAAACTCAAACTCAGTAGTGCAACAGCCCTTGAGGGCCAAGGCCTGTGCTCATCCCAGTATACGTGGCCAATGGGCGCTGAGGTACATGAGCAGATATCGCCATCAGGTCGTCAGTCTGAAGCGGAACTCCCAGTGTTTTAGTCCCAAAGCAAGCTAGGTACTCATTTATCGACCCACTGAAGGGATGAAAAGCTGAGTCGACCTTGCCCAGCTCGAGGATAGAACCCCGCACCTGTGGGGTGGAAGCGCGTTGCACTACTACTCACCCACTGGGCCTATAATTACATCAGATAAATATGTTGTCAAATAAGCAATTGTTTCTTCAACTTTTCGCGCTGACAAAAAAAACCGATACTCCTTAAAATGTTAGTATAATCAATCATATTATTGATGAATTTGTTAAAAAAAATAAATGAAAGATAACATGATTATTTCAAACTCGAAACATCAAAACCCTTGCTTAGATAAAAGAATGATAAATCTTAAATAGTAAACCTAAATAAACTGATTTTTTTTAGAACAAATGACCCTGTTTTGCCCTTTTAAAATAATTTTCATTTTATTTTTATAAAAGTCCCAAATAAGGCAGCAATATTCAAGGTTCGAGCTGATTACAGCAAATTATAGTACCTTCTAGGTAAGCACATTAGAAAATCCGCTTATTTCCAGTATGAGAAACCTAATTCTTTGAATTCGTTTTAGAGATCAAGCAATCACGTTGTTTAAAATTAAATTTAGTGTTAAAAGTAATACCAAAATCTGTTGCTGAGTTTGAACGAAATGATTGAATATTTGTTTCCGATTTCCGAGTATAGTTAAGTCTGTAACTTTTTTCTACATTTAAAAGTAAACTGTTATTTGTGTACTATTGAAACAAATTATTCAGGCCATTTTGTAAAAGAGAGCTATCTACATTAGATCGTGCCAACCTAAGCAATCTGAAGTCATCAACAAATGAAAGATACTCGGAGTGTTTTAAAATGCTACAATGATCATCGGTTAAACTAAATAGCAAGAATCATAGGCTAGAACGTTAGGGAGGCACCTGATATATATGTATAGTATTATTAATATAGCATATATAGCATTATTGAAATTGACACTGAGAACCCAATTACTTAAATAAGAAATCACCAACCTACAAAATCAACATGTAAACCACAATAGCTTTTAAATTCTTTGAAATATATATATATATCATAGCCACAATTCAAAAGAATTGTAAGCCTTAGAAAAGTCAATATAAATTAGTTGGCATGGATTTTCAAAAGCGTCTATAAAAACAGTTAGAAATTTTACTCTCATACAAATAATTAGATATATTTTAAATATTGTGACTTTATTCTAGATAAAGGTATTTTGTGAGTGAGTGAATATTAACTTCGCGCGGTTCAGCTACACGAGGGCTTTTAGCGACAGACCTCGTAATTTGGAACCTTGGTTAAGTTATACTTTTGGTTAGGATGTCACTTGAGGTGGCATACCCCTCTCCTAACTATCACTCCACACCAACGGGAGGATGTGTTGGAGCTCTCGATAGATTTAACGTGCCTCACTCCCTACACTGTGGGTCTTTAGTGGTACAGGGCTCGAACTCGTGACAACCCAGCCATGATCCGATACCTTGACCACTAGGCTACCGCGGCTACAAAGGTATTTTGTAATATTTAGAGTATATTGTATTTGTTTATGCTTGTTGTTCGTTTATATATATAAAATACAACTTCCAGATATAAAAGTTTTACATTTTCTTATTGCAAAATTCGTTACTCTCTCATTATGATAACATTATTAACTCATTCCTTAGTTATGGCTCAGGCAGAATAAAAAAAAAGAAGTGTTTCTATAGCATATACTCTAAATTGAGGTAAAATAAATAATGAAATTTTTTTTGGCAGATAGTGAACTCAAAAGTATTTGACAAAGTTATAACATTTATTCAAGCATTTAAATAGTAACCGTGTTTCAACTGTAGTTACTTATTAACAAATCAAGACAGTCATAAAAATCACACAAAGGCAGAGTATAATTGTTTTCCACGCTTACCCTTGCTTCTAACTAAAACTTCCTGACTGGCGAAGACGTATCTGAAGACGTCCGAAATAGCTGTGGGATACTCATCTGAAGTGTTCGATAAATAAACTGACAATCAGCAGTTACTGCATGATGTGTCATTTGATTTAATAGCCAGATTTTTTTTATATGGTCCCTTACATCACTGTACGTAAGCAGAAATTTACATCCTCGGCGTTTTCATTTTATTTATGGCCCCCAGGGCTTACATGCCAATTGATGGTGAGACTTTTTTTACTGCTTATTTTGGTTCATATGCAATCCTTCTCAGGCCAGCTCTTCTCAATAATGTTTAGGATCCATTGAGCAGTTGACTTCTAGTACGCAGAGGGATAGCGCCTATCTAAATCTCCAGTTGGAGCATGTACGAGTATATCAAGCAAGTCAACAGGAGGACATCCGGCAACTCTGCGAATCGATGGCCAAACATATATTACTTCTCATCAGAGATTGATGCCAGTCAACGTATCATTGACATTCCTCTTTTTTGTTCTTGTAGCTGTATTCCCACAGATTAGAACAATAAATTCAAATAATACAGATAGAGTTTAATTTTTAATATGCAGTACATTATATCTAACGAATTCTGTTCCAATCAAAAATCTTCTTAGTCCATCATTTTTTGTATTATAAAGCGCGCGTGCACACACACATACTTTATAATGTCAGAAGTATAGATATGTGTGTGTATTTATGTATGTAGAATATGTGTAAGCAATATAAATCTATGGGACTCTTTCAATAGCTTATTTCGAAATAAATCTGAACATAAGTATACAAATTCGTCCCCTTAGAAGCATCTTAAAATTAGAGCAAACATCATCTAACAACATATTAAGAGATTCAAATTCCAGAATCAAAGAAGATATGAGCACATTCCTTGCATCTTATATTCTTCATCGTCTTTAACTACTTCGAATTTAATCTCAGCTATAAGAGAGGAATTTTCTCTGCTTTGCCATTTAACATGTAATAGCCCCGGGCGGACACATTTTATTCTTTTACCCGACATATCCAGATTCCCAGTCTTAATGAATCAGCCCTCTTCCTACCCTTTGAAGATTCAACAAAGTATGACGAAAGGCTAGACCGGTATTTAACGCACTAAAAGAGAAGCTGGGGAACAATTTTCTGGCACTTAAGGGTTCTCAAATAGACTTAAACGAGGCTAATGCTAAGAGGGTGTCTGTTTCAGCTGATAAAATGCATACGCAATTCCTGTGGAGTAGTTTGAAATTCTATATTGTGGAGATGTTTGATCAAAAGGATTCAGGTAATGTGATATAGTGTAGGAGGTTTATTCAGAAACTTGAAATTGAAAGTAAATGAAAGTGTTTGTGTAATGAAATAGAAATCTTGAATTTGTTTTATAAAAGATATTTTATCCACTAAAAATGCAATTTTAGACTCTAATAAAGTATTTTACAGTAAAGCGTTTTCCTTCATGGGATAAGAATATGCATTTCAATTTTAAATTGATTAAAACAATGGTTTTGATTTCAAAGACTTTATTACACAAGGGATGCAAATTCCCTGTGACTTTTTTTTTCAGTAAAATTCGATCTTTTCTTTCATGTGTAACTAATATTCTAGAAAGTTTAATAATATAATTTTTATTTACATAGGAATTTCCTTATTGGTTAAAATATATAAAAAAGCATATCTAGCAAAAACACCTATCTGTATTGTTGTAGAAATTCAGTATTAATAGCAAAAATTCTGTAGATTATATGAAATAAAAACAAAATTTAGACATTTTCACTCAAAGATGAATTAAAAAATTTGGTTTTATTTGATTTAGTCCTCTACAAATGATGGTAGAAAACTTACAAAGTATAATTTAAGGGCATATTAGATAAACTAAAAACAAATTTACAATTATTTTATATAAGCGTTAGGTGAAATACTATCAATATTTTGCCCAATAAGGATGACAATAAATTTGTGCATGCATTAATGTTATAAATCAGCTACTGTATTATAGAGAAGTTTGAATCAATTGCCTTGAGAGTCCTTACGTTCATTATTTTAAAAAGATAAATGTTTCACAGAAAAGAAAATAATTTTATAATCATAACCTAATTGGTTTTGTATTATTCTCCAAATTTTCAAAAAATAACATTCAATTAAATAATGTCTAAGATTTTCCATAAAAGTTATGGTATAAGAAAATCCCGAATCATTATTTTTACTATAATTTCCATTTACATGTTAATATCATTAATTGTATTACATGGTTGGAGAAAAATCTACTATTAACTAATAAACCTTAAAAAACATTTAAGCATAAAAGTTAAGACAAAGAACCGTGGTAGAAATATTATGATTAGAATTAAAGTAAAGGTTATAATAAGCCATAGAATGTCAATTAGCAAGAACAATACACATTCAAAAGTGTAATGAGACAAAATAATGAACACTGTAATGTAGTTTAATTAAGACTTTTTGTCTTCAAAAATAGCTATGTTCACAACGTGGTCTCTAAGAACAATATTGCATTTTAAGCACAACAAAAAAAAAAAAAAAAAAAAAAAATGTATCTAATTGTATCAAGTTATGTTTCACATATATAATGCTTCTAAATTAAACATAATCTCTTGGGATAAAAGAGCTACTATTATTTATCAATAAAACTCTTTCCAAAATATATTAGAAATATTTTTTTTTTCTTTTGAAGACTTCCTTTCGTTATTATACCTGATTTTAATTATTTCCATTAATTTCATAAAAGTGAGAAACACATTACTAAGCATTATAAAAATCCTTTCTTACAAATGCATTTATAATAATTTAGCTGAGAGAAGGGATTATAGTAACAAAGTATTTAGGCGAAGTTTCTGTAAATACATAATTTATAAACACAATAAAAATAAGAAAATTATATCTATTAGTTTCCATTAGAAGTAAATGAATATTTACTTCTAATGGAAATGACAATATTTAACAGTCATTTACATTTAGATTATAATGTAATTTTTGAATACATATCGGATTATACTTGAATTTAGAGTATTAATCATCAAAGGAAAAAATATTTAATGACTGCTAAATTAAAGTAATCTAATTATTTTAGAAAGTATTGCCATAACATAGCTCACTACAAATAAATTATTTGACTACTTAATACGAAAACGTCAAGGAAAAAAAACAGTCTAGATTTCTTAATTTTTTTTTTTTGAGTTCATCAATCTTATTTAAATATTTTAATCATCTTCGACATATAACATATGCTTTATTACTTACACTGGCGTAGCTAGTTCTGAGTGGGCCCTGTATCAAAACTGCTTCAGGGTTTTTTTTTTCAAAATGAAAGGCTTGTTAGTGGAACTGTAATTACATATGTTGGGGTCCCGTATTATGGATACGGCTGATACGGCGGTAGCTACGTCCCTGATTACTTACATTGTTTTGCATGTTATAATATCATTACATTATATTCATCGAACGTAAATCTATTTAGATTTAACCCACCAGAAATTAATTGTGTTAATTAATGTATTGTGAAAGCAAAACAAATTTATTTGTGGTTTATATAAATAAAAAGGTTTATATAGGGAACATGGGTTTATATAAGTACTAATTGAAAAAGGGCAGCATTTAAATATGATAAAATCATAAATTTTCTCCTAAAATATTTTTAAATTCAATTTTGTAAAAAAAATAATAAATGCAACGAATATATCTTCTCGGCATTTTAGAAAATTAAATAAAAGCTGAAATAATTTCATAAAATATATATTTTTTTAGTGAAAAATCAATCCTTTGTTCAAAATAGTACAGATGGAATTTTAAACCTCTATCAAAACATCATATACAATTTTTTAAGTACATGTTTTTTTTTTGTTTTTTAAAAAAATCCTCTTAACGAAAGTGTTTTCTATTGCACCTTCATACATATTATTTTTAGATTTCAAATATCAAGTGATGTGGTTTGTGACATATCTATTAAAAGGTATCTCCGAATGTATCTTTTTCCCCATAAAGCCCGAAATTTCAACAAATACAATCCTGCTTTTCTACTTCCGTTAAGGATTATTTATATAAAAGTAAAGCGAAAACGTTCTTTGAAAAACTCATACATCAGAAATAGATGTTCAAAAATTTATAAAAAATAGGCTTCCTCACGAAACTCAAAGCACAATGAAAACAAAATTTATCAAATCCCAACTTTTCCATCAACGGTACAAAGAGTATCAAAATCTGCAGTCAGTAAGCACTAAAGAATATGGACGACTTAATTTCCTTTCTCTTGAATCCATTGGCGTATACTTCTACGCAAGTTTTTCATATTAATAGCACGACCGTTGATCATTAGTTACTGGAAATTAGCTGTCTTTGGACAGAAATGAAATTCCTGTTCCTCCGTACACATTTTTTTTCCAGTTTTTGGTTATATATTTATGAGGAAGTATAGAAGAGTGGTATTCAACATATTCTTCCTCTTCCCCCTTCCGAAAAAAAACTAAAACAATGAAAAAGTTATTCTTCTTTGCTTATTATTTTTTTTAAAAAAATCAATGTTTATTTCGTTGATGAAAAAAAAAAAAGATAAAAGAAGAAAATGACCGAATGTGGGTCCGTATGAAAATCATCATTCATATAAATAATTATCTTTAGCAAGCCTTTTATTTCCCTTTTAACGTTTTTATTTATATCCGTTTTAGCAGTTTTTTTTTCTAAATGAAGGTTGTTATCAGAGAATTTAATTACGTAAAGGTCTTTTTTTTATAATTTGCTAAACTTGAATGCTTTCGTAGAATTATTTATAATAAATATAAGATTTTGAAATGATTTCTTTTTTTTTTCAAAGAGGTAATTACGGTTTTTTTTTTCAGATTTATTAACTTTTTATCTTATTTATTACTTGGAAGCAGAAATATATTTCCCCTGTTAATTTAAAGCATTTTTTTATCTTATTAAAACATGTTTTAAGGCTCCAAAAAGAAGGAATTCTCAAAATGTCGTTAAAATTTATTTCACTTACCAAAATTAATTATTTTTTAAACTACAGTAAAAAAATCTGCAACAGTTTAAATTTTTACTGTATATTTTAATATATATTTACTGATTTTTCTAATTTATATTTATTCTTCAGGTTTTTGGGACTTTTAATAAACATCAATTTCTTTTACATCTATTAAGCATTAGCAGCAGGATAATTATTTAACTAAGTGAAAATTGCAGGGCAAAACAAGGGAAATAAGGAATTAAAATATCTTTTTGTTTCTGTGAATTTATAAAAAATGCATAAAAACAATTAAATTATTTACAACACAATGTTACAAATGCTGCTTTTTTAAGTATTATGAATTTGAATAATCAAAAATCCTATTGTAATTCCGTACTAAGGAAGTTCCTAAAAATAAGTCATAAGCCAAAAAGTTTTTCAATTTTTCTTATTTTCGCTTTTTACTATCCAACTATTCTGTAGTTTGAAATATTAGTAGGACTAATTATTATTTTCCTTTTTCTTGAAAAGCAAACGTCTTCAGCCATTGCTTCTGCGCGATACTAATTTAACACTATCAAAAATGAAAGACCACGAAGTACAACAGTATCAAATGAAATTTATCTTATAACACAAATACATAGGTAAAATGATTGAATAACAACTCCGTTCAACAAACTATAAAAAATTCAGTAATTCAATCAGCCACTATTAGCAATAATTCTATTCTTGCGACCAGTGGCGCACACAAGGGACATGTTCTAGGGGTCCGGATCCCCCCCCCCAAAGCCCTTGATTTTTTCCCGATTGATTATAATTTCAAGTATATAATACGTAAAATTTAATTAAATATTTGTTTTTAATGATTAATTTTATTAATTAATACTAATTATTTATTCAATAATTAGTTTTTTACTGTTTTTTGTTCCCCAAAATCGACACAATCAAAAGGAGCATGATACAAGAATGGTGGACGTTCGATCCTGGACCCCCTCTCCCTTTTGGAAACTTCTGTGTGCTATACTGCTTGCGATATGCCTTTGTAATTAAAGACGCAATGTATGTTTTCTGGTTCACCTAGTAAAGATTGTATACATTGGGCTGGTTATTTGACGAGATGATCAACTGCATGTGTTCAATGGGGGACAGATTAGAAGATCAGATAGGCCAGGATAACAGTGGAATCTTCTAAGAAATAAAAAAAATTTCAATTTTTTGACCCGCTTACGATCTTTCATTTCTTATTGATCGTGGAAATCTCAACTCAAGACTCTTTGGAACTTGATTTGGCATTCAACTTAAGAGAACGTAACGTGCGTTGTCGAATGTAAACGCAGAAATGGAAATTTCATTCCGCCGCAGGTGAAATTTAATAGAACAGCTACATATTATTGCCCTAGAATCTGAAAGCTAATACATACCGGTCGGCGACATACCGAGGTAGGTTCAATTCACCCATAAGCCAAACCGCCTATACTGCTGCTACCTATATTCCATATTTACATTATTGCTGCTTCATTTTGTTTAGCTAGGGCATCTGTTTTTGAAAAAAAAAATAATCCTCTTTATTTCTAAAAGCTCTATTTTTTTCCAAATTCAAAATTTGTGAGTAAAAAATAAAATTGTTGAGAAATTTAATTTTAATTCATAGTTCAGAGATCATTGTATTAATTTGTAAACTGAAATTTATTTGGAAAAACTTAACAATTTTATGTATTATGATTTGTATTTATAATGAAAATTCCATTTATTTTCTTTTCATAAAAGTACAAATTTACTTTGTAAGAGATCTTAAATTTTTAAGAGAATTTAGCCTGACCCATACTCTTTTTAAGCAAGATGCGGCTCCGATCGATTTAACAATACATCATGCTTCATGCTCTATTATGTTAGTGTTGAAGAAGAATGGAATAATTCATGATTATTTTAAAAACTTAAACATATGCAGATTAAAATATTGCAATGCTTCTCTCTTTACTTAATTTTAAAACATGCCCAATATTACTTTAAAATGATATAATATAATTAAGAAAACAAATAAATATTTTTTTGAAACAAAAAAGAACTTTTTAAATTCTAATGTCTTGATGTATATATGTATGTCTAATGATATCTTATTTTTTTTTTTTCTCTCTCTCTCTTCTCTCTCTCTCTCTCTCTCTCTCTCTCTCCTCTCTCTCTCATCTTCTCAGTCTCTCTCTCTATCTCCTCATATATATATATATATATATATATATATATATATATTTATATATATATATACATTTATTAAGATTTTGGAAGAGTTCGTTCATAAATACACACACATATTAATTTATTTAATGGAAAATACTGGAAAAAGAATTTCGAATTATAAAATGGGAAAAACTTACTTTTACACATTAAGATAAAAGAAGATGAAAAAAAAAACATAACCATTTGTTTGAAAGTTATTTAAAAATCATTTTTGATATTATGTAGACATATTTTATTATTAAAAAAAATTCTAAAAATATTTAAAAATTAATCCAATAAACATTTTGAAGTTTTTCTGATTAAAAAGTTTGTTTAATAATATACACACATAGACGTTTTTCAGATGAAAAGATTTTAAATTGTTATACAAGTATTTTTGCAATTGGGATAAAAAGTTTTGTTAATATTACATAAAATACATTTTTGAAATTACTGTGTAAAAACTAATTTTGAATTTCTATGTAAAAAATTTTAAAAATTATATATCTGCTAAAAAGGTCAGTTTTTATTGTTTTCCCAAGGTGTGGAAAGTTTTATTAGAATTCTACTAATTAATACAGAAAATATTTACAATACTGTGATTAGTACGCGTGCATGTGACTAAAATCTGCAATTTGCAGTTTCTGTATTATAGCTGAAACTAGATGTCTAGTTTCTCAGAAAATAGAACTTTACTACAATATGGCATTGTAGGTACACAAAAACTGACCTACAATGATTTCGAAATGACATGAATGCCTTGGATATTTTAGGGTTCTAATAACAAGTCATTAGTTGTGCTCTTATAAAAATTTTGCACTGAAAATTTGTAAAAAATTTACAGTAATGTTTACCAATAAATTAATAATTATTTGATTTTGTTTCTATAGTTGTACTGTTCTAAATTTTAAATTAATAATCCACACTTTTATGTATCTATCTTATTTCTTACACAAATATTGTATCTTGCGTTATAGCATCCTTTGTAACTAATTCTTCTACCGTTGGCAGAAGCATAAGTTTACAGAAATATCCTATTCTCAAAATCAATGTAAGTGCTAATGAATTTCAAAGTTTTTCAACTTTCACAGCCAATTTGTTTCTCAGATTTACCATAATGTTCTTACGAGTCATTTTTAGCGTATTAAAACATTGTCTAGGGTTTCTGATTTGATCTAATTCTCGATTAACGTTAAACTTTAACGAAACTCGAGTGTTATTCCCTACTTAAGATGATTACAATTTAAATATTTCTGTAAAAATCTTAACTATTATAAAATAATGTTGTATAAGTTAAGGAAAACATAACATAAACGTATTTTAAAATAACTTCAAAATAACTTCACATATATAATTTAAAAAAAAACTGAAATGTTTTTTTTAAATGAGTTAAAAGATGATTCATTAAAATCAAATCTACGTATGCTATTCATAATTTAAAATAATTAATTTTCTAATAAAAGCAATTTAATTTAATTTGCATATCAAAGATACTGAAATGCTTTAAATGCAGATGAAAATTGACAATAAACTTTGTATAAATTGTATAAAATCAACACACACAAACACAAGATGTAAGAAAACTCCTATTCACAAATTTTGATGTAAAAACAATGCTGAATTATAATTAAAATGAATTTCATTTAATAGTTTATATGGCTCTCATAAGTTCCCTTAACACTAATTTTGTCTTTTCTTAAATTATTATCAGAAACGTAATTTTTTTTCTTAAATATTCATTTGAAAAAAAAAAAAGAAGAAGAAAAAAAACGTCAAATTTCTTTTGTAGAGTTTTAGGGCTTTCCTTCACTATTTCTATCTAAAATTAGATTACTTAATCATACTTTATCTTAATGCCTGTACTAGTAATATAAATGTAACTTTTCAAATGTATAAGAGTATCTGTTAATAATTGATTTTTAAATGTATTCAATTTGCATACGGTATTCCTCGAAGAAAAGTTATATAAATATGTATACAACAGAATTTTTTTCGAAATATTTAATCTTTAACAAGTAAAATCTTTTAATCGAATTTCTTTGAACCTTTTTAAATGTACATATAACAAAGCTTAAATTAATTTCAGAAATTTTTCCTTGTTTCACACTTCTGTTTGAGAATTTCATAAACATGAAATGGCGAGTCGTAGAAATTACTTATTCAATATTCAACAATCCTCGAAAATGCTTACTTCTTTTTTAATCTGTTTCAGACAAGCACGTTGTTATTCTACTATACTTCATTTGTTTTTAACTGACTCATGCTTAAGATAAAAGTTAATAAATTGAATAAAGCATCTTATTTTTCATATCTTCGAGTAGAAAAAGAAAAGAAATGGCTGTTTTGTTGAATATTTAATGCATCGTAAAATATATGCTTCTTTAAGCCTTTCTTTCACTTTTTTTTTTTTTTTTGAAACGTTTGGAATCGGTTTGTATTTGATCACTCCAGGAAAAAAAATAATCACTTGGTATTTTAAGTAAATTGAATTTACTGCACATATCGCATTTTCTTTTCTTTTGCAGTATTATTTGATTTCCAAAATTAAATTACAGATATCTGAGATGCTGAAAATAGTATTTACTAATTTAGTAGATATATATAGTGTATTGTGAAAAATATATGTTTATGTATTTTATTGTAATTGAAGCTAGATCCTTTTCTTACTATTTTTGATTAAAATTTAGAATATATTAATTTACATTAATTACTTAAATAACTCTAATTGAATGAATATATATATAAAAGAATAAATATTAAGTGTAATTTATATCATTTTTTAATTTAAAAAGAAAAATTACTGTACGATTGAAAAAATATGCTTAAAAATAGATTTGAAAAGTTGAGATTATGTGTTTTGACTATTATTTTTAAAATCATTTAAAATGGTACACATATTATATATGTCATATTATATATAATGGGATTATATTATAATCGCACATAATCGTAAATGTGTGTGTGTGAGAGAGAGAGAGAGAGAGTTTATTACGTCACTCAATATGAAGCGATACGAGGGCTATTTAGACGAACCTCACAATTTTTAATAATGTTCATGTGATGACGATGACTTTTAAACTCTCTCTTAACATTCGCATTAATAATAAGACTGTGAGCCTCAAAATATTTAATGGACATCATCCTCTCCACACTGCCGGTGTTCAATGGCACATGGCTCAAACACATAACACGCCGACATCGAGTTCATGACCATGGCCACTGTCTGCGGCGTCTATTCATACACAGATAAATATATGAAAGCTCTTCAAAATCAAAGTGAAGAGAATTTAAAAATTGATCTTTAATATTCATGAATTTCGTTTTTATAACAAAAAGCCGTCCTGTTTACAACAGGGCTGGAATTTAAAGGCTTAAACTTCTCCAGGTAAAAATATATAATTTAATAGAAGGTGACATAATTGAACTGTTTTTAATGCTTCTAATGAAAAAGCACGAAAACAATGCTAAAATGCTACACTTTTCACTAACTGATTAAAAATTATTTCAAAATTAAAGCATAAACGTTTAATATAAATAAATTAATACATTTTGAAGAAAACACACGAGCGAGTGTTGAAAATCGATAACTTTTATTTTCTTTTTCAGAATATCTGCAGATCTGTTTGGAATAGAGTCTTTAAATTACAGTAAGACTCCACTTAACGCTGTTTCGTTTAGCACTGTTTCGGTTTAGCGCTCTTTTATTTCAACCCGGGGATTCCCCGTAATTGCTCGTAGCTCTACGGAGATTCCCCGAAATTGTAGGTTTCAAAATATGTGAATAACATATCCGAAACACTGTAGTTGTGTTTCTTATTTGGCGCGGTGCTGTACGGACGCATTTTTATCATTTGAAACATTTGTTGACATTATAGTAAGTATAAATTTATATAATACTATAACGATTAATACGGTGACAAATATTATGATCTTTAGTTTTTATCATGGGTGATAATGAAAAACAAGAAAAGCAACCAGAAAAAGCATTTCACTGGAAACTAAAATGCAAGTGATTAGAAGATTAGATTCTGATGAAAGTCAATCTCAAATTAGTGTTGCATTGAATTTGGCAACTTCAACAGGATGCCTTCTTGACAAAAAGGTCGAAAATTGGAAACACAGAATAGATTGAATGATCTGACTGACTTAGAATTTTATTTGTTTTTATATGTATATATTCGTTTATATTGTTTTTATTTCTGTAAGAAATAAATGTTTGGTTTTATTTTTATTAAAAAAACATAATTATTAAATTTAATACCTAACTAATTTTCTATCCATCTTCCCCTAACCCCATTATTTACATGTTAAGATAGCCTCTTTTAGTGCTGTTTTGCATTACGCTCTACTTTGATGGAACGTATCCCCCGCGTTAAGCGGGATCTTACTGTATTACAATACTGTCACTGTAATGCAAAACATGTCAATTGACAAGTTGTTATTCATTTGTATTATACTTTTTTCTATTAGAAGTTGTCTTTTAGGTAATTATAGATAGTCATAAAAATATATCCATTTAGATGTTCCATCAGAAATAATATGAATAGACATACAGAGTGTGAGACTGAGAAAGACAGACAAAGAAAGAGAAAGAGAGAGAGACTGAGACAGAAAAGAGAGGGAGAGAAAAATGTTGAGAGACACAGGCAGAGAGTGATACAAAACTACTAGCGAGATAGATGGAGTATTTATACGCACTATTTGAAAATAATTGCTTCAATGAAAATATTTATGAGTTTCATTTAAATTAAGTTTGTTTTTCGTCTGCTATAAATGAAGCTCTAATATTATCGAAACATTTGTTAACTTGTCTTGCATTCATTGAATTCCGATTGCTTTAATGAATATATGCAATTTTTAATCATTCTGCATAAAAAAAAAGTTTTGTAAAAACCAATTATATCATATCCTTGACTGAATAATATTTTCGCAGTTATCCTCTGTAGATGCTTATCCATGTTCAAAACACCAAATTGATAGCATATGACATCAGGAACATCTGGTTCTGCGTTTAAAGTAGAAATTAATGCTTTCTAAGTTTAGTTCTGCCTCAAGAATTGAATATCTATTCGCTTAATCGAATTTGTTTGGATCGTTGAAATATTTCTCTTATAATCATTTGCTGACTGTATCATATATTTATTGGTTACATAGTTATCAATACAAATTGTGAAAAAACATAGAAAAAATATTTCAGAAAAATTAACACCAGTTTTAATAAATTATCAATCATAAGGGCATAGTTTTAGAAACCACATTTTCTTACTAAATCATTATATATATTCAAGAGTTAAAACATTGGATAACAGTAGTCCGTTAACATTTGAAAATTCACGTAATGATGTAGGTAGATAGATAAAAATAGACACGCATGCTTGAAATGATATGGGTATTTTTTAAATCCCCCCCAAAAAAGTGTCAAAATGGCCAACAAATGGTGCTGGACAGCAAAACGACAGTGAACTTGCATGAAAATCTCTTATAAAATGAGCTGTAGTCAGAGAGAAAGCAGATGCACCAGCATCTGCAGCATGTTAATTATACCAGAAAAGGCTTTGCTAGGAAAGCTGTACTACCAGAATGAAGAGCTTGTTACTTCAGCTTTACAATCTTATCGACGTATAAAGGGAATTCGAACGGGCACAGGTCATGTGACAGGTGTAGCGGTAAAGAAATAGAGTTCAAAGCTCGAAACCATGTGTTGTTTAGATCAAACATTGGTCCAAAACCCCCAGGCCGTGGATGGGTACCTGTCCATGGATCAAATTGTACTGGGCAGCCGAAGGAACATTAAACTATTTCCATTTTATTAACTTCAGTGTATGCTTTTCGGGTTTGAGCGACTTTTTGTGGAAATCATTTTGTATTCAATGTTAAATTACTTTATATTCCTTTTTTGGTGCAGTTGTATTTTATTCTGAATGTATTCCATATTTAACCCGTTACTGCCCAGTGATCTATTTATAGATCACCTCCCACTCAGAACTCCCAGTGAAAACGATATGTTTTAAACATTTTGTATTGTCATTGGCTGGTCTTCTTACACATGTGGCCACACCCCTAAACAAAATTTGAAGTATTTTTTCCCAGATCAGTCCAGCAGCTAGCATCTGATGTTCGCCATTTTGAAGCTTCAAAGTGCAGCTTTCGATTTTGTACCCAACAAAAAAAATTTCTTAAGTAAGTTATACTTTTATTATGTGTTTTACATTTTGAATACCTCTTTAATTATTCTGGCTTATTTATATTAGAAAAGTAACTGTTTTTATTATTAAAATGTAAGTTTAAACATACTGATCTATAAATAGATCGTTGGGCGTTTGTGGTAACTAATATCATTTCCCCCCGTTTCATTTCTTCCAGAATGTCAAGGCGTAAAGTGTTTCACACCGCCGAAGAAGCGTTAGAATATGTTTGTCTAAGGAAATAGAGTCTGATATAATTACTTTACCGCCTGATGTGGATGAGTTAACAAACGAAGAATATTTTGATGATGATGAAATGACTACTCCATCGGTAAAAGATCTTTCAGGTAATGTAGAAATTTGTGTACCCATGGAAGAAATAGAACAATATTAATCAATAGACATAAATGATGATGGTCCTAATAGTACGAAGCAGCTGCCATTTAGGGCCAGTAATGAAAATAAAAATAAAAAATAGGTTGATTCGGAATTACCAAAAAAATGCGTGAAAAAATCAAAAATGGAGCAGAAAGCAGATTGGACAAAAAATAAGCCTAGTTATACATTTAACGAAGTAGGTAATTTATCGAATGAAAATTTGGGAGGCATTTCAAGTATTTTAGGAAATATGAATCCACTTGAAATTTTTGAAGAATTTTTAACTCCAGAATTTTACAAATATTTAAAAAATGAAACAGAAAGATATGCAAAAGAGTGGAAAAATAAGCCAGAATTTTCAGTTACAATTGATGAGTTGAAGAGTTTCATTGGTTTTTTTTTCTTTATTTTCTCTGGCTACCACACTTTAACCAGTGAACGTAATTACTGGTCAGAGGACGAAGATCTCATGGCACTAATTGTAAAAAATGCATTGTCCCGAAATAAATATTTAGAAATTAAGTCTGTAATACATTTTACCGACAATAATGATGCAGTAATGCAAAAATCAGACCGGGCATTCAAAATTAGAAAATTAATCACGTATATTAATCACAGTTTTCAACAATTTGGAATTTTTGATAAATTTCTGTCAGTTGATGAAATGATGATTAGGTATTATGGACATAATTTTTCAAACAATTTCTTAAAGGTAAACCCATATGGTTTGGGTATAAATTTTGCTCCATGTGTGGATTAAAGGGATACTGTTATAATTTTGATTTATATAGTGGTAAAGAGAGTTTTGCCAATACTCCTGAAACTCCAAAAGAACCGCTTGGAACACAAGTGATAAAAAAAATGCTACAATCAGTAACTGATCCTAGCAGCCACATCATCTTTTTTGACATTTTTTAAAAATTCTTATGACCTGCTGGTCGAATTAAAAACACAAGGATTCAAAGCCACTGTCACAATTAGAAACAATGGAACAGTTTCTTGCCCTTTAATTTTTTCTTATGACTACTTTTTCAACAAAAAGAACGAAATAACTATAGTCAAATAAAAATATAACAAGTGTGTAACAACAGCGACAAACTGTTATTACATAGAGCCTTTAATCCAAGTTTCAAGGCATCAAAAAGGTTTGAAAAAAAATCCCAAATTTGGCAACCTAATACTATTCACCAGTATAATAAAAATATGGGTGGAGTCGACCAGCATGACTGGCTCTTAGAAAAACAAACAATTCAGATCCGTCGCAAAAAATGGTATTGGCCAATATTTACTAGAGTTATCGATATGGCTATCGTAAATACGTATATTCTGTTCAATTTAAAAAGTTGTGAAAAGAATAGTATAAAAGACATCCGAAGATATATCGCCGTTACGTACCTCAAACGGGAAACAAATTCTAAGAAAGGCATTGGAAGACCTCTGATAATGTCATCAAGATCAAACGTAATAGACTATGCGAGTTTAGTTAGAAAAGACCATGTTATAGGATAAAGACAAAACCAAAGAAGATGCCAGTTTCAAAAATGTAAGGGGAGACCTCTTACGTTTTGTACAAAATGTAATGTAACCCTTTGTCTGAAATGTTTTCCATTATATCACAACTTAACTTTCACAAATTGGCTGTAAAAAATTGTAACTAAGTAAATTTAGACCAATAAAATAATATTTTCTCTTTTAAATCACATTAGTTGTTTTTAAATTCACAAACGTTTCATTTTCCCTCCTAAATTTGTAATTTTTTAAATATAAAACCACAGGAAAGTTTCTTGGTCTTTTACTACCATAAGCGCCCAACGATCTATTCATAGATCACCTATTATCTCAGCTTCTAATAACGGAAAATGGATACAACTTCATACTTACTCTATTTATGATATATGAAATGTAATTTAAAAATATTTTTCAAAAATTTCGATTATAAAATAATTTGGGTGTTAACGGGTTAAGGTATCCGATTATGTTCGGAACCGTGATTTTGAAAAAAGCTTATAAATGGATAATATTTATATTTAGTGTCACTTAGATTAATAAATGTATATAAAACTGTTTTAAGAACATTATTACAATAAAAAAAATTATTTAAGTACAATATTTTGACAAAAACTGAACATAGAATGACCCACATTCGAAATAATCTTCTTTCATGAATATATGACTGAGTTTGCTACATTTCAGCAAGTCTGTTTTAATGATAATATACATACATAAGTTGTAACATTACATTTTATGATGATCAATATTTTTATTTGAAAGTCTAGATTAGAAAAAAATCAAATTGAATTAAAATTTTCCTGTATTTTTGCCAAAGCTAATTTATCGCTCTAAAAACACCTCGAAATAAAACATTCATGTTAGCTAACTGCGCAGGAGATAGAAAAATATTTTGTCTTATAAATAGTTTTTTAAAATTAAAATGTATATAGCCAAAAGCCTAGGAATATTTGTAGGCGTAACTTATGTATATGAATTAATGTTTTTAATGACTGTATGAATACATATATTTATCCATCTTTTTATAGTGCATAAAATAATATAATTTTAAAATGATGACACAGTATGTTAAATGATATAGTAATGATATATATATTCAATTCCCTTTTAGAATAATGAAAGTTTTCACGATCACACTAATTTAAATTTCTGTTAGCTTAGAAAATGTAATAATGGAAACTTATATATTCAAAATGGAAAAATCTATAAATACATCTAAATAAATTTTAAACACAATAAAAGAGTTTTAAATAGTTCACCTTACTATAATAGATCTACATTTCACATTTAAATCCCTAACTTATTTGATTTTTAAATTTATTTTTAATTTTAACGAGTAGGCTTATATTTGTTGAAAGAAATGGGGTTAAAATATAAGGTTTTAAATGGAAATGCATTTTATGCAGAATGAATGAGCTGAATAAGTGCTATTAAGACGTTTTAAAATGAAAAATTATTTAGGATACAAAATTATTCAAATTCAGAGAGAAGATAAAAAATTTTTTAAATGTATCGATGGATGTATCATTATTTTAATTAAACATGCTTTAAACTATGTACTAAGGTTGTGACGTCTCTCGCGTCTTTCTGCTAACATAACTCCTATGTTCTTTGACGGCCACGATTAATGGCAAAACTTTTCCAACCAATCCAAGAAGATAAACGAGATAATATGTAAATGGATATACTATAAAAGGATAGAAGCTTTGATGATAAGATATAGCGCGCAAGCTTAGAGATAGTAGTGTGGAATCATTCTGATCAATAAGCGCGGCAAGCTTAGGAATAGTTTAGTGTGGAATCATTCTGATCAATAGCCGGCAAGCTTAGAGATAGTGTGTGGAATCATTCTGATCAATAGAACAGCAAGTTTAAAGATAGCTTAGTGTGGAATCTTGTAGATCAAGAGTTAGCAGTCCGATAGTTTTGGAAAGAATAAAGCCCAATATAAAGAGTTGGAATCTTCATATAAAAGTGAATTATAAATATCTCTATAGGTGAAGGAAGGTATGCAAAAAGGGAATATTTGATATAAGTAATTAGATGAAACGGATTATTAATTATAATTGAGATAAAGGATCTAGTTGCGTGATCTGACTTAAATCCCGGTTTTTAAATTTGGGGGGGTTTACTCTCACTTTAATTAAAATTGTCAAATTAGAATTAAGTAATATAAGTTATTCTTAATAAAAGTTGTATTAAGAATCCAATATGTCTCATCATTTTGATAATCCCACACCTCTAGCTTACGCGGAACCGGAACGACATAGTCATCACAGGATGGCTATGTCGCAAGGTCACGTTTAACAAAAAAGAAATTAGCAGAAAAATATGTTAAATTATGTTTTGACCGATATATTTGCATTGAAAATACAAGTTATTGTAATTGCAACAAATTTTCTTGTGAAGGTGTGCAAAGGAAACTATGCATGGCCAGAAACCATAACTAATTTTCTATTGGATACGTAACTTATAATTTTAATACACGTAGTGCAATATTTTGCCTTAACGAAGAGATACTAAAGATAAGGGAAATAAAAATGAATTGCCTGAAAGTTTATTAACGAAGAACTCAAAAGTAACAAGAGGGCTATTTGCTATGGACCTCGTAATTTTAAACCGTTATCATATGATGAAGACGATACCTGGATTGACAACTAACTATCCTAACCTTTCCACCACAACAACGGGAGGACTTTGATTCCCGACATATTTAATGTTCAACAACCCCTCTATACGTTGGGTCTTCAGTGACATCAGGACTTGAACCTGTGACCCTACAACACCGGCGAATTCACTTCTATGACCACTAGAGTACTTCTGCAATCATTATACTATTAAACTGTTGATATACACGATTAAAACAAATCATTTTAAGTGTTTTAGATTTACAGATGTTAGGTAACAAGCTGTAAAACTCTACAAAGTGAAATTTTAGAACTATTTTACTTGAAATAATATCTTCTCAACCTGGGGTTTAAAACTGAATTTATTTGGCCACCTGATATTTTATATTTTTGTCGAATAGTTTGTTTCACTACTTTCTGATCCTTTTGGTGAATAGTTTGTGTCGCTACTCTCTAATCCTATCTGACAATTTCTTTTTCTGTACATGCCTCTCATGTTGAGAAGGAATTTTTCTTTTGATACTTGACAGTAATTTTCAGCATAGTTTTACATCCTTCAAGTTAGTGTTTCAAAGTAACTATCCGAACACATTAATTTTGGCCTTCCGAAAACCTTTAAGATCTCACATTTAAAATAAATATTAATGAAAATGTTTTTTTGCTGTAAATGTACAATTTATAATTGATTTCTTTTATCCTTATTCGTATGCATCAAACGCAACATATTTAATATATTTACTAAAAATTAGCATCATAACTACTTTGTGATTTTACTTCAATAGTTTTCATTTTGCTTACCATTCCAACATAGTTTTATGTATTTAGAAAGAAAGAAGACCTAGTTTCCTTTAAATTTTTGAGAGTGCTATAAGGCTGGCTATTATGGTAGTTTGTAGGTTCGATTTGCAAATATTTTTACTCAATTAAACTCATTTCAAGGAATTACTCAACTTAAATTAACAACAACAAAAACTTTAATAATCTATAAATTACCAATCGTTAGATTGGTCCAGAGCTGGTTATAGTGCCAGCCAATCTCTTCTAAGGGGTTCAAACATCTAGTAGGTGTAAACACTTAAAACAAAAACAAGGGGGAAGGATTACAACAATTTTTCTGGCGGGAAACAAGGGTCGATGAACTGGGGTTTTAACAGAGAGAACGTCAGAAACTAAGATGCCTATATACTGGTCATGGTCAAAATTAAAGTATTAATTGATGTTCTAAGTATAACTACTACTTTATTTATATGTTCTTACTTACACAGCAAATTATTTGCGCAAGTGTTACTTTATAAATTAAATGAAAACTATATTTACATATTAGTAAGAAAATAAAATTATTCACACACACACACAAATAATAACTTAATATTCATTTCGTATGTTACGTAAACTTAAAAACTCCAAACTGATGATACTAGGGAGTCCATATGTTGTAAGAAGTTTTGAGGGAGATGTTTTATTACAAATGACTGAATATTATCCATTACAGAACAACATTGTCTGCAGCAAATAAATCTTTATAACTTTGGAATAAAATTTCTCTCCTAATGTATTTCAGATATAAGAACTGAATTTTTTCTCTCCGTTATGACCTCCAAACTTTCCTGAAAAGACGTCATTTGTTACAATGGACTAAATTCATGGCAGCCACATGATAAATACAATCAATTGTTCTGCATTGAATTCAAAGCTGTCCTTAGTGTTGTACTAGTTGTAAAATTTAGATAAAACATACCCAATTTAATAATTGGTAAAAACGTTAAGGGATGTTGCAAAGATAGCCTCATATTTTTTTGACAATTTGAGATTTTTACATTTTCAAATTGTATAGATTTTACCCTTCCTAAAAATACCTTAATTTAACCTCTAGGGTAGTTAGAAGCTTTTAAAAGCTATTTTTAAATAATCGTTGAAACTGGGCCACGACCATTTGATTGGCAAAAAATGTAAACAATGTCCTTCGTTTTTGCTTAAAAGTTGAACGTCTGCTATAAACCAAAACATGTGTATTTCATTGTAAATTGAGCCTTTTATTTTTTTTATTTCCTAGGTGATTAGAAGTCTGACTGTATTCATTAAAATCAATTTCTCTCAAAACGTAAATTTTGATGTTCGATGTACCTTTTCTGAGAAACTACTGTTCACAGGCATGTAAATGTTTTTGATATATTTATAATGATGGCTAATATATACTGAATTGAGCTTTTGGTAAAAACTCAAACATTTATTTTTTACAAATTTTTTTATGTGAAAAATTGGTCAAATTTCGCAATGTTTGATAAAATAATTCATAAATTATTAAAAAATTCAAAATTAGCTAAAAGCTCATTTCAGTATAATGAGAAAGGTGTTCTTTAATTGTATCAAAAATTTCAAGCATGTTCATATAACAGATATTGAAAAAAGGTACATCGAAAACAGCTAATTTTACAGTGTCAATATATATAGAGAGACAGAAGAGAGAGAGAGTTTTCCAACTCTTCTTAACGTATTAAAATTCTTCAAAATGTTTTTAATTAAAAAATATTATTTATGTATTTTTACAATAAATATAATTTGCTTATCAATGCGAATTATTATTGCTAACATGTATGTACTTTTTAAGAGGAAGTTTCTGTAAAAAGCAAAAATTGGCAACAGCAAAGTGCATGTACTGATTGATGGGAAACACGTGAATTCATTTATCATATGACTATGTCATTGTATGAATTCATGCACGAATTAGCTGGAAACAAATATTTGTAGTAATCATGTGACTATGACGTCACATGAATTTGGCCTATTGTAGAATTTCACTTCTAATTCAATTAGAACAGTTCTTATACAATTGTTACATTGAAAAAGACAATATGTTAACGTAATCTAAGATAAATATTCATCCACAACCCATTAGAAGATTAATGAAATCTCGAAATATTCGAAATCATTTCAACTATATTTGTTCGCATGTTTTAAATTCCAATATCGAAACCCAATGTTTGCTTCACTTAAAAGTAACCCATAAACAATTACCTTCGACATGGGTCATTAACTTTCTTCCTCCCCCAGAGATTTTGACTATTGGATTTTTAATAAGCCTTTTCCCTCACTCTTGTAAATTCTATCATTCTCATTCTCTAGCTCCCTTTTTTGTTTGGGCCTAAATTGTTTGAACTACTGAAAAACCATTTGCGAATAATATAGAAGTAAGGATTTTGCCAATTTTGAAATTTAAAGTCAGGCTTTGGTCTAAACTGAGAATAAGTTTTTGGATTAGCTAAAAGTAAGAAGATGAAATGGAATTTTCTCGTTTACTTGATAATAATGACTTAAAAGATTTACTTCAGGCATAGTACGAGGGCCTTATGTGTATTAAATTCATCACGCATGATAAATTCGTTGCCCTCAGTAATATATTTATTAAATAAATAAAAATTTTTTCAATTAACAAACACAAGATAAAACCATATTATAATGCTAAAGCAAGTATAAGATATATCAGGGATTAACCCTTTAATGGGCACAAAGGTAAAATAAACTTTTCTGGGATAAAGTACTTGATAAATGTAATGTTCTCATCCTTTATAAACATTATTTAGTAACAAAAAAAAAATCTGAGTAAGGGTTTTTCTTTCCTGAGTGGTGGCTAGACGTTATAGCGACTGCGCATTTATTACATTTAACCTACATTTCAGGACAGAAATAATGAATCATATTGCAATAAACTTTTTAATGAAAAATTAACATTTATGCTAACAAGTATTTCAATAACTATTAAATACAAAGTATAAGTGTAATTAAATAATAATAGAATAATTGTACTTAGTAGAATACTTACTAAAATATTCATTGAAAATTGTATACATCCAATTTTTTTATTTTATTTAATTTTAGTATAAAAAGTTAGAACTAAAGTAATATTTTTGATGATTTAAATTAGTTATTTCACAAACTTTATGAGCTATTTACTCTGGAAATTTCAAAGCAAGTAGGACCATTTGCTTGAAGGCATAGTGGTACTTTACAGGACAGATAAAGCCATTGTGAGCGGTTAAAGTCTTTTCTGGAATGGCAAAGAGAGCATCTCCTGTACAGATTATCTTCTGTTTTGACTCTCTCAAGTGGAGGAAGAGTGAAAATTTCGAGATCATTTTTCTGTTCTATTTGGGCAGTGGATAGAGCTTCTATTCACAAATAAAAGCTTTCCAAAAACCTAAATAAAACCCTTTTTTTTAATTTGCCCATTTGCTTAATTCATTCAGATGAGAAAAAAGTATACTTAAGACATGTCAATTTTTTTCAAAGATCAGAAATTTTATTTATAGCAATCAAAATATAATTTGTAGATTTACAAAAATAAAAAGCTGTTTTTAACTACCCATCAGAGAACATAAAATACAAAAAAAGTTATCGTGCTGACATCTGTATTATTTTTATGCGTTTTAGCTTCAGCTAACGCATGTGGATAGACTAAATATCCACCACACGCTTGGGAAAATTTTTTTTAATATGTTGCTAGACCTATTAGCCACTGCCCAATAAAGGGTTAAATCAACGAAATAATTTCTACAAAATCTAAAGTTGAAAAAGTTGACCATTAATATTCAGGTTATATTGTTAGTTTCAACAAAATCTCTGACAAATTGAGCCCAAAAATATAACAAAAAGTTGCTAGCAGATACACAATCAATTGTTTTCAAAGTAGCAAAAACTTCGAGAATAAGGAACATATGTTCCGTATTTTTCCTTTGAGTGTCGTTCTTTCTAATTTACAGCGAAATTAATTTACGTAAGCAAACATATTTGCTATTTGCACACGTCGTTTAATTTTCTTGAATTGTATAAAGACAAAACATTTTGAATGATTTCCACTGCTTGTGAAGCAAAAGCTTAAAACTTCAGTTGAAAATGAATACGCATTATGAAAATGAAAACGCTATATTCGCATGTAATACTAATAAGTACATTTAACAAGAACAGTATTACATGTGTTTTACTTTTACTTTAACTTAGTAAAATTCAGTTGGGCTATGGTCTCAAAATGACGAATAAATCGAAAAAAAAAGCAAGAGGAATAGTTTCAAATTGATGTCAGCCCGTTACATAAAAATAGACAAACAGCTTTTTAACACATTCCGTGCAATTCCTCCATGTAAGTAAAATATTTGCAGTATTTTTTTTTAAAACTTATCAAATGCAAATAATTAAATTTAAGAATGCGTAAAAATAAAAATATTTAATCACATGTTGAACGTTTTAAAGTATAAATGGATCTTAAAAATTGTTAATGCTTTTTTATTTATTCCAGATACTAATATTTTTAATTAGTTTTCGATTGTTAGTTCTTTAAACCTAATCAAATTTATAAATCATTCATGAAACATACTAGTTCAAATGGCTTACAACAGTACACTCATTCAAAACAAAACAAATCCACAGAGGTATTAACGAAACACTCAAAATGGTCCGAACAATAAAATTGGATTCGATACGGTGAACGGAGATACATTTCAGTGATTTAATGACTAGAATCTAAAAATTTGTGAAAGTCTGTTTTCCAGATTAGAAAATGAAATTAATGTACTTTCTCCGAATAAAAACAGCTTCTTCCCAGAAAATAAATTTTCCTTTAAGCAAAAAGTGATAAACAAGGGCTCCGAAAATGTTTATCTTTCTGATTATACATGGTGTTTTCTTTAACGAGTAATTGTGCGGTTTTGTAGTCTTATTTTCACGGCAATTAAAATAATAAGTCAGCGCATTTGTTTCCCAATGCCTGTTAACGAACAGGCTGCGTTTATTTCTCTATTTTAAATTGTGAGAAATTTATTTTATTATTATATTTGTTATGAGCGCAAGCGTTTCTTAATTCATAACATCACACATATTGTACATTTAAAATACGTTCCTTGTCGTATTATGTAAATTACTTAATTAAACTTAAGTGAATGTGTTAATTAAGTCTTGCAAACTTTCAGGTAATATTAGACACGGCAGTTAGTGAAAATTGTAACTCAAATTAAACGAAACTTACCACTTGCAGGAAATATGAAACAACTCAGAATATTCAAATGAATGATTAGTTGCACTTGTCATGCCCTAAAAATACATTTTTAACTTCAAATGAGGCGTGTATAGAAATTGCTATATAGATGTATTGAAATGCATGCTTCGTCATTTGAATACTGTAAATGATTTGTTAGAAATTGTTAAGCTGAACTACCAGTATGGATTTAAAAAAGCCAGTTATAATTGAATATTCCAGTTAAATGTTATAAGATACATCGTTTTACAAGTGTTTTCATTATATTTTAGCTGGACATGTACGAGTAAGATATGTATAGGTGGCTGAAGATTAAAATAATTTACAAGTCTTCTCTGTAAACGTATATCACTTAAAATTAACATAATATTACAGAGACAGCTCTATACAGCGTGATCCGAATATAGCTCCCAAACTTTACACAGACAGATTTCTTGTTGGATGCATATAAAAAAATCCTTGAAGAACTGTACCTGTAAGATCTATAATACACAAGAAGAATACGGTAAATGATGATGCGCATTGGCTCATGTTCCACTTCCTGGTAAATTAACTCAAGCTTTGGCAAAGCAAGCAGTGAAAATTTTTGTGTCGAGAAGACATAAAGCAGTTTCTTAAAAATGACTTTTATTAATAATCAAGGATAAAGTCAATGTGCTCGTCACTGGAGCAAATCAAAAACAATAAGTTGACTAGTAAAATCTTAGTTCTAAGAAAAAAAAAATCAAATTTACCAGACATCCCATTCGAACCGTCTTCTTACAGTCTAATATTTAAAACGAATTTATCATCTTAAAATGGTGATGCAACATACAGTTGCATAGCCAACCAATCGCTTTCTATTTAATAGCTAAAACACACATCTTATATGTCCTTTCTTTCTCTTTCTCCCTAGAAAACTAACACGAGTCGAGTTTAAATGGTCGCTCGATTTGCATTGTAGTTGCTGCCAACCACAAATCACAAAACTTGTAAAAAGTTCGGGTTCGAATCTGTTTGTTTACTTTCATTGAGATCATGGAACGGGATTGGAAAAACAACACAAGGAGACAAAAATTCAGATCCGAAAAATAATATTTCGCATGGTTTTTTTTTAATGTCTAAGAGCTCATAATGGGGCTTCAGCGCATTTCTGTGCTACTGTGCGTGATTGGCTGGGTCGGATGAAAAGTTCCGGTTCTCTGGCCATCAGGATTGCCAGATCTCAAACGATTGGATATTTTTCCTATAAGGCAATCTCAAGCAATTGGTGCATGGAGATATTATAACTACACACATGGATTCAGTGTCTTGTCTACATCCTGTTTATTCTTCGGTGGACACCGCGCTGCTGCAAAGTGTACACTCTTCCATTCCAAAGCGTGATCTAGCCTGTCCTGATATGCCCGTGGATACTTTGAACATTTTAATTTATAAATGTATGCAAACATTGCTGTTGATGTGTCCAATATGGTGTTTTTCCTTACACTAGCTGAGATGTCATACTTCGTATTTCCTATTTTTCTCATACATAATGGATTTTAAAGGTATCGACAGTTCTTTCGGCGCTTTTTATGTATTTTCAACAAGAAATCTAGCAGTGTAGATTTTGGGTGCAAATATTTTAACACTCTGTATCTATAATTTTATAATTGGGAACTGTGTTTCAGAAGAATTTTCATGAGTATATTTTTTTCTTTTACTGTTTACTTATTGTTTTCATTTTCGAAGCATCTGTTATGGAAAATTTCATAAGATATTCCAACAGAAATTTTGGGATGTTTTAACGTGTCACAATTCTGCATGGGGATTGTTTAAAGTTTTCAATTATCGTGCCACATTGCGTTTTAATGAATTTTTGGTTTTGAAATAATGTCCCTATAGACATTGTAACTAAGCCTTCACTAACTTTTCTTTTAATTCGAGGTTTTTTAATATGATTCTCTAATTCCCCAAACACCCACAGTTTAGCGGGAAAGAAAAATGAGATATTTATATAGGCTTAGTTTCATCCTCGGACCTTGACAAGTGACCTAATGGTCAAGATCATGGACTCGTGGCCGGTATGTCATGAGTTCGAGCCCAGTGCAACTGAAGTTCTGCAGGTAGTGGCAGCCATTGCATGTTAAACATGTCGAGGGTCAAAATCTTCCCGTTGGCTAGGTGGGGAAGTTCGGAGAGGGAGGGCTAGCTCAGGTTCCGTCCTTTTCAATTGACAATGATTCATCATGATGAGGTCGGAAGCCAATATCCCTCAAGTTCTTCTGGGGAAAGTATCGGTAAAATAATACATAAATCCAGTTTCACAAAATGAATACAGCAAATGCTATGTGCAAACATTTTCTTAAATGTTTGTCTTCTATAAAATGAACAAGTACTTCTGTGTAGCCATCAATCCTCTTAAATTATTAAACTGATTCAAATTATTAAGTATCTAAAAATTATTTACATACTATTATTAATATAAAAAAGCACTTCAATTTTAATTGTAAGAAATTGAAATGGTTAAAACGGTAAGGGTTTAACAACTTCCAAATAACTGTAAACCATTTGACTTTATAAAAATCTATAACAAATTTAATTTATTTAGGATAAAGACTTACTGTTTATCTAAACGAGATATATTAACAAACCACTAATCAATATCTTTTCTTTTTGCATTTAATTTGATGAGCATTATACTTAAGAATCCCAAAAAATGCTTTTTTTCGTATGAATTTTGTGAAAAAATGAAAATGACCCATTTATGAAAGGAAAATTCTTTTATTGGAAATTTAATAAACCGGCATTTTATTCACTTCGAAGAAAAAGAACATTTTTCAATATTTGATAAAATTTTTATTGTTGATCACTTTTTCTGTGAAAACTCATTTGAAGAAACGATAGCTTTCATCCAATGGATGGGAGATAAAGTCAAAACTGGTTTTTTTTTCTGCATTATAATATTGATCAGTTGAATATCTTCAGAATATAGAAAGGAATTTAAACGATTTAAAATTCTTAATATGTGGACAAATTCAGTATTTATTGTATTATTATTTAAAACTTCAGACTCGGACGTAGTAAAATACTTGAAAAATTATATTTCAATTACCAAAATAATGAAGAGTATTTATCATTTTTTAAAATCAAAATTACAAAATAACCTCATTGACTTACTGATCTTTCATAATTCAGTCATTAATAACTCAAAATCTTTTACCACAAATATGTTATATATGCATACATGCAATGGTAAGATAATTATTGCATATATAAATATGAAACAATTTCACTTTAATTAGTGAATATTTATTTTACTCGATTAAATTTGCCTTGTTGGAATCTTTGAATTATTGATGAGGAAACATTTTTTGTATTTAAAAACCACATTTTATTTCCGATCATATAAAGGAACAAAAGGAGCAACACACGCACGCACAAGCAACAGAAGAGAGAAAAGCGTTCTTATACATGGATGCGTCTTCATGCGTGGGCATTTAGGTCACGTGCGGCCTCCAATCCCATATCTGTTGAAGTAGATGTGCAGTCGGCAATGTGGGATTATATATCTTGCAAGTTGTAGCTGCATTCTGATTGGCTGAGCCAATCGTTCGGTAAAGGTTGGATGCGATTTAGGAAACTTATTATATGGGAGTGAGCCGAGAGATAGTTTTCTCATTGGTTCATGGTGTTTTAGGAGGTGGAGTCTTATTCTAATTTCGTTCTCCAGAGATCTCGGCTTTTATAGATTTCTGAACCGAATTTTTAGAATAATATAATTTTCGTTAGTGACATCCGTGATTGGTCAGAATAATTGGAAGATGCACTATTGCATTATTTTATTTTGAAAACTGCAAACGTTTCAGGTTTAGGTGAGAATACTTCTCGTTGTGTGTGCAAACTAAAACAAAATAATTATCACGTGAAGTCTTGAAGGGTTACAACAAATTTTAAAATAGAAATTTGTAATATTAGCACTAAAAAAATGAAAAACCCAATACTGACCAGAAATAAAATTAAAGTAATTTGGATAAAATAAAAAAAAGTCAAAAGTTATACTGTATAAGAGTGAAGAGTTATACACCTATACAGCAATAATAAAATAGAAAATAATGCTTGTCAGATGTTAACTAGGTTCACGTACTTTTCTTGAAAAGTTGTTTATTTAGCAGTTGCGTCATGATAACAAAATTAATGGATGTCAAGATTAATATACATCGTCGTAAATAAAATTTGAGGAATCTTTTCGAAAAAAAAAAAGTGAGCTATCTTGAAAAAACTGCCGATGATTTTCTTAATATTTAGAATGATTTGATAAATAAATAATTTAATAATATATAAATGCTTAGCAGAAACATTGTTCGTTATATAATAATTTATTTATTATATGTAAGAAACAAAATTATGTACCGTTATCAGCCTATTATCAGTTAAAAATTAACAACATCGTCTTACCTGTTCCTTATTAAGTAGGATAACGTATTCAAATATTATACAATAATTTTACTTTGATTTTTACAGTAATTTTTTAAATCTTGATTTTATTTCCTAGGTTGAGATATAAATTCTGCAATTTTCCTTTTCTGCAATAGTACTTCTTAAATTAATTCACTATTATAATTCATTGGAGCTTAGTTTATTTCCTCTTTTTTAGAGGTATGCACACTCTACACGAATATATTTAATATTCTCTCTTGAAATCACCTGTAAGATTTTTTTCCTTCTTTTCATCGAGTAAATGGAGAATAACAATTTTAAAACTCTCGAATTCAGTATTCATTTTTTTTTCAAATTAATTACGCTATTTGGTGTAATACTGACATTGCTTTAACTTAGCTTTATTTATCTTTGAGATAAACAAATGTATTTAAATAAATATTGCATTGCTTTAAAATAACTCTGTTCTAAAAATTTCCACATAGTAACATAAGGTTAAATTTTCAAAACAATGCTACATTCCCTAAAGTGCTAAAGTAATTTGTGAAACAATTTTAACAGCTATCTAAAAATAAAATGTACCTGGAAATGTCTGGAAGTTTTTAGTTCTATTAAATAACTTTCAACCTTTTTCAAGCAAGATTTGAATAATTCATATGAAGAGTTAAGCAGCAATTTAAAATTAACGATTGGATATTCATTTTTTAAAATAATATACACATTAACACAAAGAAATATCTTTAGAAACTCTTCAAACAGTATTTTTACTGGAAGTAACAGGCCAATCCAATCAAGTTATTCTGAGATAAATAAAAAATGTTATTTAATACAGTTAATGAAACGTTATATCAAAATAACATACATATAAATATATACAGTACATACATAGTATACATATATATTAATTAATTAAAACAAAACAATAACGCTAAGCATGAACTACTTTGAAATTCTTAATTATACTTCTTATAAATTTCATAAATTTTCTAAAAAGAAAAAACATATCTTTTTTTCACTAAATAAGATGTTGCGTGATGTGATTAAAATTTTAATGTTAAAACTTAACCTGATACGTTACAATTTCAAATTCTCGGAACTTCATTTTTTTCCTTTTTAATGCTAAATATAAAGTAGATTTATATGTGTTTTTATATTTAATTAACGCATCAAAAATGATGTATCCGTAATAGCAACACAAACTACCAACTAACTTATCTCAATTTAGGTCTAACATAGATCATTATATATTACAACTTAAATATATATATATATATATATATATATATATATATATATATATATATATATATATATATATATATATATATATATATATATATATATATATATATATGTATATACAAGTATCACAATGAAATAATTCTATTAATTTTAATAATATATGAATTTTTATTCAAAAATTTATGTTTTGGTTTAACTAGTTTCCCATAATTCTTAGTCAGATTTACAATATTTAATGAAGAAAATCTTTAAATTTTATTAGGTGTTTTTCATAAATATAAATAGAACTCTTCTCAATAAATAGATATATTATTGTTTATGGGATTAATATTTATAACTTAACATATATAGGAATTTAAATATTCTATGGACGGCACATTAGTGAGTTGTCTCATTATCCATCTACCAACGTACATACTAAACCATGTGGCTGAGTGTTTCCATAATACCTGCGTGAGAATTGTGCTTTTATTGAAGTCAAAATTCAGCCTCCTCGCATTTGCCACGAAATATTTGACCGATCGGAGGATTTAGTCTAGAAGTGATGCGCTGAAGAGCCTTATTACAATATTCATTTCCAGAATATCGGGTAATTTGATGCGCACTTGGTAGAGCGAGATGTTGACAGTTTTGGACTAAGGACCAAACGAAACTGTCATGCTATTCCAAGTAGTAGATTGGGTGAATGTGTGTTTGCTACTATATTGGACTTAACTCCTACATTTACTATCTTTATGAACTGTTCAGACAACATTTAGAAAGTTAAGTGAGGAAGAGATTTTAGAACAATTATACTATAAATTGCAACTATATTCTATAGTGTGCTGCTATTGTAGTTGTTCCAAATAATTAACTACGAATACACTTACTTTCAATTTATGAATGAGACACAGTAGCTGAAATATGAGAATTGCAATTTATTAACTACTAGCTGTTACCCACTCACTTAGAAGGATTTTTCATGATGCATAAACATATATACAGTTCTTAAGTTATATATATATATATGTGTGTGTGTGTAATAATTCCCATATTTTTATCTTTAATAGATCTTGATTTATTTATGGTCCAGTCCTTCCGGACAACTGTTTAATTATTGTAACTAGCTACCCGCCTAACGGGAACATCTGTCCACCGAACAAGATCATATGACATTCCAGCTAAGTATAAATAGCGAGATCTCAGGAAAATTCCGCCTTTTTTATCTTTGTCCGTAATCATGTAGCCGGCTGCAATGCGTGGTTTCTTAGTTTTCTTTTCTTCTGTGTTGTGACGTTTTAGTTTAATATATGAATGTTTCTGTGACTCAACAGGCGAAATAAATAGATTCCTGCCATAAAGGACTGCCTCATCAATAACATTAAATATAAAACATCAATCATTTAAAATATAATCAACCTTGAAAAAAGCATTATAAATGGTCACGACCTGTCATTTACTAACAGTAATACCATCCCCTCTCCACGTCTTACAATTTGGATATATTCTGTATTAATCATTAATACAAAAATGTCCATGGTTAGAAATGACACACACTTTTTATTCAGCATTTAAAAATACTATTTGAAAATTAACAGTTAACTGGAAATTTTAAAACAATGACTAAAACATGCTTGACAATCTTTTTGTTTCCTAACTCGAATTCTTTTTCGAAGTTAAGTAGAGAAAAATTACTGCGTATTTTAGATCCTGCTATATGAGGTATGATTTCACATATTCAAAACAATGCAAAAAATTAAAAAAATTAAATCGTTTTGATATGAGTTTCATTATGGATTTTTGCATAAAAATAGCAAAGCATTTGTGAACGACAGTCTGCCGGGCTTAACAAATCTTCAAAAACAAAACATTCAGTAAAACCGTACGTATAATAATCCTCACTTCTAATCAAGTAATAGAGCAAATGGTAAGACCTCTCAAAATTTCTCCTCCGTGGGGAAATGAAGTGGTATGAGATAAAAGAATTTCCTGTCCTATTCAAAACTCATGCAGTAGGTTTCACTCTTGACTCATCTCACTTGTAAAATCTAACATGATGGCTGTACTCTTCGCTGTTAAAATTTGCTACTCACAAGAAAAGTTTTTCTTCTGTTCCGGGCAAAAAGGTTATCGCTTGAAAAGAAATTTTATCTTCTAAATCAAGCTAATAAGAAAATGTTTTTCCGTTGTTGAAATAACTCGTTAATTGGGAGTTTATTATGCGATGTGGTTTTCTTGTTTCCATTTTCATCGGGAAGAAGAAAAAATTCGTTAAATAGGGGTTCGTTAAATTGGGGTCCGACTGTACACATGTACATATGTGTGTGTGTATGTCTGTTATTACCATCAAGCTTGCATGCGTGTATAGTAATTCTTCTCAAACTTTCACTGTTTGTGACCCTATATTCAATCATAACTTTTATCTCGCCCCCTTTCACACAATAATAATGTATTGAATTCAATAATATTATACTTTGCCACTAAAGTTACAACACGGCATTAACCTCTTAATTACCTCCAACTTAGATAAACGTCTCACTCAACCAAAGCCATGATTTTCCCAGACGTATATATATACGTCTTTCCAAAGTACGGTCTCTTCTGTACACTGCTATCCATAACATTTTTCCGAATGCTTAGGATTTAGTTATTTCAGAGAATTTCCTTACTTATTCCTCTTCCTCCCCCAATACATCACATACTCTCGCCTACGTGGAAAACGGTGCCATTGGGGAGCGTAACTTTTAAGCGACAGTTAGGGGATTAATTATAAACCATACAAATTACCCAAATAAACATTCATTTTTGGATATAATTTTTTATATGACAAGATTATGAGGTCACTGGTAACTATTAAGCTTGTTCGTAACTTAGTATTTTTAAATTAATTATAAAATATACTATGCAGTATATACTGATGTGTACTTTATGTGAAATAAATGTGTATTTTATTTTTTATTATGTTAGAATGTATTTTGTTTGATTACTCTCTCTTTCCATGAATTAATAATTTTCTTACGTAATCTTTTATTTTCGTCTTTTCAATATATTCGCGGTTCCCTAGGGGTTCGCGCCCCACAGTTTGAGAAACGCTGGTGGATTGACAAACATTCTTACTGACCTTGTCTCTTAAATTAATAATGCCATAATTCCTTAAATTAAGTCTATTAATTTCCTATGTCTCCAAAACACTTCTTGGGAATCGGAGTTCGGAAAACCCGCTCTTAGCGGGTCTATATTCAACAAAAGAAATATGCTTACCAAATTTCAAATTCGTATATGAAATAAATCTAACACGAATGTTTTAAAGTTACCCTTAACCCTCGCAACTCCTCTTTGGAGTCGATTTCTACAAAAACCGTCCATAGTGGATCTCTACTCAACAAAAGAAACATGCTGATCAAATTTCATATCTGTAGTTCTAATAGCTCAGGAGATCTCATGATGAAAAAGTCACTTTACACAATAATAAAGAAATATAAATACTGTTTTTCATTGTAGTAATAAATTGCTGCAATTAATTAACGTCATATGTTATACCACTGAAGTAAAAATTATCAGTAACAACAATCTTTCGTCTTGACAAAAGATACACTATGTCAGTATGTTAAGAATTTTTTAGATGACTATTTTCATTAAACTCACACACACGGAAAATACTTTAATGATACTGAATATATTTATTTAAAAATTATTAACGTATTTATTTATTATTCTTTCCAGATCATTTCCTTAATTATATTATATAAAAATTATTTCATTTGCAAATTTTATTTGAACTCCATCATATATAGCATTCAAGATATTTCAAATAAGATATTCAGCTTTGGATAACTGTAATCATCAAACAAAATATCCAAAATACAGAGTATTCTTTTGTTTTAAGTACTACTATTCGTTTCTACAATAGTTCTTAGAGAACTTGAAGCAATGTATCATCTTAATTTATTCCAAAAATTTCTCTCTGAGTTCCTGTTTGCCATTATTTAAGAATAAAAGAGCCCCTCCCAACCTGTTTCTATTCAACCAACTTTTGAATAAAGTATTGTGGAACTGTATTTGGAAGACAAGAATACCTAACAATGCGTTCTACAATCTGCATTCATTCGTCTATTTATTTATTCTTCATTATCATGAACAAATGTGAATAAATGTGATTGATGCTGGGGTTGTAGGTTTAGATCAGAGTAGATTTATTTGAGCATTTTATTTTAGAAATATCTTTGAGAGATTGATTATATTATTGCGAAGTAGAATATATATATATATATATATATATATATATATATATATATAGTCTTATTCTATACAAACAAGAGATAACATCCAAAAATCACATTCGAAAAACACATAGACAGTAGGAAAATCACACAATGAAGGACATATGAGCAACCGAGATTAAAAATTATAAAATGGATGTTGTAGTATTACAAACATTGCTGACTTAGGACAGCTAATATATAAAATAATTTATATAAAAGTGGGGTTGAACTTGTTTTTTGGCCAGCCAACCTTCCCCCTTTATGTAAATAATACTCAGCAAAAACCTATTGAAAGTAAAAGATAGGAATATCTAAATCCATTCATTACAAGATAGAGTTAACTTACCTAAAAATTGCACTTAAAAATTCAGAGCCTGCGCTAAATCTGAGTGCAATAAATACGTTTTTGCCAGATTCTGTATCCTAATTCAGATGTAAATCATGTGAATGGCTGAAATATATATATATATTGAAGGACAAAGAATACGTATAAAAAATATGTCAAGAAATTTATATAAAAAACCATTTAAACATTCATCTTGAAAGAAACAATTATAAATGCAATATAAAATATTTAAACTCTCTTAATGGAAAAATATACAGAGGTAATGATCTGTAATATCATGCGTATTTCATTCAGGGGATAGTATGAATCCACAGTTCTTGTTTATGAACAACAACAAAATGCCAGAGCGTTCTACACGCAGAAAAATATCTTGAAACAAAATATCAAAAGCATGCAATACCGAGCAAGGTTCCCAGGTTTGAATTTGACTGCGCGTGTTTGGGGCAAACAAACTCGTCAACACCAAAACTCGTCACTTTTCACCGAGGGATACAGCAGAATGCAAATCCATTTCTTTGCTGGGTGAGTTAGTGAGTGAATATTAACGTCAGCTCGTGTTCAGCTACACTAGATCTTTTAGCGACAGACCTCGTAATTTTGAACCGTGGTCAAGTGACGAGGACGACACATAAAATGTCACCCTCATTCCTAACTACCACACCAACGGGAAAATGTTTGAGCTCTCGACAGATTTAATGTGCATCGCTCCCCTACGTGGCCGGTCTATAGTGGTACTAGGATCGAACTCGTGACAAGCCAGCCACGATCCGATATCTTGATCACTAGTCTACCGCGGCCGCATTTCTCTGGTGGATTCATAGAATATGTCACTGCATTTTATCCAAGCTGTAACTTGTTAAACAAAATAGCGTTCGGATTCTTGTATCGTCGCAAGAAACAATAACAGTCCCTACTAGCCCTTTTTGGACTTAATTGTCATTTTGTGCACACAGAGAAACGAATTTCTTGTTTTTTCCTTCATTTTATGTAATCTGCATACAAGTCAAGCAACAAATTTAATCTATCTGTTCATTATATAGAAACAAAAATAATAACAATATTAATAAGTCTCTTTATTAGTATTGATGACTATTTAAGGTATCCAACTATGTTCGGAACCGTGATTTTAAAAAGGCGCATAAATGGATAATTTTCATGATATTTAGTAGTCCCTTAGATTAGAATACATGTGTAAAATTGTTTTAAGGACATTTTGACAAAAAAAATTATTTAAATACAATATTTCGGATAAAAAAATTAACTTAAAATAATCTTTATTCAAAATGTTCTCCTTTTGTGAAAAATACTTCTATTATAATAATATTTTGTCTGTATATAGCTCAGATCTCTGCACAGAGGCTCAACTATGAATTTTGAAAAATTCACATTATTTTCAGAGTTACAATCATTTGAAATATAATTATCGGCATTTTTTTCTTAAAATTTCTCTCCTCTGTTGTCGTAAAACATGGATAAACCCACTTCTAAGTTATATATTTCAAAAATTCTTTTTCAGCCTCTGTACAGTGGTCTGAGCTATATACAGGCAAAATATTATTATTATAGAAGCATTTTTCACAAAAGGAGAATATTTTGAAAATGGGTCATTCTATGTTCATTTTTTGTCAAAATATTGTACTGAAATAATTTTTTATTGTAATACTATTTTTAAAGCCATTTTATATACATTTTCTAATCTAAGTGACTCTAAATATCGCAAGGATTATCCATTTATTCGCTTTTGCAAAATCACGGTTCAGAACGTAGTCGGATACCTTAAAAGTTAAAAGTCGTCCATTATGTTAACTGGTAAAACACATAGGTCATACATTGGTCACTTACATATGAATTAAAAAGAGTAAAGTAACTCATTCCTAAAACATATGCTAGAACTAGGGATGACAACGTTTTAGCTGTGGTAAGCCAAATCAATCTACAAATTTGATTCAGCGTGCCACACAGTAACACATTTTCATAAAATTGAATTCTCTAAAAATTGCATACAGTGTTAAAAAAAAGTGGTCAATTATACAGATTCAGAATTTTAATGTGTATTAATTATGCATCCTTTAAATATATTTATTAATATAGAAGTAAAAAAAAATAAAGTATAACTATTCCTTACACACACAACTAAAATATTAAAATTGCACATATATTATATATCTTTAAGCATATTTATTAAAATCAGAAATATACAACATAAAATATCAGTTTTTCCTTTCATTATAGTTAAATAAAATGATGAAAGGGTAAATAAAACTTTCATGATAACTTAATATTTACAATAAAAGCAATAGTATATAAAATTTGACTTTCAATTTGACACTATGTTGAGCATTCAGTGTTTAAACAATCTCTTTGAGGTCTCGAAATGTTTTTCATATGAAGAAAGATTGCTTACTTAGATATGTAGAACAAAAGGTGGAAAGTAGAGTACATTCAAATTTCTCTCTTCAAACAATTAAATCTTTCCAGCAATAACATTCAAGCAACAAGTTAGCTGTAAATTTATCTTTAGAGTTGTACTTCAGATTTTTTCATAATTCCATAAATGTCCATAATTCTGAAGATGTTTGTTATAAAAACCTTTACAAATTTATAAACTTCCATTCACTCAAAAATTGACAAATTGAGAGTGCCACTGATAATCGTACTGCGTGACCCATGTGACACGTGTACCATAGGTTGCCAATGCCTGTGATAGAATATATATATTTAACTATTTTCCGGTAAATAAAAGATGTTTAAGAAACATTTGAAGAAATTTTTAACTTTTTACGATAGGTATTAAATCTCATTGTATGATTGGTAGACATAATCTTCATAACGTTTACTATGTATTATAAGCATTGAGCTCTACAATTAAGATATAAATAACACAGGAAAAAAAACGACATTGGTATGATTCTCTTGGTAAATAAAATTCATCAGTAAAAGAAATATAATAAGTTTCCTGTCATCCAAAAGGAAAGATAGAATTTTAGTGCAGATTTTTACATAAAATATCATAATAAGATACTTTAAGCAAACTCGTTTATTTTTCAGAAAGATTTGCTGCACTTATTAAGTTCTTGTAATTGAAATACATTTTACAATGCATTTTCTTTAATAAGCCATTTTTATTTTAATTGTTCTAGAAGAGTAAGATTAAAAGATAAAATTATAATTGTCTTTGATATTATACCATTTTAATCGATATTGAATGTATTACAATATTATGCATTCACTTTCATTTCCTAAGGCTCTTTTTTATTTAGTAAGTAATTTGATAAGAAATTAAGAACAAATCCTGTAATGTTACTTTATTTTAAGAAATTATGTAGCAATTTTTAGCAAATGTCACACGGTTTATAATGTATAAGCTACAGGATAACAAATTAATTAGTTCGATTTTTTTATTACTGTCCTAGGAAATATTCCAGCAGGTAAATATATTTGAAAAACGGAAAGGAAAAAATAAAACCCTTGGAAAAGAGTAAGTAGAATGTTTAAAAAATAGTTAACAAAACGAAGAGCAAAATGTTTCCTGGGCAGTATTTCACTAATAAATTACCTGAGCTAAATTACTATAAGTTCTTTTTTACTGCTAGGAAAACAAATATTTGAAAAATGTAACAGAGTTACGAAGTGTATCTTTCTTTTTATAATATAATCGACAAATACCTGTTCACAAATTAATTTTTTTAGTTGAAAGTAATAAAATACGAACCAATTACTGCAAGGCTAGATTCTTTCCTGTTAATTAACTTCTATAAATATTTGAATAAGAACTCATATAAATATTTGAAAAAATTGATCCAATCAATGTTTTCAGAAAAGCAAATTGTAAGTGAGAAAACCTGGATGATTTGTAGATAAGAGGAAGGTAATGAAATAAAAAAGAAAAAAACTGTAAGAATTAATTTAAGATTTACAACTGCATATTTTTGGATACTCTATTTGATATTCACAAAATAATGTAGAGAATAAAATCATAAACACACACATAGAATTGAAATATATAATTAGGATAAATTAGGCTAATATACAGGATGTCCCAGGATTATTGGGACACATTTTAAGGGGAAGTAGGGGACAACACAAAGATTTAGTTTCGCATAGCAACCTTTGTTTGGAAAGTCTTCGTTCGACTCTAGGTGGTGCTATTCACAAGATCATTGTATTAAACAGATATGCATTACCACAGTCATTTGAGCTTCCATATCCCGCAGAGGGTATGGAACGTTTTAAGAATACCTAGCAGGCAAATATGCACTTGATAAACGGATTGGAAGAAAAAAATGCACGAAAATTTTATCGAGAAAGGTACATACAAAAAGATGCACCGGACCACACCATATTTACTAATTTGCATCACATTTTGTGTTAAGGTATCCGACTACGTTCAGAACCGTGATTTTAAAAAAGCACATAAATGGATAATTTTCATGATTTTTAGTGTCACTTAGATTAGGATACATGTATAAAATTGTTTTAAGGACATTTTGACAAAAAAAAATATATTTAAATACACTATTTCGGCAAAAGCTTAACTTAGAATAACCTTTTTTCAAAATGTATTCCTTTTGTGGAAAATGTTTCTATTATAATAATATTTTGCCTATGTATAACTCAAACCTCTGTACAGAGGCTCAACTATGATTTTTGAAAACTTCCCATTATTTTCAGAGTTACAACCCATTGAAATAAGTATTGGAGTTTTTTGTTAAAATTTCTCCCCTCTGTTGTGTCGTAAAACATGGATAAACTCACTTCTAAGTTATATATTTCAAAAATTCTAGTTGAGCCTCTGTACAGAGGTTGGAGCTATAGACAGGTAAAATATTGTTTTAATGGAAGCATTTTTCACAAAAGGAGAATATTTTGAAACTGGGTCATTCTATGTTCATTTTTTGTCAAAATATTTTACTTAAATAGTTTTTTATTGTAATACTATTCTTAAAACAATTTTATATACATTTTCTAATCTAAGTGACCCTAAATATCATAAATAGTATCCATTTACACGCTTTTGCAAAATCGTGGTTCCGAACGTAGTCGGATACCTTAATGTGAATCATTACGATGTTATAGGTATATTGACAACGGGCCACAAGTGACTCGAACTTCCAGCATGGAGCAAAATGTTTTGGATACCGTTCGAAGGAATCCAAGTATCAGCGTATGAACCAATCGCTGCTGCCATAGGAGGATCTCGGAGTAATGTTCATCGTGTCTTGCAACGTAAAGGCTTAGACCCATAGCAACTTCAAAGAGTAACCCACCAACACATGTAACATTTTTAACCAATAAATATTCCATATAATCTCAGTTTTGTTTTCTTCGTTTCGTGTACCTATCATACAGCTTACCCATGATATTTATGACCATGGGTTGCTATACAAATCTGAATCCTTTTGTGTCATTCCCCGTATCAACCCTTAATGTTTGTTCTAATAATTCTGCGACACTCCTGCATATACATATTTTTAAGTAATCTAGAATGATTTTTAAGTAATCTAAAGGGAGGTAATGCCCCCTGTTTGTCTAACGGTGTTTCAACTCCTTTTGTACAAATAATGCAACGAATGATTCATACACATTACTTAAACTATAAAACTGAAAATTACATGTAGTTCTATTTTTTCAATACATTGTAAACAGGAAAAAAAGAATTTTTCCAGTTTTCACCTACGCAACTAAAGTACAAATTTAAGGTTATTGTAGTCTTACAATTTAAAATTTGAAATCTAAATTGTAGTGCTTTAAAACCAATGTTCCTAATCCATATTTCTTCTAAATTGCATCGAATTTTTATTTCGTCTTTGCTTCTGCACCTTGACAGAGCCACAAATATTTGTCCATGAGTAAATATTATCTCTTTGTTGTTACACATAAATCGGCTAGAATTAAGAGGTGCTAGATTTAAGGCTATACATGCTATATTTAATAGTGGTGTGAAATGGAAAGAGAGGTCGTTTCACAAGTTTCGTAGAAAGGAGACTAACTTGGATTTAAAATACCTTAGGAATAGCATATGACAAGAGCCAACTTTGTTTATATAAGCTACTTTCACCTTACATCACGAACAATGCCGTACAAGATCATCTAATCTCACAACATTAGACTTTGAAATTTGGTGACGAGTTCATCGCTGTATGAGTAAATATAAAAGAAATTGGTTAGCATTTTTTCCTACCATTTTAGAAGATTTTTTTACGAGCACACTGGAAAAGAGCTCTGGGGAAAAGCAAATTGTTATTTTGCTTAAAATGAAGTTGGAGCTTCTCAAGACTGTTGATCAAAACAGGAAAAGGAACCGGAAATCTATAAAGATTTTGGAATCGTGTGTGCTAACTGTACATTATTGATTTAAAAAAAATAGAGCAAATTACGTAAATACTTTAACTTTTTTTAATACATGCATATACATATATCTATCTGAATAAAATGTACTTTAATAAACTTAATTTTGCTAAGTATATGTTTTTTTGCAATATCCTTTAACTCGAAATTCTTTTAACAAGAAAAAATATTTCAGTCCTCGCAGTTTCGTTTTAAACGATTTTCATTGAACACGATCTTCGATGTCATGTTTTTAATTTATCTCTATGAATAAGAATTTCTAAATTTTACTTTGCATAATATCTAAACATGATTCACTCATGTTATGTTAATGAATTTTACTTTTAGTTACATCAGTTTTTTTTATTTTATTACTTTTAATCTGTTTTTGATAACTTAAGTTTTAAAAACAATTGTTTGACGCATCATAGTCTAATTTAGTTCCTGCGTCATAAGACCATAAAAACAAGTAATCAATCAATCAACCTCTTATTTCTACCTGACACCGTACTACAAAATATGACTATTTTGAACAATAGTTAATCCTGCCCCTACGAGTAAATAATGTAAGTCATCCACATGTAATGCGTAATGGTGAACTTAAAAATTATTTTAGATGAGAAATAAATGTGTTGGATAGTTCTTTGTTTAGAAGAAATGACCTCAGCTCAAATATAGTTTAACTTAATTTGCAGAACTATGACTTAGAGGTCTGTCTCACTTGTAGCATTATTCAATTTCGAACTGACTACATTTCTTATGCATGTTGATTTTTTAATATTTGTGTTCACAATTCATTGAAGTTAATTTCTCTCTCATGTAAGGAATCTATTAAGATATTTAATACACTAAAGATAATTGTTTTAAACCTTGCTTTGTCTCGGGGGTTTTCTTTGTAAATGACTATGGAATGTGACGACGAGACACACAGAATTACAAGATTTGATAGTACATTTGGCTATGAGTTTTTAATGCAAAAAGTGAGTTAATATTAATTAAAAATTATAATTTTTGAAAAATAATGACAAGAATAAAGTTGTGAAATAAGTTAAATTCATGAACAAAAAGAAGAACATAGAAATTAGTACTCAAATGGGTTGAATCATAGCGAATTATATTCTACGATCCTGAGTTTCTGCAAATTGTAATCATTAAAATGTTTCCCATTAAAGCACATCATTGAATATGAATAAACTCAATAAGCTTATTAAAAATATTTCCGTTTGATTTGTTTGCTCTCGTTATCTCGGAAAAATACGAATTTTCATTTTTTTTTCCTTCTTATTTTAGCAAAAAACCAGATATTTATGTATGGAGAAAGTATTTCTTCGAAACATCAGACTTTATTTTTAAGAAGCAATGGAAAATTAAAGGCTCCTAAGTAACTTTTCTTCAGCAGTAATTTATACTAAGCAAAAGTATATAAGAAACTGGAATTCCTTTTTGTAATGAAATATGCTGAAATACAAAGCATTTAAAAAAAATGGAATTTTTTGCTTATGTAAAAGAAACTCATTATTTTAGGCTTAAAACTGCTTTTACATACTCATATAATTTCAGAGTATATTAATTTACTTCAATAGAAAACAAGCGTCTCCTGTTAGTAATAAAAAAATAAAAGAACGTAATAATTTTAAATATTTGTGAATATTCTTAAGTATTGTAGTAAAAGAAATACGGAATTAACATAATTGAATATAAATCTAATAAGTCTCCCTAACTTGAAATACTTATAAATCTATTTATATATATTTTATATTTAGCAACAATAACATTATATATTCGTTTTCTTTTAAATCAGTGGTTTGTGTAACATTAGTTTTATAAATTGCCTTGGTATTAAACTGTAGAAACGCATGCTATAGTAATTGGCTTTTTAAAATAGTATTTCTAATTTTAATTTTTATAAATAATTTTAATTTTTGTTTATATAAAAGTTATTTTCAAGAACTTCAGTAAATTGTCATCCACTTTTGGTTTAAAAGGATGTAGTAATGCAAATGCTAGGTTCTTTAAAAAGGTTGGTAAATATATTCAGTTTTGTATATTCCCAGTTAAAGTAAAATAAGTAAGGATATTATATTCACAACAAAAGGTATCGATAAATATCCTAGTATTTTTTTAATTGCTTTTCATTTTCTTAAAGAAATGTGAAAATATATTTACTAAACTTTCTTTTATTCCTTCTACAGTACACTTCCTTTAGAACTAACTACATTTCTGGAAAGTTCAGAAAATTTTATCTGCTTTAGAATATTGTATACATAAATAAATTTTATTGCAAATTTTAATGCGCTCTCCGATGTATTAAGATATCTTTCATGGAAAGAATTATCTTTTTCATCCTTTTAGAAATATATCACATTCTGAGTATTTAAGTAGAATTAACCTTACCAAGTTCTTTTCTTCAATTCTACAGATATTCAAAAAAATGAGAGAGAGTAGAGAGAAAACTCTAATTCAGAAGATCATATATTTTATTGCAGTAACTACTAAAGATCAAAGAATATCTTTGCAAGAAATAAAATTCTAAATTATAAAAATTACCAGTTTTTTAAATTTTAATGAAGAATATTAATTTTGCAGTTTTGGGGTGTAAACACTGAACCTATAGTTGTATTAATATAAAATAATATTTTGGAATAATTAAAATATATTTTTTAATTTTAAAAGACACACTACATTGCATTATTGTATTATATATATATATATATATATATATATATATATATATATCTTTGTCTTATAGGATATTCACCATGTTTATATATTTATTATATTATATTATATGTATATATATTTTTTTTTCTGTAGTAGCCTTTATAGAAATATATAATCATGAAGTAAGGATAATGTAGCAATGAAAGGAAGATGTAGGGATATGCAAATGGTTAGCATTTATACGAAATCGAACCATGTAGAAAACAGAGGTAGAAATGGCAATTCGAACTTTTTATAAAAAGGAAAGCCATGCAATGTGTTTCTCACTCAAAATCGCAGTAGAATTTTAGTTGCTAGTGAAAACCTCTTGTTATGAATACGGTTATGGCAGGATAGTTGTTTGTCGAAAGTTCGATTTATCGTTTAACAATATTGCTTCTCTCATTGATCGAAATGCAACAATTGTCTCACGAAAATGGGATCGGTGATTTCAGGAGAGACCTAATTAAACCATGCAGTATATCAACGTCCTCCTACCATTAACGTCTGAGAAGGCAGGCATGTTTTCGGGTGTAACTTGCCGGATCGTACAGCCATATCCCCGATGTTGAGTCATGAAGTGGGATTGTTTACAGCACTACATGTGCCCGCATGTACAGTGCAACGACGTCTGGAACTGCACAAACTCTGCATAATGGCCATTACTGCAACTTCAGTTGAAACTGTACTATAGAGAACGCGTAGAGACGGTGGTGAATTCAACGAAAATAAACTGGATACAGTAGTGATACCATATCGTTCAGATGAATCCCAGTTCTACTTGTAGAATCATGATGGAGATATACCTGAGCTGGAGGTACCGTGAAGAACGTACTTGGCCAGTTTGCATTCAATATCATCATAAGAGACAGCTCATTGTGTCATATTAAGGGCAGTTATTGGATACTTCACGTGAACACCTTTTGTCGTGTTGTTGTTAAACTGAAGAGCCCAAATTAAAGTTTTCAGATCTTACGGTTAGTGACTGTGCCCTATCTTCACATGTCCCCGGAAACCTAATCATTCAACAAGATATCGTAAGACCACATATTGCTCATCTTTCCTGACCTACCTCAACACAGAGTTTGTCCTACTACTGTTCTAAGCCAGCACGTGCTCCAGATCTCTTACTCATTGAAAACTCTGGTGGCATCCTGAGAGACATGGACGCCAACCTTCTCCAGTCACTTCGATTTACAGTATGGCATAGATTTTAAGAAAAATAGAATGCCTTATCGGTAGCTATCATCCAACACCACTTTGTTTTTACATCAAATAATTTTAATGCTTTTTCCATGCTAGCATTTTAGTTTTCTCAATTTCGGACCATGTAAATCCATTAATTGCCTTGACATTTAATCATGTTTTCTTCTTAGTATGAAAGTATATGTACAATAAGTAAAGTTTGTGGGGAAATTTGCTTTTTATGTTATTACAATTTTAATGGATAGCAGTATATGTATAATAATCATTTGAAAAGTTCTGTGAATAACTTTTCAGTTTAGTTAAAGCTGAACGTGTGAGCTGGAAGGTCAGTATAGTAAAGTGTTTGTAAAAAATTAATTTGTTTGAAGCGTCAATTTGCCGGTTTTGTTTTAAGCTTGGAAAGTCAGCAAAAGATTGTCATCAAATGATTTTATCTGAGTGTGTATCGGATAAGTTATTTAAAGTATGTGTGAGACTGATATCGACGGTTTCATGAAGGATTCTCAACGATTGAAGTAATTAAAAAAGGTGACGGACGAACTGAATTGCATTGTAAAAGATGCAATTTTGTGGAGTTTCAGTGTCTTGTACACACGCTGTCAAAGGTCCATAACATCGGACGCGGTAATTCATATATATTTATAGGAAATTTAAACAAAAGCTGTATAATTGGCTATTGTGTTTTGTGTGAACTTTTATTCTAATCAAACTTCTATGTATCTAAAGTTATTTCATACACTTTACAGTGATTTTCTGAGAAAATGAAAGCCCGCTTATGTTTTTGTTCGCGTGTTCTTCCCCAAGGGAATGAAGGAAAGTTGCCACAGTCTGAGACAGGTTGGACTTTGACACTATAAAAGGACTGGAGGGAAATATAATCTCTAGCACTTCACATGGACTGGAGGGAAATATATACTCTAGCACCCTGCACCCGTGATTTCTGCTGCGACCGACCACAAGACTTTCAGACCCACTGATTTAACGAGCACGTACTCCAGGTGTGCTCAGGTGTCATTGAGCATCGAACCCAGACCCTCCAATCTGGAGTCCAATGCTCTAATCATTAGGTTACCCACGGCCATAACCAGTTTATAGGAAACAGAAATATCCTTTCCATAAATTTCTTCCAGATTTCCAAAGGTAATTTTTCTCATGAATATTAGGATCCCGATAGGTAGTACTCCTATTTTCCATCGCAAATCTTACTGTTTGCTCTGTTGCTACAAATCCATAGATTAACTTTCCAGATCTTACTTTTTAAACAACTCCTGGTATTGTTTTTAAAATGTAGTAAAACAGGTGCATATTTTTGACACCCAAATTGTTATATCTCAAATTGATATTTTAATTTCCATATGAACTCTTTGAATCAAAATGGATAATGTTTTACAATAACTTTAAAAAATTGGTAAATTGACAAATTCCGTAAACAGGAAAACTTTTTAAATTGAAGATAAAATAAAAATGATTAAACATATCGCAGATCAAATCAATCAATTTACAATATACGAAACAAATATTCCCTACATAAATATACAATTTTCAATTTTTGGAAAAATCACATCGTCATCATTGATGTTTACGTAAAATAATCTATAGGGATCAAAGAAGCTATACCAGTCTAAAAAGAGAGAACCCAGAAGGTCTTTTAAAATAGTTCATTGGTCAGCGGAATTGAAATCTCCGTGTTTCAGAAGTCTAGCAGCAAAACAAAGCGAATGAAGGTGTGGAACGTTTTGAAGAAAAAGAGTTTCTTATGCTCTAACATCTAGCTAGACAGATTTTAAAAAACTAAACAACACAGCTCTGTAAAAAATGATAAGGCCCAGCGAAAATATTTATTGTATTTACATTTATTTTTTCTTTGCTATACAAACATAATATGTTTCAAACTCTATCACTTTTGACTATTGCTATAAAAATAATTATAGCAATATATATATATATATATATATCAATCACAACACAGGAATCAATAAAAAAATATTGAAACTAAATGAATCCTATAACATAAAAATCCCAATTCAGAACATCAATGGCGAATATAGAAGACAAAATTCTAACGTTTTCAAACAAAATTAAAAAAATTTATAAAATAAAAATTCATAAAATATCCAAGTGCAACCTTGGACTTAGGACCGATAAGTGGGGTTAAACTAGTTTGATAGCGCCAACCTTCCCCTGTTGCAACTTGGTAAATTAATCTTAAAATATCCAATTCTCAAAAATTTAAAAATTAAAAATTTAAAAGTTAAAAAATAAATAGTTAAAATTAAACCATTAAACTTGAAAAATTAAACTATTCGCCATCGCATTCTGAAAGATATTATATTAAAATATTAAAATTCTAAAACAATTAATTGCATAATATAAGTGAACCCTCGAACACCAAAGATGACGCACTCATCCTTAGGTAGAAAAATGTCTAAAATCCGAAAGTTCAAATTAAAAACTAATTACTTTCACAAATGAATAGCGTAAATCATTAAAACCTCACCAAAAAGCATTCTATCAATAATTCAATTCACAAATTTTGAATGATTTTTCTCTCATATTTAATACAACAATTACCACTCCTATATTTTGCTCACAACACCCACTAATGCCATGTCAATCCAAATGATTCATCATCTCACACCAGAGTTCAATCATTTGGTATTAGATGCAAATCAGATTGCATGAAAAAATTGTTTGATTGGTCATAAATTTTGATTGGTCATAAATAATTTTAAAGTGTAGTCGTGTAAATATTGGTCTATGTGTATACTATAATGTATTCTGTGTATAGAATATATATATATATATATATATATATATATTAATTTTAAAATTCATTTTTTCTGTTTTTGCTACCTAAAAGGATAAAGATAAAATTGATCTCGATTTTAAATCGTTAATTTTTTTTTTGTGTTGATTTTTATCTTCTAGCTGTGAACATGTTACAACTAATCACACATGGTTTTTAAATACAAATTGCTATTTTTGTAAAAAGTGTTTTGTGAACAATTAATAGTGATTAAGCATGGGGATATCCTTTGTTAAAAAGAAAAACCGCGGTTTTATTTTCAAAAAAATTGCTAGAATATTAAGCAGATGTAAGACAATGGTGATAAGTTTTTAAAAAAATCGTGATAATTATGTAAAGATAGCAGGCCGCCTGTCTGCCTTACAGGTCATCAAAAGAGAGCCATTGTTAGTGAAGCACATAGTGAAAAACATTTCTTCTTCTCTCCTCAAATCAAGTCTGATTCAAAACTCATGCAACTAATGAACTGTGCGTAATACTCGATTAAAATATGTAGATGTGACATTTAGTGAACGTCAATCCCGTCTAAGAGAACATGAAATGAAGTGCTTACAGATCTCAAAAACATTTCTCTTTGGGGTGGGCAATGTTGTTTTATAAAAAAAAGTTTTATCTCAAAGGAGAAGATACGTTTAGATATTTTTACCTAATACATCCTTGTTCCCTAAGAGGCAATATGGTGGGGAGAGGTATAGGATGATTTTGCACTGGTTTGCTGCATACAGAAGTCAACGGTTGCTTATTTGAATACCAAGTTACTTTCGAAGATAAGCATATTATTCATGTAGAAATTATATGAATTTTGTGTTTCTGATGTCTGGAAAGTACCTTTTTCAACAAGGCAATGCATCCATATACAATTCAAGCTCTATAAAATCTAGATTTAAGGGTAATGATATTTAACAGCTTTAGCGGTTCTAAAGAGGCCCTAAAGTGAATCAAACGGAAAATTTAAAGAAATTTTGGTGCATGAAATTACAGGACAAAAAATTAACTTAAATTTCATTTGAAAACAGTTGGGAAAGCATCTCAAAAACCATTTTAGCATAATTTATGAACCTCAAGAATCACTAATTTACTTAATAAGAAGGAAAAGCTCTTAGAATTTTAACAGAATTGTAAATAAAATATGTGGTCTTAGCATTTTTTTCTAGCTTTCACATTCATACAAAACTATATTTCCGAATACAAAAGAGAATTTCAGTGTTCGTAGTACTATATAGATATGGATATAAAATTGACATTTCCTGCACTGTGTTTAATATGACATAAATTTCTCAAACATGTAGTTCTAAAGTTATTGAAGTTCCTCGCTTGGGATTATAACTTTTTATTCCAACGTAGTATTCCATGGGCTAAGGTTGAGAAGGGACCAATTAAAGTTTATACACATCGGATTTATAAAACTGGAACTCAAGAGTGGCCCATTGTAATCCGGGATTATGAAGAGAAAGACGTTTTTTGACTGATTAAGGTGGATTATTTTACAAAATGAATACGAAACAAACTTTAAAACTGAAGAGAAAAAATTCACTGGAATGAAGATGTCAAGATTTAGAGTAATTGTTCTTGAGTGTACAAACATGGATAAATATCAAAATGGAAAACTAACCATATTAGATATCTAAAAAGCATATGTATGTTTAAAATTTAAGAATGTTAAAAAGCTATCTAAAGAAAAAAACCAATAAAAAATGTTGGATGAGACCACCGATCTGTATGAAGGAAAAATTTATTAAGAAACAACGAATTTGTGAACACACACACACATCACAATATATATATATATATATATATATATATATATATATATATATATATATATATATATATATATATATATATAATAATAATATATGTATATATATATATATATATATATATATATATAAAAGAAAATCTCTTTTAATACTATTTACTTGCATGAACCATGGATGATATAGAAAAATGAATTTATTCTTAACAATTTAAGTGAAAAAGCCAACATCCATTTAAAGATCAGTTCGCTCTTTATTTCGCCAATTTTCTAGTTTCTTTTTCTAACCGATCTGATATTTGATTCTAAATGCGGCACTCATAGTCAAATTACATACCCACACAGTCTTGTAATTTAAATTTTAAAATAATATATTTTTCTTTTCGTTTTCCGCTCTGGTTTCATATCCCAGTCAAAAACAAATCTTTGGAAAACTGATTTATATTTGGGTTTCTTCAAATTTGCTTTTATAATAGTTCATTTTAATTTACTCCTTCTACAAGATGGTTTTTATTAAGATCTTTCAATAAAAAACAACCGATATTAGTTTCTTTGCTTCCAATATTATAATACGTAATATTACTGTAAATTAAAATGAGGGTTCCAAAATACATTTTATTTTATTAATCTTAAGCAAAACGGGATTTAAATTAAATCATACTTTTTCAATATACAGAATTCCTTTTTATTAATTGAACTATTTAAGAATTATGTTTAAGAAAGTGATTATATATAAATACATAGAAAAAATATATACTCGTATATATATGTAGTACAATAAAATAAAGTAACAAAATACTAATTGTAATTTCAATAAAGTTAAGAATGAATGAAAATGGATTTTCAAAAACATATAAAAACGGGGTTTCAATAGATGACAAAAAACAATTTTTCATATATATATATATATATATATATATATAATGCACATCATTACATTACACATTTTAATCCAAAAATTTGAAATTAGGTTACTCAACTAGGAGTTGAGTTGCCAGAAATTAATTCCAACACTATCACTAACTGACATTTGGAACGTCAAGTAAATAACATATACTTCATTATCATTTCTCAAGATTACTGTTGACATTTGTGGGTTATACGTTTAACTAAATTTAGCTGACGTCATGTGTTTTGATTTGGCACTGTAATGTTATTACTAAGACCCTCGTAATAATAGCGGTCAAGAAGTTTCAAATCTAATCTGTTAAATATAGCGTTACCTAAGAAATGAAAGAAAAACATAACATGTATCATTGTGATAATCGTTAGTATTTGGTACTTAATGAAATGTGAGAAAAATTTGATTCAGGAATGCTTCTCTCTATATAAACATAAACAAATAACAACAACAACAACAAAAAATATTTTCTTTAAAATGCATAAAATTTAAACATTTGACTAAACACGCATAGCGTATGAGTTCAATTACGATCAGACGCAATTTGAATAGGTATAAAAGCTGTACAACGCTGCAGCATTACACCTTGTGGATCATTAGTTATTGAGTAACCAGCGAAGTCCATTGATCGATCAAAAGTTCTTGTAATTTGCAAAGAGTTGTTGAGGAAATATTCGGTGTGAGATAATACATCTTCTTGCAACCTTCCCAACTTGTTAAATCGGGTTCAAGCTCAGAGAAGAGGCTAGCTAATTCATATGCACAATCAGTGGCGTAAAGCAGCGCTTCTCAAACTGTGGGGCTTACCCTCCTACGGGGGCGTGACAACCCTAGGGGGACGCGAGCATATTGAAAAGTCGAAAACAAAAAATTATTTCAAAAAATTATTAATTTTTTGAACTAAAACAAACAGAATACATTCTGTCATAATAATAATAATAATAATAAAAACTGAATATAATACACTTATAAATGTATCAGTACTGCACTATGTACTTTATAATCCTCTTAACAATACTAAGCTAAGGACAAGTTTAATAATTACCAGCGACTGCACCCGTTGGTTATATATAAAATTATATGCAAAAACTAACACATCCGGATCACGTACGGCTTATAATTAATCCCTTAACTGCTCATTAAAAGTTATGCGATTCACTCCCCAATGCCACTATTGCACGCATGTGTATTTGGGAGGAGGGAGAATGGGAAAATAAGAAAATCCTCTTAAATAAGTAAATCCTTCTCAAACAATGTTAAAGTCATTTTATTGCCTTCCAAAGTCTTCGGAATAATTTTATGGATAGCAGTGAACATATTTCGAATATACGTATATATACGTCCGGAGATATTTACACACTGGCTGAGCGAGACCTTTATATATGTCAGTGGCGAAGAGGTTAAAATCGTATTGTAGCTTTAGCGTCAAAGTATCGTATTATCAAATTCAATACATCGTTATTGTATGGAGGAGGGCGCGATGAAAATTGTGATTCAATATTGGGTCGCAAGTATTGAAAGTTTGAGAATCACTGGCGTAAAGTGAATACCCGCATCGCCAGGGAAGTGCCTGATTTTAGAGGTCCCAAATACTGACTTACGCCAAGAGCGTATTTAACCAATTTATAAAACATTAAAGGTAAAACCTTACTCGGCAGGGGGGTCTAATATTCTCCGTTACAGCACTGGGCACAATATTCTTCCCACGAGGGTCCACCTAACGAGCTTTGTATGATTGCCCCGATGTAAGAAGAAACAATTGGATCAAGAATTATGCATTTATATTTTGAGTGTTAGCAGTGAAATTTGGAACGAAATGTAGGTTTTAGATCTCGTTCAAATAGTTTCCTGCTTGCATTCATACATTGAACTTACAATGCAATTTTCTTCGATAAAGACTGCAGGAAGAAAGCAGAATACCAACCCTTATCAAACCAACAATCTTCTTAAGTTACTTTGCAAATAAATCTTGGACTCAATATTAGAGCATTGTGTATATTTTAAGAGAAAATGTTTGAGAAAAAAATTGCCAAGATGTTATGTTTGTTCTATCTGAATAATGCAGTAACTTGAGTAATGAGCAAAACCACATGAAATACTCACGTTCAAAATTAAGGTAACAAACATAAAATCTGTAAAAATGGATGAACTATTTACTGTACTGACATGAAATTCGACTCGAAGACATATTACACTGTCATAAAGAATGTAGCAACATGGCAATATGGAAGCTATTTTAATTGTGAATTAAGATACGTCATATAATAAAGTGTGAAATCATTAATCAAATTCAGCATTTACCTTTAGAAAAGCCTTTCTGATATGGTGTGGAGCCACTGTGAATTGTTATACAAGCATACAATGAGCTGTCATATTCTTTATGAGGGTTTCAAAAAGTATTTGTGGCAACAAAGCCTATTTTTCCAAAAACGAGAAACTTCTTACTTTTATTGGTATGTGTATGTGAGAAGGGGAGGGGTTCGTGAGAGGGAAGGTACGCTGAGAAATAGCTGTTCCTAAACCATCCCAAAAATTGTTATCCGCTGACCTCGAGGGTCAATCCATAAGGCGAACATCTGCTCCATCATGAAATTCATCAACAGAGTTCTGTTTAGCCACGTAGTACCATCCATAAAAATGTAGTTCGGGCCCATAGCTCCCAGAAAAACCTCGCGTAGGCTTCAAGGATCTCATTTCTATAGTGCTAGGAGTTGACAGTAACCATATCGAAAACGTACAGTAGTGTATGACCATCCAATGCTATGCCAAAGCACACAAGGATTCCTCTGTCATCATGTCTGTTGATTTTTGTTATGTTGGAGGAATGAATATGATAGACCCATTTTCTCTCCAGGTGAAGACCCGAAGAGATTCATTTTGTCTGGTACATTTCAACTCATCACTGAAAAGAACATGTCTCCTTCTTGATGTGTCCACGTCTCCTGTTTTCAGCTCCACAATATCCAGTCTTTCGTGCTAGATACACTCAAGGGTACGCTCCACAATGGAGACCTGGAGGACCATTTCTATAAGGCGGCTGATGACCATTGGTGTGGAAATTCTTCTTCCAGACACAGTGGTAAGGTCACGATCAAGCCGAGGAGCCACTGTCAGCCTAGGTCACCATGCGCTCAATGCCAAATAGCGATCCTTTGGTGACCTTGGCTGACCTTCCGGTGTCCACTTGTTTGGAATTGATTGCATAACCGGGAGCCCCTTTCGGACCAGTTGTAACCATCGAGTCACTTCTGCTTGAGACTGGCCAGTTTTAGCCTGACAATGGCTTTCTATCTCAAGGAGTCATCTAAACCATAGGTTCTTAAAATGTGATCCGGGGACCTCCGGTAGTCCGAAGCGCGTTTCTAGCGGGTCCATGAAGGTCTCTAATCTAATGTTAAGATTTACCTTTCTTACAGACTCTGAAAGGCTTCGTGAAAAAATTGAAGGATGTATCAAGTTAGACTAGATCATTATATTTTCCCCAATAAAAGTATTTACTTAAACATGTATTTTAATCAAGATAATTAACTCAATTTTTTATTGTTTACAACTAGATAGCCATTACTAAAATGCAATATTTTCAAAAACTATACAATAGAAACACATGAGCAAAGATTAAGAACAGAATTCACACAGCGCTCGAATACGATATCGATTGTATCCATCCCGATTTCATAGTCGAATTGCGTCTGTATTATTTATTTACTTGAAGCTAGTATTTTGGAATTTTTTTTTTATTTACATATATAATTAAATGTTTTTGATGTTTTCTTAAAGGGAAAAGAAGTTTGTGTAAGTAGCAGAGGCAATCTTAGGACAATTGAGGAAACTTTAAATTCTCTCCGCCATGTGTTGGGAGTCAGGAAGGGGTGTTCAAAATTTTGGGGGTTCGTGATTTCAGGCTGATGCATAGAGGGGGGCCGTGACGATCGAAAGTTTAAGAACCGCGGGTCTAAACTATTATAAAAAGTCATTCACTCTGGAAACAGAATATAACTTGTTTGTTTGAATGCAATATTCACAAAACTGGAGGAAAAATTATTCCCAAATGCTCCAACGGCCTCAGTCCAGTAGTTCCGCAAAAACTAATACTAAACAATATCTTTTCCTAAACTGAAGGTCTATATTGTGTACTAACTGTTCTTTAAAATATATAAAATAAATATTCTATCAGTTTTACTGGAGGCATCTTAAAGTTATGACGAAAAATATATATATTTTTTTTTACATGAGCACGCATTTTATTAAAGTGACTGACTACGTTCAGAACCGTTACTTAAGAAAAGGCGTATGAATGAATAATTCTTTCAATATTTAGTTCCGGTTGAGTTATAGAATATACATATAAAATAGTTTTACTACAAGCAAAAATTATTTAAATGCAATTTCTTAGAGAAAAAATGAAATATTTTCAAAACTTTTTCTTTTTATGAAATTACTTATTTAATACTATTTTGCCAACAAATAGCCAGGACTTCTATAAAGAATCTGATCAAGCATTTTTGAAAAATTTACATTATTTTCAGAGTTACTCTCTGTTAAAGCAATAAACGGTATTGTTTGTTAAAATTTCTCTACTATGGTATATTAAAAAAGGAATAAATGTTCTTCCAAATAACATATTTCACAAAAACAGTATTACGGGCTCTGTACAGAAATCTTAGCTTTAATTTTGGAAAAATATTATTATTATAGAAGAACCTTTTATAAAAGGGGAATGAAATGAAAATGCCATTCTTTCTACATCTTTTGCTGAAAAAAATTGCATTTAAATAACTTTTTTGTAATACTATTCTTAAAACAATTTAATACATATATTCTAATTCAGATAACACTAATCTTGTAAGAACAGAAAGGAAAATTATTCATTTATACGCATTTGCAAAATTACGGTTCCAAGTGAGTGAGTGAGTGAATATTAACGTCGCACTGTTAAGCTACACGAGGGCTTTTGATGACGGGCTACGTAATTTTGAACCATGGTCAAGTGAAGTGGACGACACCTGATTATGGTTCTGAACATGGTCACAGTTACCTTAAAAAAATATTACTGAAATATAGATTTTGATCAGATAAAAGTATAATTAAAAATCAAAAATGTATCTATCATTTTTTATACTTAAATAAGATATTTTAGAGGATTTTAAATTTTTATTGATGCAACAATGAATAACTAGCACTAGTATATTTTAATTGAAAAAATATTTAAAAGAATATCGCATTTAATTTAATTAATTAGCTTTAGTATTGTATAAAAATAGACCATTTATATTAGTGTCATTTCAGTATAATAATTTTTTCGTGTAATAATAAATCATTTTAATATTTCTAAAAAAAATGTTTAAAAAAAGATGATATACACTTTTATTTATTAACATTAAAATTTAAAGGCCTCACCCTCGATTCCATAATTTAGAATTGTGTGTGTGTGAATAGTATACATAGAATTATTTCTGTGATTAGCAAACAAATCTCATATTATTGTATATTCAATAAAATGTTTTAGACATGCGTGTGTATTTCAGTCTCAAAGAAAAGCGGATAATAAATTCATCTAAATGAATCAGATATTCATAAATAATACTTTTATTGAACGTATGAAGAGGATATTAACATCACACTGAATTCGCGTGTTAGATTATTATTTCCTTGAAAGACAGTGGTATAGAAAATGAAATTTCTGACCGTTAAACTTGATTGGGTTTGAAATTGCACACTTAGAGGAAGTACGCATTTGAATTGAATATTAGTTCAAAAGTGCTGTTCTCTTTATTTGAATATGGTAATAAATAAGATGATTTATATTTGCTAATAGCCTATAGTATAGCTATACAGTCTTAATTCAACAAATAAACAAATATTCACATACATGGGATTCATTAAAAGACGTTACATATTGTGCAGATATTAATGTAGAGGGCAAAACTTTTTCTACATTAATTTACACAACCAAAATTAGAAAGTTATGAAATCGTATGTATCTTTTTTACATTTTAACACTTTATCTAATGCTTTATGATTTACTGCAGTTTTTTTCATGCAATATTTTTTTAATCACTACATTGAAAAGTAATGGATATACATAAACAAAATACTCAACTTTGGGAAATTTAATTAGTTACAGCTAATTAATTAATTAAAGATATTCAACTGTAAAATTAATTATACACACCTTTCACTTAAACTAAGTAGTCAAATCATTTTCTAAAGTCTTCACTAACGTAAAAAGAAGTAAGACACCTTTGGCATTAACTGTTTTTTCGGAACGAAAATGACAATATTCGCAATCCGCTGAAAACGCAATTTCTGCCATAAAACTACTCGTCTTCCCCACTAAAATACTCATCATGTAACCCGTATTATCATATATCTTGGAAGAGTGGATTTCAAACAATATCCCTGCTAAGTATCGTCAGTGTATTCGTAAAAATGATTTTATTGGTTTCCATAACCCTGTGATTCTACAATATCCTGTTATTGATTCATTTTGTTTTAATCAATGCCATACTATATAATTTTTTCAAAGATGAAAGTTCTTCATCTATGGGGGGGTTTTATACATTAAATTTTATTAATATCGAAATAAGTGTAATGCATATTTAAGGCTTTTGTAAAGTATATATTTTTTTAAATAGAAGATGTATGCATTTCAATAATTTTCATTTAAAAGATATACTGAAATGTTATTTATTCCTTTTGTGTAAATTCGATACGTAAGAATGATAATAAAACGTTTTACTTGAATATTTTACAAGTGTTACTATAAATCTAAATGCTAGAATAACCAAGAAGAAATACCATTTCAGTGAGGAAGAAGTTAATTAATAAAAAATTATTGTTTGCATATTTTATAGGTAAGATATTTTTAACATTTTATTCATTAATATAAGCTTGTTTGAAAATTATAAGAATTTGAAAAAAGTATTGTAAGCGTTTATTATCAGAAAAAGCTAATAAAACTGCGTTGTAGCTTAATTATCGAAATAGATTTGGGAAATATGAATACTTATCTTTTTACGTGCAAAATAAAAACACATCTTAAGAAATATTGTCATAATTGATATATTCCTAAAAAGTATGACATTTTGTTGAAGTAAATGTATTATAAAGTGACATTAGTACTGAAAAAATAATTTTGAAATATATCTTAAAATTTGATTCTTTTCGCCACAGATTATACTCAGGAAAAGGTACAATTTTTGAAACCATCTAAAAACACTATTCAGGAAACTTTACATAATTGAATTCAGCAACTCTTGAAAGTGTATAATTAAGGTACTAATTTTTTCGCTCAGTTTATTTGCATAATTTTCTAAACAATTTATAAATCAACGCTTTAGGTACTATATAAAATAAAGAACAAAATTTACGTATATAGATTATAGATAAATTAAAAGAAATAAATCTCTAACAATTTACAGGTTTTTCTTAAAGTATGGATAATCTCGTAATAAAACTAATGATAAAATGAATTGAGAGAAGACAATTTAGGCATATTGATTTTTATTAAAGCATTTTAAATATGTTGACTTTAATATCGGAAAACAATCATTTAAAGATTAAAAAATAGAAAAATATTTATAATAAGTCAATTATCCATGTAATAAATAATCATTACAATAATTATATCTTAGATAAGGATTATATTATATGGTATAGTATAGTATATTACCTTTCATTACCAGCACTCATTATTTGTTATTATTATTTCTTGATAAGAATGAAAGCAATTCACAGGATATGTTTGTTCTAACACATTTTAAGAAGTGAGCTTATAAAAATTCAGTAATAGCCAAAAATAGCAACACATACACAAGAATAGAACTTTATATAAAGCTAGTGTAGAACATATTTATTTGTATGATGATGCATAAACGAGAATATATTCATATATTTCTAAACTTTATAATACATTTTTGGGATGAACATTATGGTTTTTAAAACCAAGAATAACTTGAAAAATCAGACAGTATTTTAGTAAAACAATTTTATAATATGCACTTAAAAACCAAATAATATAAGTTTAAAATCGCAGGTCTAAAAGAAAAAGTTTTGGAAATATTTAAAACCCTCAAAGAAGCTAGAAATTTATTCCCTAAAAACCTTATAAATTAATCATATTTTGCACATTCTATACATGTGTATTCATTACAAAATCAAAACACTAAAGCTAAAATATTATTTCCTTTCACTATAATATAGTTATTTTATATAATTACTTGATGAGACTCTTGCTTTACATATACATATGACTCTGTTTATTATGTCTGCATCCATACCAGACGGTTTTAATCAATTCAACAGTCGAATCTTAAAACAGAACGGAATATAAACATTTCTCTCACTCTAAGATTGGGGAAATTACATGGATTGAATCATTTTCTAATTTAAAATAGACAGGTATATGGAGGTAATAACTGTAAGCATATGATAACACCAATGTAAATTTGGAGTTGGTTACGAGCTGTTTAGGCATTAGAAGTATCTGTCAAGTAGTTAGCTGTATGCTTAGAGGATTAATATTAACTTCTAGAAAGCAATTTCAAAGTTATTTGAATGCGTTGTGCCATCTCGGTGCAATTTTGTAATTCATAAAAGTCATACGGATGTTGGAAGCTTCTTGTGATCATGAATATAACTGGATATATACAAGATACTGAATTCAAGTAAAGTTTTGAATATGATGCTTGCTTGTGTAGCGAAATACTAACCATTAAACCTTATTCATGAAAAAAATACTAAAGCAAATTGAAAAGGCTTTTTCGAAACAATAATTCATAAATGTCCTTGTAAGTGATACATTTCCTCTCAAATGAATGATAAAAATCGCATTTCTCTTTTAAACAACTCTCTAAAGCTATTAACTACTGCATGAGATATTCATTTCGATAATAAAGATCTTCTGTTAAGATTTAATGGGCTGGATATTAAAATAATCTACTAAATCGAAGAATAAAAGTAGTCGTTCATATAAACAGTACCATTAAATTATACTGTCTCACTGTAACTGTGTTTTAATAACTTTTTTATCATATATCTTTCATATCAAATGTATGAATATAGTTGTTATCTGAAAGTGTAGATAGATTTAATAGTTTTTTTTTTATATAAATCAAAATCTTTCAGCCTGTATTTCTTCATCACAGTTTAAGGTATCCGACTACGTTCAGAACTGTGATTTCGCAAAAGCATTTAAATAAATAATATTTATGATATTTAGTGTCACTTAGATTAGAAAATGTATTTAAAATTGTTTTAAGAATATAATTACAATAAAAAATTATTTAAGTACAATATTTTGACAAAAAATGAAACATAAAATGACCCATTTTCAAAGTATTCTCCTTTTGTGAAAAATGCTTCTATTATAATAATATTTTGACTGTATATAGCTCAGATCTCTGTACAGAGACTCAACTAGAATTTTTGAAATATATAACTTAGAAGTGAGTTTATCCATGTTTTACGACAACAAAGGGAAGCAATTTTAAGAAAAAAACGCTGATAATTATTTGAAATGTTTGTAACTCTGAAAATAATGTGAATTTTTCAAAAATCATAGTTGAGCCTCTGAACAGACTTCTGAGATATACACAGGCAAAATATTATTATAATAGAAGCATTTTTTGCAAAAGGAGAACATTTTGAAAAACGGTTATTCTAAGTTGTTAATTTTTTGCCTAAATATTGTACTTAAATAATTTTTTTGTCAAAATGTGTCCTTAAAACAATTTTATACATGTATTCTAATCTAAGTGACATTAAATATCATGAAAATTATCCATTTAAGCACTTTTTTAAAATCACGGTTCCGAATGTAGTCGGATATCTTAAACATTTTCTACCAATGTAGAGGTGGATTTCTTCACAATAAGTGTTAAATATAATGCTAGTTAGTTTTTATAAGTTAAGTATTCTTTAACCAACAAACATCAGTTTCTTTTGCAATGCCAATAAGCAATATGTTCAGATTTTTTTTATGCCAAAGACAGAGGGGATTGTATTGTATGCATCAAGAACGAACAATATTTTCTTTAGACCCTAGGATCGCATTCTATTTTGAATAGTAGAAGGGCCGTGATGGCTGTGAGATTAATTATCTGGACTTCAAAGTAAAAGGTATTCGTAACAGTTTCTCATTCTTATAAAGATCCACAGTGCTTACAGGCAAAAAGCATCTGCCCTTAAAATTCTCAGAACAATTCAGAATAGTAAGGAAGTATGACTTTAAAAAATGACCATTAAGCACCAATCGTCACTTCTTACATGATTTCTTTCATGCATGAGAGGCACACGCAGCTTTGTACTGAGTATAAGCAAATATACAATGAGAAGAGGCAGTGGTAAGAATTGCAGCGAAATGGACAATTAAAATTTAGTAGGAATGTAATCGAAAGTAAGATATTCTTTAAAAGAGACACATTTTCAATACAGGATTGATACCATGATACGGTTATCCAGAATGACCTCGTATAATATATGATGAATTTCTCATACGTGGCGTAGGCACATATAGGCTGTATTACCTTCGTCTGCTTTGAAAGAATATTGAGGGGAATGGCAGATTTGTCTTAGGCAGATTTGTGTGGAATGGCTATTTACATAAGTATTCGGGTATCGGCAGCCGAAATATCTCTTCCGCATAAAATGATGCTGTGATAGATTGAATTTTTTTTAAATAGAAATTATTTTAAATACCGATAAAATGTTCTCCAGTGTGAATTTAGTGAAGCATTTAATACAAATATTAAATTATTAATAATAAATCACTTATTGATTTTTATTTTCAAATGACTGCTAATGAAATGTATTTCATGATTGAAACTGTTAACAGAGAGAAAATCGAAATTTAATGAAGCTTAAAAGAAATATTTCAAGCTTTTGAATTTTTTTTAATTATTAACATTCATTTTCTGTTTATAACACCTTATTTTTGATGGATCTTTTAATTTTGAATAATGGCAAGATAATAAGGATAATATTTGATGCATGTATCCCTCTATCTAAAATTCCACATCACGGCTTTTAAATATATGGAAAAACGCAAAAAAAGATTTTAAAAAAATGCATAAATAAACTTAAATTAATTATTAAAATGAATTAACATAGGAAATATTTTGCTGTCACAATTTAGAATAAAATTAATATAAACCTATACTTTTATAAGTTCGTCATTTAGTATGAGAGATTCTACCCATTACACTGAAAAATAAAGAAATGGTTCGATGTAAATTTGAAAGAAATAACAACAAACATCTTGATGGAGACGATCATTTCTTACTAAATGTTTAGTTATATAAATAAACAAACACAAACTTGTATGATATTCTGAATTTACGTACAGAAAAATTAAGTTTTAAATTGAATTAAAATTATTAAATTAATTTTTGAAAAAAATCATTAAACTTTTAATTTTGAATAAAATAAAATTTCAATACTTGAGGTATAAGCTCAAATATTTTCCCAGGATCACGGCTAAAAAATTTGTCGAGACATTTTTTTAATTCTCATTTTGAGCTCAATTTCAATGGACCGGTGGTAACCCCTTGAAATTAGAGACATATTCTTGATTTCGCTAATGCTATATAAAACGATGTCAAAATGTAATTAGACATTTAGTTTAACCTAGTAACCATTTCTTGTGGATATATGGGCTTCACAACGAGCTCCTAATTACAAATTAGGTTGTTATTATTAATTTCATCTTGTTGTAACTATTTTCACTTTTCTACAAACTCAGACTTTAACATCTGACATGTATTTGGAGAGTATTGTCGTCTAGAAATGGCTCTTCCTAAAGCATCCCAAACATGCTAGATAGGATTTGGGTCAGGAGATTTTTCTGGTCATTCCCTCTTTCACATACCCATTTCCTCAAGAAAGACTTCGAAAAAATTAACTCTGTTTAACTAACATTTGAACATCTTAGTTCAGTTTGATTAGATTTTTTCTCAAATTATCAAAGAAAAATTGAAAAATCCTTAAAGTATCCGACTACGTTCGGAACCGTGATTTTGCAAAAACGTATAAATGGATAACATTTATGATACTTAGTGTCACTTACATTAGACAATGTATATAAAACTGTTTTAAGAATAGTATTACAATAAAAAATTATTTAAGTACAATATTTTGACAAGACATGAACATAGAATGACCCATTTTCAAAATATTCTCCTTTTGTGAAAAATGCTTCTATTATATAATAATATTTTGCCTGTATATAAAGCTCAGACCTCTGTACAGAGGCTCAACTAGAATTTTTGAAATATATGACTTAGAAGTGGGTTTATCCATATTTTAAGACAACAGAGGGGAGTAATTTTAAGAAAAAAACGCCGATATCTATTTCAAATGGTTGTAACTCTGAAAATAATGTGAATTTTTCAAAAATCGCGTAGTTAAGCCTCTGTACAGAGGTCTGAGCTGTATACAGGCAAAATATTATTATAATAGAAGCATTTTTCACAAAAGGAAAACATTTTGAAGAAAGGTTTTTCTAAGTTAATTTTTTGCCAAAATATTGTATTTGAATATTTTTTTTTGTCTAAATGTCCTTAAAACAATTTTATACATGTATTCTAATCTAAGTGACACTAAATATCATGAAAATTGTCAATTTATGAGCTTTTTAAAAATCAGAGTTCCGAACGTAGTCGGATATCTTAAAAGTAGGCAAGTGCGCTTTCTTTCAATTAAATTATTCTCTGGAATTACGATTTATATCATGTACAATAAAAATAAATATAAAAAAAGGGCCAGGGAGGCTTCTTTACCCCCCCCCGCCCATTACCTTTCGGGTGCATACCTGCTCCCGTGTTAGAAACTTCCTCCCGTTGGTGTAGTGTGGTAGTTAGGGGAGGTGGGTACCAGCTCAGGTGTCGTCCTCGTCACTTGACCATGGTTAAAAATTACGAGGTCCGCCACCAAAAGCCTTCGAGTAGCTGATTATTGCGAAGTAAATATTCACTCACTTTTACCCAGGTTAAAATCGTTTTATCAAATTGTTTGTCAGCAACTCGCAACTAAACTCTAGTTCTCAGAATACATATTAAAAATACACTTTACAATATAATATAAAATTTCGGGGCATTTTTATTCTGAAGAGGTACTTATAATATCCATAAGCTTATATACAGCTCACATACCCATATAAAGGCTATCAATAAGAAGTTTTAGTTATAATACATATTCGATGTAAGTTAAATATTCTTTCATACCAAAGGTTCTTTTATAACACTTATTGATTGCACAATATTTTTCACTTTTACGGGAGGAAATGGTGGCCACAGTAGCCTAGTGGTTTTGGTCACGAGTTCGTAATCGGCGTATCCAGGTTTGAGTCCCGGTGTTATTGAAGATCCACCGTGTAGATAGAACCGATGCGCGTTAATCCTGTGGAGTAACTAGGAAAGGAGGTGCCAGCTCGGATGTCGCAATCTTCACTTGACCATGGTTCAAAATTACAAAATTACTCCTCAACAGCTTTCGTGTTTTCCAGTGCGACGTTTGTATAACTCGTACAACAAGACCTGACTACCTTGTAAAATGGTTTCATGTGTAAAAAGAGGGGTACCCCACAGGCTAATGTTAAAAACGAAATTAAAGTTGAGATAAATTTTTTAAAGAGGCACAAAATGTTCTAATTGTGTTATATAAACTTGCATGATTATAACACAACACGTGGCCGCGGTAGCCGAGTGGTCAAGGTATCGGATCGTGGCTGGCCTTGTCCCGAGTTCGAGCCTAGTACCACTAAAGACCAGCCGTGTAGGGCAGAAATAGACGTTAAATCTGTCGAGAGCTCAAACGTCATCCCGTTGGAGTGGTGTGGTAGTTAAGAGAGGGCGTGCCAACTCAGGTGTCGTCCACGTCACTTGACCATGGCTCAAAATTTCGTTGTCCGTAGCCAAATGCCCTCGTATAGCTGAACAGTGCGACATTAATATTCACTCAATCACTCACTATTAACACTGATATTAATTATACATCACATTATTGTAACTTTTTAAAAACATTGTATATATTAAATACATTCAACATATCGAAGAAAATTTTTGAACTTTAGAGTGAGAGGTCAAATTATGGAGTATGCTTAATGTGTATATAAAAAATAGTTTGATTTAAAAAATAGGTAGTAATATATTTAAAGCAGCGGTTCTTAAACTATGATTCACGGGCATCCGGTGGTCTCTTTTGCCTATCTAGGGGGTCCACGAAGGTCTCTCCTTTAATGTAAAGATCTCCCTCTTTTATAGATTTTGAAAGGCCTCGTGGAAATACTGAAAGATGTGTCATCCCAGACCAGATTCCTATAAATTACTTTCATTGAAAAAAAATACTAAAACTTGTACTTCGGTCAAGAATATTAATTCAATTGGTTTAAAAATAATATTTCGTTATTTTTTAATCAGATGTGTTTACTGCTTTTATACTTAAAGGGGAAAAATAAGTGTTAAAGTCTTTATAAACAGCAAATTCAGTCTAAAGATTAGTGAGGAAACTTTAAATCATTCAGCCGTTTGTTGGAAGATGTGTTCAAGATCTTGGGGGTCCACGATGTATGGCTGATACATAAAAATGGAACATGACAGTAGAAAGTTACAGAACCTCTACTCTTAAGTATGGTGTTGGTACAAGGATACTTCTCCGTCTTAGGAAAAGCTTCCACATTCAAGGTTTTTTTTTCCTAATATTGCGTTTGGCTGTGTTAGCCTATTGGTCATGGTCACGAGCCCGAGTACCACTGAAGACCCAGCGTGTAGAAAAGCTGACGTGCATTAAATCCGTCATCGCTCAAAATATTACCGGTGGCGTGGTGTGGCAGCTTGGGGGTGCCAGCTCAAGTGTGCGATCCCCATCACTTGACTGGAGCTCCAAACTACAAAGCCAGTAGTTTGTGTTGTTTTAGAGTCCGACGTTTTTAAGAACACGCTCCGTAATACTGCATAAATATAGCTTTAATATGTCTTATTATGTTATCGGCATACAATTTTTTAAAGCTAATATTGAATGTGTAAATAAGTTTAGAATTGATACATATACTTATGTAGCAATGAGAATGAAAAAAAAAACATTACTAAATTCAACAATTTAAAAAAAGAATAAATAGTAGATTATTAAATGAGGAGCGCTATAGAAATCAATGCAGTTCACGATTAGTCTTCGTTTTAAATAATCTTTGACCACTTTCTTAATCTAATATGACTTAAATTATTATTTTTATTTAAAATTAAATTTGATTTTCGTAAAATGTTACGACTACAACACTTCATTTCATCCGCGAACTTAACTGATTGAATTTTACCAGGCACACAGTTCGAGTATGAGGAAAACTTGGTTGACTATCATGATATATTTATCCCCTCAAATCTGTCTCCTTTAATGATTCGTAAAGGAACACGATCCCAGCACGAGGTCTCATTTTGTGAGAAGAAATCGAAGTAACGAAAACGGGTAGGCGCCATCCCTATAGACGGTTTTATCGATTACGAAATAAAATTGGTGGTGGGGCAACGGCCCGATCCGGGGGCCCCCCACTGCTATCTCCGCGTGGGTCAAGAGGGCGAACTCACTATAAATTTAATATATATCCATCTGTCTGGGAGACTTTTCTTCGTTCTCAGTACTTTTTTGTTTCTTATTTTTCTCTCAAAAACACGTTCTGCCCTGGTGCGCCGATGCGCATGCGTAACGGGGGCTCCGGTCGAACAAACCAGCCATCCACTTTTAGGCCCGCCACGCTCATTCGATGACCGTTTACGGTCGCAGTGAGACGTAAAATAAGTTGTAGTTTTCGTTCGACAAACCTGACTTGTCGTGCATGGTACTCAGAACATTTCCAAAGGGCATTCGTTTAAGTTTGGTTTAATTATTATTGTTTTTTTTTTTATTTTCATCCTGTCGGCGGGTTTTTCGTCTTTTCTTTTTATTAAACACCGGGTTTGTTGGAGTCTCATGTATTTTGACATTGAAGAGGATACGTTCGGTGAAAGATTTAACAGACGATTTTAATACTTTTATTTCTTTTTTAAGAAATTATATGATCATGCCAGAGATGAGTAAGAGGATACTGCTTCTATGCGTTATTGGAATATTTTGTTCCATCGCAACTGCTGATGGTGAGTACTGTATATAAAACATTTTATTAAAAGTTCTAATATATATATATATATATAATTCAAACTTTATTAAAACGTATTTTTTTTTTTTTTTTTTGAAAAACTAAAAATAAAATTCATTTTTTTTAAGGAAAATAACTAAAAAAAGTAACATTATGCCGGTATAAAAAAAACACATAAAATGAACGTAAAGTTCTTTAAATAAGAAATTCCAAAGAATAAATAGAGAAAACATTTCGTTGAAAGAAAGAAAAATGTTTGTTTGATATTATAAAGTGTTAAAATTTATAATAAAAGTATATATATATATATATATATATATATAGTAGAGTTTCTTACCATATATATTCATTCACATTTCCGTAGTTTCTTCACTCAAATGATAGTATTTATTATATAAAGATCATTACGGTTAAGAATATTTTTAAGCAATTGAAAGAAAATTAAAAGTGAAAATTGTTTTATTTTTTCTCTTACCGATAAATCAAAATGGTCTGCGAATTTCTTTCGTAAAAATATATATTAAGAAGGGCTTTATACTGAAGTAAAGTAAATATATCCACTGGAAAAAACTGATCTATCTACAAATCCTATAATTTAAACTATCATATATAGTCAGTCAGAAAAAAAAATATTTACTTATAAATGATGACACTTATTTATTTCATTATGAAACTAATTAAATAATATAATAATTTTGAAATAACGATATCTTTTAGCATGAATCTCATTGAAAGAGACTGAAAATAATGTTAAGTACGTCTATTTTGTTAAATGTCATTTTATGGTTTACAGATGTAATTTATGTTCTAATTTTTTACGAGGTGAAAATAACTATATACATGTATATTCACCTATTTTTCTTTATCCAATGTAATGAGCAAGATAAACTTATAGTTTTAGTCTACTTTGTTGAAATTATACATATTCAATTTTTATATTTTATGCTTGAAAGTCAGTATATATATATTTTAATATTGAGAGAGTATGTTTTTTATACCTTTTTACAGAACTAATATTATAGGTTATGAAGATTTCGCTAAGCGGAAAATAATTATTGAAAAAAAATTTTTTTTCTTTTATCAATCGATAATTTTTTTTAAATAAAGGTATTATCGAGATAAAAATATTTTTCAAATTATTTGCGTTAAGGTTCTATAAAAATCTAATCAACCGTATTAAGTGATTTATAAAATATATAGTCAAGTTATTACTGCCTATTTAATTCATGGACTTTATTTGAGGTATGTGAAAATCGTTTCATTTGTATAATTTTTGAAAACTCTGTGTAATCATTCTTTATGGTTTTCGTAAAATATTTGTATACGTTTTAGTAATTCAATTAAGATTCACCCTTATATCACTTTGTTAATTTTTTTAAGTTAACCTCTGAGCAATTTAAGGGAAAAAAATAATTCCGTTAGTAGATGTATCGTATTAAAATATTTCAATCAAGTTCATCCGAAATACAATAATACTAATGTCTGCAAATGAACTAATACTGAACACTGTAGTAACTTTAAGAGATGTGAGAAACATTTAGTTAAAAAATCTTGTAAACTAAAGACATTTTTAAAAATATATGATAACAATGGGAAAAAAAAACTTTAATTGTTAATTGTTAATTCTAATAAAATAATTCAAGCTATATAATATACGATTTCAGTAAAAATATTTTTTAACTTCAAAGCTGCATTTTCGCAGCGGTATAGCTTTAATGACTGTGAATGATTTAGAATGACACCAGTAAACTTAACCTCGAATAATTGAACCTTTTCGGTATAGGAAAGAATCATTATCTCATCTATCATTTACAAGAGATAAGTGATTTTTCTGTGTATGTAAAAGACACATGACGGTAATGGACTATCTGAATTATCTATACTATTTCCTACCGGTCCATTATTGTTAGGAAAGAATCGTTTTTTCCTTCAGCATTTCTTACTTTCAATCTGTCACTCGTTTTTGAAGTACACAAACGAATTTTAGAAACTGACATTTAAAAGAAAGAATTTAAAACTGGTTATATATGCATGTATTTAAAAGGATATTTGGTTTACAATCTAATTTTTTATTTATTTTTTATAGAATGTTTTTTTTTTCTCTTCTTTTTCTGGTGTTATAATGAGGAAAACAACAGATTTTTTTTTTAATGTACATTGAATAGCAACACATCTAGGAATATTGTAATTTTTTGGCTCTCGTTATTTTTGAGTTATGAAATCAATTACTTTGGTTGTCAGTTAAATAATTTTGTGTTTCGAGAATTTCAATGTTTTTCGAAAAAAAAAATATAAATTTCATTTATTTTCTAAACTTTTAAGTCACAACGGTACTATTGGCCACGGTAGCTTAGTGGTCATGGTCACGAACTAATGCTATTGAAGATCCAATGAGTTAAGGCCGTGATGTACGTTACATCCGTCGATCCTGAAAGTCCTCTCGTTGGCTTGTTGTGAAAGTTTGGGGAAGGGGTGACAGCTCAGGTGTCATCCTCGTCTCCTTAACTAGGTTCAGAATTATGAAGGCCTTCGCCAACAGACCTCTTGTTTTGTTTTTTTTTTATTTTGCTACCCTCACTCACTCATATAGTCATTTTGTATAAATAATTGCATTGATAAAAATATTTGTCAAAATTAGGCAAAATATTATCCTAATAATTAATACTGATGTTATATTATAATTACACAAAATAACAGTTTTAGAGGAAACAAACAAAAAAAAAGAAAGAAAGAAAAGAAGTTTATATTCAAGGTTTTATTTTCCTTTATGTTAAAATATAAATCGCGTTTCCAATTAACCATTCTTAGTTTCTCCAATGTATTTTTTACTAGATATTTGATGTGAAAAAAGTTCTATTTACATTGTTTGCATGCATATATTTCTAATTCATAATCAATAACTTTTATAAAATATAAAAATAACATGTTTTTTTTTTCAAGTTATACGACTACGTTCGGAGCCGTGATTTTTCAAATGCCTACAAACGAATTTTTTTTTAATGTTTAGGGTTACTTAGATTAGAATACACGTATGAAATTGTTTTAAGAATATTATTACAATTAAAAATGATTTAAATGCAACATTTGGGCAAAAAAAAATGAATATAGAATTATTTATTTTCCAAATATTCTTTTTTTATAGAAAATGTTTCTGTAATATTAATATTTTGCCTATATGTAGCTCAGACCTCTGTACAGAGCCTGAACTAGGTTTTTTGAAATATATAATTTAGAAGTGGATTTATCCATATTTTAATACATTTAGAGTGGAGAAATTATAACAGAAAAACGTAAATATTTTTTCAATTGGTAGTAACACTGAAAATAATGTGAATTTTTCAAAAGTCATAGTTCAGAACCCCTTTAGAGAATTCTTAGCTATATATAAGCAATTATTATTATTACAGAAGCATTTTCATAAAAGGAGAATGTTTTGAAAAAGGGTATATCTAAGTTCATTTTTTGCCAAAATAATGCATTTAATTCTTTTTTTTATTTTTTTTATAATAATATTCTTAAAACAATTTATAAGTGTATTTTTATCTAAGTAACATTAAACATAAAATATATATACATATTCGTTTCGTTTTTCATTAAACATCAAAAAAATCAAGGTTCCGAACGTAGTCGGATACCTTAAGATGTAATTAAAATAACAAATAGAAAACTACATAAATATAAATTTTACTCACAGTTGCATTTTTTTACAAGCTTGAAACTGAAGGGGATAAAATTGTCAAAAAATTGATTTAAAAAATGAGACTTCGGCATTATAAATTTGGAAGAAATATGGGAGTTTCATTGACAGATTTCATTAGAAAAAGAGGCAGGCTTAGCACTCTAACACTTGTGATGTAAATTTTGTCGATACATATCATTTGACATTTTCTCCCGATAAAACGATTCTAAGACAGAAATTTGTGTCCCAGATCATCAATTCTTTGGTTCAAATACAAAAGGAATGTCATTTATTGTTTCCAGTGATATTCTAGAGATTTTGATCCTACGTGATTCTACATTTTTATTGTTTTTAGATAAAAATTTCTGCATAAAACTTATGGTACTGGTTCAATATTCCAAATGTTGAAATATGTCGCTGGTGCTTTTGAGTTGTTGAAGAATCCGATTTGTCCCTCGAAGGGATCGACGTATATCTCTGGATTTCCTTATTACATAGTTTGTCATTCAAATATTTTATTGGAATTTCGTATAGTTTTGTTAAAATTAATTATGTTTACTTTTTGTAAGATCAAAATATTTGTCATGAGTATATTTGTCATATTATGTATAAATGAATTTCGCTTTCTTTAAAAATTAAGGTACCCGACTACGTTCAGAGCCTTGGTTTTAAAAGAGCTTTCAGTGTTTTTTTTTTTTTTTTTATATTTAGTGTCACCTGAATTCGAAAATGATTTTAACATTATCACAATTAAAGATTATTTAGAAACGATTTTTGACAAAAAAGTTGAGGAAGGAATAACATAATCAAATTATTCTCCTTTAATGATTGATTGAATATTAACGCGTCGCACTGTTCAGGTACACTAGGGCTTTTGGCGACGGACCATGTAATTTTGAACCATGGTCAAGTGACGTGGACGTCACCTGAGCTGGCACCCCCTCTCCTAACTACCACACCACACAAACGGGAGGACGTTTCAACTCTCGACAGATTTAACGTGCATCGCTGCCCTACACGGCGGGTCTTTTGTGGTATTGGCCTCGAACTCGTGACAAGGCAAGCCACGATCCGATACCTATACCCCTCGGCTACCGCGGCCACTCTCCTTTAATGAAAAAAGGTTTCTATACTAATAGTTTTTGGTTATATATAGCTAAGATATTCCTGAGCCTGAACTAGGAATTGTTTTTGATAAACACCCATTACTTTCTGAGTTATTTTCAACTCGTATTTCAACAACAATTATAACTTGTGAGTCTTTTTTGTACTCTGACGCAATACAGTTTGAATAAATCCACTTCCATATTACATATTTCAAAAAACTATTATAGGTAAAATTTATAAGTTGAATGTTATTATTACATACTTACAGTTTTTAGAGGAAAGAGGTTTAAAAATATATCATTCCTTCTTGATTTTTTGCCAAAAAACTACATTTGAATAACTTTTTGTTGTAATCATATTCTTAAAATAATTTTATTTGCATTTATTAAATCAGGTGACACTAAACATCAAAAAATTATTCATTTATACGTTCTTTCAAAATTACGGTTCTGAACGTAGCTGGATACATTACCAGTGATATCTAGTGTCTGCAAAATAAGCATCTTTTCCACCGAATATTTATACGTATCATAATTGTAGTGTTGTAAATCTTCGAAATCAAAGACTGTAATGCGCTGTTTGTGTAAATATCTATCAAATGCTCAGTTCCTATTCAAACTAAATCAATGAATTGCATTAAATTACAGTTTGAGCGATTGATAAAACGATTGATTTTTTATTTTATTTCAATCCACCTATATAATTCCTATATATAATATTTATACTTTAGTTTCAAACTATTTATATTTGATTTCGGTCTATCCAATCCATAATATTTATATTTTGGATTCAAACTACTTTTAATTTATCTCATGCTATCCAATCCATAATATTTATACTTTATTTTCCTTCCACTTATATTTTATTCCAATACATAATATACACATTTTATTTCAATCCTTTAGTTTGTATTTAATTTTAACCAAATGATTTGAGAGAGATTTCAATATTAGAAGCTTAACTTCTTAGTTTACAAAATATGTGAAGAGTAGGTATTTTTTTTTTTTTTTTACACTATGAGGTTTTTAAACAAAGCTGTAAACCATTTAAAGAATTCCCTAAACATTTTATCTGTGAATACGCATTTAACGTCAAAACAAATCGAAATTCAATTTCATTCGCTAAAAAATGCGTATTAACAGTGGTTTGAACGTCCATTCATTATACATTTCTCACAAACTTGAAAAAAAGAATGAACACTCATGGCCATGAAAAGCAGCGTGTGACGATCTACATCGACCTTATCTGGATCAGGGAAAGTGACAAGAACTTCCCAACTGAAGAAAAAGAAGAGGAAAACAGGTTATGATAGATATGAAGGAAAAAAAAATTCAAATTTATCCTGCGCTTTAATAGGAAATACTTTCCTTCCACCAAGCTCTAAGCAATTCTAATGGTTATTTTTAGCGTCTTTTTTTATTTATTTAATTTTATTAGCACTATGCTTGAGGTGATTACTGTTACCGATACTTCATAATCATTTTTTTTTATGGTTTTATAAAAAAAAGACTTACTCAAGTATTTTCTTCTTAAAACACGATGGATGTTTTTCCCATGCGCTTTTCCTATTCTCAATAATAGCATATTTGGATAAATATGTTTAAGTGTTAATGGCACAAAAAGCGTGTGAGAGGTTTATAAATGAAGGTGATTTTTTTTCCATTATGAATTTGAAAAGATTCATAAAACTATTTTGTTTTAAAAATAAGTTGATTCTTTTGAAATTAAAATCCACAATAGTCTGGTTGCTGAAAAATTCAATTGTTAAAATGAAATATTTAAAATTTTTCTCCATTCGTGTTATAATTTGAAATAACAATGCATATATTTTTAATTTATTACATTAGTATAAATGTAAACATGAAAGAGAAATAATGGAGAAAGAACTAGCGATATTAAAATTTTTGTTTTCTTAATCGCTACAATTTCATAATGAAGCATTTTAATGTCAAACAGTATTGTTTGGAAACAATTACGCAGTAAAAAGAACTGTTTAACTACTGAACTTTTAAAGAGCAACTAATATTTTTATCTCAAAATAACAATAAAGGAATAAAACATAAGAATGATAAACTGCCGCGCTAAAATGGGTGATTTTAAAACATCAAAATATATTCTATTTTGTAAAGAATATTTTATTTTTAAAGTTTGCTTCTAATTTCCCATTTTAAATAATAAACTATGGAATTAGAAGAAATTATAAACTTTTTGAAGATCCAGAAGCCAAATACCACATTTATGATTATTAAAACTAATTCTACTGGTTTGTATTTGTTTAATTAATATCATATTCACTTATGGTTTAACACTTGCATTTGGAGATAAAACAAGATAATATATAAATGAAAAGTCAAATTAAAAAATAAAATCACTAAACAAGACACAAGAAAATACACCAAATTTAACATGAAGAGTTTTAATTTTAAACTTAGGGAAAGTGCTTTTTGAAAGAAAAAAAAATGCGTGTGTTGTAATATTGTAACCAAACCCTTACCTATATTATTAAATTATTCTCTGAAATAATAGGTTTCAACTTAAAGTAGCTTTATAACATGTCTTACCAATTGGAAATTTCACTTGAACCATTCATCATTAAAATATTTAAAAGAGTTAATTCTGAAATACTTAATATAAATGAACGACTTTTAATTTCCAATGTTAATTGGATTCTCAACCATAAATAGATTTCAGTTGAACGAATAGAATAATGAATAGATTTACACTTGAACGCTAACTTTGCAATTTTATTTTATTCTGAATCACTTAAAATAGATTAGTGTTATTATTGTGTTAGATATTAATGGATTCGGTGGAATAAAAATGTTTTCTGCAGCTGTAATTGCCATTAAATAGTGCTCTTACTACTAGCACACAATATACTAAACATACTATAAGTTCTTTGAACACTTGTTATTTTTATGTCTTATCATTAGTAATTTTAATCCAAAAATTAATTGGAATTAATTGATTGCACGTTCAAAAAAAAACAACTTAAGTTTGCAACAGGCTACATATATTTATATATAATCATTTATAATGTGCAATATTTCTATTATTCTAATTTAATATTAAACATTACAAATAAATTCAGCAAGATTGTACAGGTCAAAATAAAATCGGAACGTAATACAATAGCAAACTCCTAGACTGAGGACTAAGATTGTAAGGTTAAGCATAGTTTCAAAGCACAAAAAGTTTTCTTATTTTTTTCTTGATAACACTGTGGTGTTTAAATTAAAAGAGGAAATGAAATTTCAAAATTTACTTTAAAAACGATTTCTTGCAAATATAATAATTTTAATCCTACTGTACAAAAGAGTAATCTAATTAAATAAAAATATTTAAGAAATTTAAAAATACTAAAATTATATTGAAAAATATAATAACATAATCATAGAACCAAAAGCCACAAAATAGATTTATTTCTTAATATTGCGGCGGTAATAAATCGAAAACACATATTATTCTTTAAAAGGATATATATCTTAAGATGATTTTTATCATAGATATGGTCACAGAAAGTTAATATGACATTTTCATCATTCCATTTAATATTCTATACCTAATTTCTGTTCGAGGAGTAAAGTATATTCTCAAAATATATTTTGTATACTTTAATATGTAAAACAATTAAGTTCATATGTTTGCCTATAAAAGAAAAAAGGTCATAAGCTTCGCAAAAACAAACTGTTCTAATTATTTTACATTTATCAAATACCATTTTATTTATTAAGCACTTTCCATCATTCACTCGAACTATTCCACGACTTCGCTTCAAGTTTTATCATAATCATGCACGTATTCAAAATATTTGAATTACTGTCTTATCTACGAGGTGTCGGCAACTCATTCAACTTCGAATCCACTCATTCTTAGTTAGTTTGCCTTATTTCCGCGTTAAATATTTTATTAATCTGAGAAGAGATGGGCTGTTTGAATTTAAAATAAGCCACCCCAAAATGAACTCTAAGATGAGAAACCTTCGTTCGACGTAATTATTTATCCGTGAATTTTGGATGGGGCCAAAATTTATCCCAATGTTGAATAAAGAATGTTATAGACAATCGGGAAAATGGATTTATCGCCAGTAAGACCACGATACTTATGGGGAAAATTTACAGTCAGGAATGGGAATTTATGTTCCTGATAAATTTTGACTTTTTAGTATATGATAGTTCACTCGAAAGTTGGAAAAGTTATTACTGTCGTTATTATTCCAGTTATCGGGTGACTGAAGATTGTCATTTTTAAGCTTTAAGGGCGTATATTTTCTATGCACATATGAAAAAAATATTCTTGAAGAGAAGATAGAATAAATGATAGTTTAGTATTTTTATATGTTTCATATTATTATAAAATGAATGAGTGATTTTTGGTAATTTAGGTCCTTTAAGTATGTTTTATATGTTTAAATTAGTAGATTTTTATACTGTTTGACAAATTAAATTATTTCTAAGATCTAACGTGTACTTTAATGTATGTGATAAAAAATAAATGGTCAATAAGAAGTTATTCAAAAATCAACATATATTTTTATGTCAAGAATACTGATTAAGTATTAAATTAAGTACTTTAACATGGCCCTTGAAAATAAATGAAGACAACTGCAGTCTATTTTGTTTTTAAAATTTCTATAATATGTCTCGGAAATTGCAGATTTTTTTTGAAAATGAACAAAAGATACAAAATAAATAATAAGCTACATTGGTTTTAAAATAATAGTAAATACATTAACATTATTCATTATATTTGAAGAGGGAAGCTCATTTATAAATTATCGTTGTAAGGTGAAAAATAAATTTAAGTGAATTATATAAGAAATTTAAAACAATAATTTAAATCGCGACCTTTGAACAAATTTAATAGACTAAGCCATTTTAGCCTTCCAAGAGAAGGGAGAAAAAGAGTAAAAATATTAAGTTCAAACATAGCTTTCTCCTCTTTGAGCCGTTAGTTGAATTCTTAAGAAATAAGTATAAAGCAAAACAAAATTCACTACTTATAAACAAAATTTCTGAAAAAAAAAATAATAATTTCCTTTTTAATTCTGCGATGTTTGAAAACATTGCAGAAAAAAAAATCCTAACAGGAATTTTAATTTGCATGATATATTTTTTTCTGAAGACAAGCGCAATAAATGCACCTTACTAAAAATATATCGATAAATCACTTTACTTTTCTAATAAATTGACCAAATGTGTTTATTAACGTTTATCATTACTTTAAAATTATAGGAGGACGATTGTTGATACACCTGGTAATTATATGAGCCACCATCATACGATGTAGGCATTTTAGGAGATGCACCCTAGCCACTACCACGCCTACAAGGGGATTTTCAGACATGACAAATCTAACATCCACCTGTGCCGCCATAAGACAGTTAGCTCTTCAGTAACCCCAATACTAGACAAAAACAACATCCGTTTAAAGTTAGCAACCTTGAAATGGTTGACTACCACGTACATTATTAATATTCTAAAGATTCAAAACTATCCCAGTTTAAAAATAAAAAATATATATATATAAACTTGCATACATTTATTTTCAACTTATAATTTGCAAGGGAAATATATTGTTTAGAAAAACTAAAACAATTATTTTTAGCTTTTGTGATACAGGGATAGAACTTTTTTGCCTATTGGTTTCTTTTTATTATTTTATAATGCGGTACATGTTTGAATGAAGAAGTTGAGGATACAGCCAACGCTTCGTTCATTTAGAGAGTGTGAATAAATATGAAGACAAAACATTAACAAAAATATAACTGGTTCGGAAAGCAAAATATTTTTTTTCACTTGCCTGTCCGTTACAATAATGAGTGCTAAAAACATACCGATGAAATTGTTAGAAAAGAAACATCTACAATTTGTTTTTATTTTCAACATGACGTACTTTTTATTAGGAAATAAAAGAAAAATGAGGACAAAAATATTAATTTTTGTATTATTAATAGAACCATGATGCCATACTAAGAGAGGAAACAAACAGAATAAAAAGTATTTTTTACTTAAAAAAATATATAATACCTATTTTTCACACACTCTACAAATATCATTTTAGCTTCAAAGAAAAGTTAAGAATCAAATAATTGCATATTTCATTTAATTTATTTATTTTCAGTCATGAAATATAAAAGTGAACATAATTTGTAAATTCATCAACATCATGTATACGAAAATGAGCAGCAGATAGATGATCAATAATTTTGTTATAAACTGTACAATAATCACAACTTTTTAATAATCGGTATTATAAATTTCAGATATTAATATTTTGTTCCAATATGGTGAATTTCTAGTACAAAATTCGTGTTACTTAATTACTTAATGCATCAAAGTTTGATACGATCATAAAAAAAAATCCATTCCAATCAAAAATTCGAAAATCAAGCTTAAATTTCTTACTTACTCATATAAGTAATGGATTCATCCACTATTGGTTAATCGTAATTTTACATCCTGGTCATTTTTAAAGTGGTTTTACTTGTTTTCGATAGTTTAACTACTCTTAGTTTAATAGTTAAGATTCATTTACTTAATTACGCTGAAAACAGGCCTTTTTAAAGGAAATTTAATGATATTTTCAATTGGCTTACTTATTTTCTTCTAAATTAGGATTTGTTTTTGTCTGTTTTCTTTTTAAACTGTCTGGAATGCACTTATTTCACTTGTAGACTTTGTGGTTTTTTAAAAAATTTATAATCACGTAAATTTTTTTGTATATGGTATTAAATTACATGGGACTAAAGGATCTTGCATTACAGTCTTTATTATGGATGGATATAAAGTGTATTGTCTTAAGTTTTGAACTTTAAAAATATAGATTTAATAGTATGTTGATGTAAAATGATGTAAGCTATTATCAATCATGGGACGCATTGCTTCTACATTTAGCATATACAAAGCTCAAATATTTCTTTAGTACAACCATACAATTTTTGTTTGACATAGTTACTTAGGAAGTCTAGTTCTAATAAACTCCGTGCTCTGCTCCAAAATGCGACGTAAAAGACCATCAATCAATCTGACTTAATTGCTGGTATGAGAAAGAACACTCCAGAGAAATCTTACTGTTGGGTATGATTTCAGTAATATAAATCTTACTCATGAAAAATCCGAAAATTCTGTTACAATGTAGGGTATATTGAGTGAAAAATACGTTTTCGTATATTTACACACGTAATGATCATTGTTCTTGATCATTTCAAGTACAATGAAAATCGCATAGCACGAAAACTGAAGGGACTGGACTATTTTTTTTTTTTCATGTTAAAAGAATTTCGAGTTAAAAGATTTTGAAAAAAAAATTACAACAAAATTAAGTTTATTTTATTTACATATATATGCATATATGCATGTTTTTAGTAAAAATCAAAGAAACACAGACAATCACAAGAATTAAAGGTTTTTAATATGAAATTTTGAAATTTTTGAATAACAAAACATTTATTGAATTTTTGTAAAATAATCTAATATATACTTTCATTGTCTTTTTTAGTATTAAATTGTCAAAAAAGTGTTGAATTTTGTCCATATTATTACTCATTTCATTATTGGAATGTGTGTCTAAATAAGTGCGCATACTTTTCACAATAATCCTCATTTCGGATATGACGTGCGAACAGAAGCTGCATTAATCATTTTATTTTCATCGTCGGAATCTGCATCAATGATATTTTTTTTATCTTTGAACAAACTCAAAATGTCTTTGTCTGCAGTAATTGGTGCTGTACAAACATTTCCATCCTCCACTGCGACGAATTCTTCCGATGATACAGTAGGACAGTCCAATCCGGCTGGTGTTTTCCGTGTTGTTCATTCTCCGAAGAGAAACATTTTCATGTTAAGCGATTTTCGTTTTTCGTTAAGCGAAAAAATGCATACAAATACAAACTAGTTTGTCAGGAACTTTGTATTGTTTCATGTTAACCGATATTTCGTCTTAAGCGTTTTCACACATTTTTCAATATAGTAAATCTTTGAAAACAATATCTGCATTAAATATCTTAAGGTATCCGACTACGTTCGGAACCGTGATTTTGCAAAAGCGTGTAAATGGATAATATTTATGATATTTAGCCTCACTTAGATTCGACAATGTATATAAAATTGGGTTAAGAATAGTATTACAATAAAAAAATTATTTAAGTACAATATTTTGACAAAAAATGAACATAGAATGACACATATTCAAAATATTCTCCTTTTGTGAAAAATGCTTCTATTATAATACTATTTTGCCTGTATTCAGCTCAGACCTCTGTACAGAGGCTCAAATAGAATTTTTGAAATGCATAACTTGGAAGTCGTTTTATCCATGTTTTACGAAAACAGAAGGGAGAAATTTTAAGAAAATACGCCTATAATTATTTCAAATGGTTGTAACTCTGAAAATAATGCGAATTTTTTAAAAATCGTAGTTGAGACTCTGTACAGAGGTCTGAGCTATATACAGGCAAAATATTAATACAATAGAAGCATTTCTTACAAAAAGAGAACATTTGGAAAAAAGGTTATTCTAAGTTAAATTTTTGCCAAAATATTGTATTTAAATAATTTTTTTAAATGTCCTTAAAACAATTTTATGCATGTATTCTAATCCAAGTGACACTAAATACCATAAAAATTATACATTTATGCACTTTTTTAAAATCATGGTTCCGAACGTAGTCGGATACATTAAGTTTATCAGTGGCTATATAGGATAAACATAGTTTCGTAACATTTCCATCAATGCCTTCTTGTGTTGCTTCACAGTATGACATTAATAAGTAAGCAATTAACCAAAACACACTAATTTTTGTCAACTCATATTTGAAAGTCCGTAATAAAATCTACATTATAAAGTTTTGCTTGCGCTGTGTTGTACTAAACGCCTTTGTCTGTCACGAATGTTCATTGATTTGGTTAATGTGCCTCATAAATTTGAATCACTATCAGGAAGGGAGGTCGACCTGTGAGCGGACGCCATATTCTCTCCAATCAAGACGCGTAAGTGTGGGAATTCAAGCCTTCCTTCAAAAAAATCTTCCCTTCATGTTTAAACAGTTATTGAGTGGAATAAGGAAATGAACTGTGCAGTGTGAACCATATTACAATACAAATAATAACACAGTACTTTTTTATTATATTTAGTTTCGAATGGATAATGTAATTAAAAAATCTATATTAAAATTTAACGTTGCAATATTTTTATTATTATACCATTGCACTTCTTCTAAAGTACAGTTTAATTAGGAACAAAATAATTTGAAAAAATGTTTGTGCGCAAAAAGCAAATAAATAACAAAATCTTTCTTAGAATTTGGTACAATTTGCTTTATAATGTTATTGGATCTTTATAGAATCTCTACGATAGGTTAGGAGTAAAGAACAACATAGTTAATGACAAATTCGTATGTTACTATTGACTTTGTCTATCATTTCAAAAAGTTCCATATCTTTAATACTTTGAGAGTTGTTTTATTTAGTTCCTTGCATGGTAATACAAACAGGTTAAAGGAACTGCCAATCTTAATCAGGATATCTTGAAAATAATCTTTACAAAGCGAAAACAAAGAGGTCCATACTGTAACTCTTACTTCAATTTACGCAGAAAATGTCGAATCATACATTTATATATTTTATTATTTATATATATATATATATATATATATATATATATATATATGCGCCACACTTTAACACTACTCTTTGGTGTGGTGTGGTAGTTAGGAGAGGGGAGTGCTAGCTCAGGTGTCGTCCAGGTCACTTGACTATGGTTAAAAAGTACGTGGTCCGTCGCCAAAAACCCTCGTGTAGCTAAACTGTGCGACGTTAATAATCAATTAATCAATCATTGACACGACTCAACTGTATTTTGTGGCAAATATTCTTTCTTTTTCGTTATAGAGAGAATTATATTGACCAGAAAATAGTACTGGTTGTATTTATTGCATGTCTTACTTTTTTCAAATAACTTAGAATGTTATCTTTTCCCCTTACGCTATACTTAGTATTCGGTATTTTTTCTCTGTATGTTTTACATACCTATGTACTTTAAAACTACGCATTTCATGTTTAAACGAGATCTGTTAAAACTTTGCTTTTATTGTGAAAAAATTATTTATTTATTTTTTATTGTTTTTGTTTAGTAACAGCTGTGTGAGATTGTTGATAGTTATACTACCAAAGGGTCTGTTTCTTTTTTTTTCTATTTTAAGCTCTTTAAGGGGAACTTGATCCCTTTAGTTATTCTACAAATAACTTAAATATATACCGCAAAATCTGTTGTATAATGCACACTTTTAGCAAAAGAAAAAAAATGACCGAAATTTACGGGTGCGCGTTTTACTGCGGGTAGGAAAATTAGATCTTTAAAAAAGAGAAAAAAAACTGAGCATAGAAAAAATTAGATTTCTATACACATTGAAATACAGTTTATTTAAAAGAAATAACATTCCTTATGATTTTAAAGTGTTGTGATTCTAGAAGTAAATTATTTTTTCTTAAATTTGGAAAAAGCATCAAAAAGTGACTTCAAAATATAAGAGTATTGCAAACTTCTATTTCAGGTTACTTCGTATAAAAAGGGGTGCGCGTTATAGGCTAATATACCAAAGAGTTAAGAACTGCAGCTCTAAAGTATATATGCGCGTTATACGCCGGATTTTAAGGTTGATTTAAAATTCAATAATAATAAATCCATCGCAAATTTATGCTTTAACCCTCTAAGCTGTCTGCACTTAAAGTCTTGCCATTCTGGAGATGCTTCAAAAATGCACCGCACATATTTTTTTGCTTTCAGGTGGGGTTCTCAAAAGCGGTTGAGCCGTATTTTTAAGAATGCGGCTCGGCCGTTTTTGGGAATCTTGCTTGCAAATAGAAAAAAGCATCTCTGGAATGGCGGAATTTTACGTGCAGACCGCTTGGAGGGTTAATTCTTGAATAACTGGGCACAAAACTTAGGACATTAATTACTGGTCTAAGTGCTGCTTTTTAGTTGATTAGTTGATATTTTATTGTAGCTTCGAATTTGGTCGCGGTTAATTTAAGAAGCAAAAATCTTTAAAAAATAACTCCGTTTAAAACTTTATTGTATGTAACAAAAATCAGAGCCAAATGAAATGTGCTTAGAAAAATGAAGTAACTATTTTACTAATACTCAACACCAATTAATGATTTGGCGTAAAATATCTAACGACAACACTAATATAGACTAAAGAACATCAGCGTCTACTTAAACGATGAAAATAAGTTTATGAAATACAGTGACAATATGTCCGTAAGAAATATTATAGGTATGCAGAAGCTTGTTTGGCTCATAACAAGGACCTGTTGCAAGTTCGGGTCTTATCCTTCCAAAGACCGGTGTAAAAAAAAAAAAAAAAACGGTTTATTTAAATATGATACAGTAGTCTTCACGCTCTCATGGCGGGAATGTGAAAACTCATGTGATTGTTTTCATGTGTTTGATTAGTTGTGAATTTAACCTCGTCATCCGACGTTTTTCGAAATTTATGAAGTGTATTAGTCATGGTAAACGAATATGAGTGTCGGACAAAAATTATACGTGAAAGTGTTTAGGTCAACTACGACTTCAGTATTAGTGTAAAGGAGAGATTAGAGTACCAATTTAAATGTCGAGCTCGTCGTTTGACTGTCGACAATTCCAAATGCAATTTGAAAAATCCTGCATTGATATATCTCCAAATTATTGGAAATTAATTGCCCTTCTAGATGAGAACAAGGGCTTTTATGAAAAGCAAATGATATAGGGGAAACCTAATACTGAAGTTGAAATGAAGAATAATCCCTTTTGTGTGAATATGGAAGAGATATCTGGACTATTTGGGATGCATCATAGCTGTGAATATTGGAAATCTTCATTTAATTGGAGGAAAAAAGGATATAATTGTGTATTAAAATATTTTAAAACAAGATTTCAGATAAAAGGGCATATAATCAAATTCCAAATTTCATTTGGTAAATGATCCGAAATGTAATGTTTCTATTTCTGAATTATCAATAAGTAATCCAAAAACCCTCACAAAGTCAAAATTTCAACTGTATGAAGAACATTCGGGTTAATTTGCCAAAAAAATTCATAAATTTTAAATTTCCAATCAAACTTAGTTATATAAATGAAGACTCATATTACAATGGGGTAAAAAATTAAAATAAATTTTTGTAATTTTCCTTTGAGTAAAAAAATTATTTACTTAAGAATTGTGTCTACTCACTATTACAGAAATAATTAAAAAGTAAAATAAATTCCTCAGTAAATAACCAACTTTTTTCATAGAAATTGCTGCATTAGTTCCGTTATTTTTCAAAAACACATTGCAATTTCATTTTAAGTATGAGAAAAATATGAAATCCTAGTGATTATAACCAATATATCTACGCAGGAGGGGTAAGATGATATTACATCTCAAGAGTTCCTGAATTGCAACTAAGTTTACCTTTATAAATCCAACGATAATAATCATACTTAAAGCTCATTATTTCTTTTATCAGTTAAAATATTAAAAACTGCTTTATTAATATCAAGTATTAAATTGCTATGCTAGTCTAATTAAGGGATATTTTCGACGTACTCAAGCACGGGTAGATGATCTTCCATGAGTCTCCAGAGAATCATTATTTGGGAATAGAAACGTCTTAATCAGTCTTCTCCTCCTAGAAATAAAGATATATAGTTATCACCTCCTGCGTTTCAAAACAGTGATCTTTGAGACTCTAAACAGAAGTTCTTGCACCTCCATTAATTAATCCAACAGAATAATTATTTAGTTTCTACGTTTCGAATTAAGGCCATAAATCAGATGGGATTCTTGAAACGCTTTGGGTGACGTATATTGATTTTCTGTTTTGTGACAGAGACTTTAATGAATTCTTGTCTCTAGAAGCATGGGAGTTTAATTTAGAGCGCTTCATTTACGTGACATTTTCTAGAAATAAACAGAGGGGGAAAGAGGCGGGGTTTCGAAGTTTTCCTTTAGTTCGGGGTTTGTCGTCGTATGAATGTTTTGGGATTGAGTCGTGAATCAAAGTGTCTGGTGTTTATCAACAGATTCATTACTTGTCTATTGCCAGAAGGAATGGGCTCTAGTGGTATACAGAAAAGAATGGAATAAGTTTCATCGAATGATTGATTGCATTGAATGCAGTCTCCCTGAGAGAGAATTATGTAGCAAGTTTTTTGGATGAAGCAAAACTTTATGTGAACAAGTGTAGTTTATTCAATTATTATTTTTATGTTTAGCTAAAAGCGTTAGGGACAAAAAAATGTGTTTAAAATGTTAAAAAATTCCCTACAAAACTGAAATTTTGAATTTTAAGGATGCGAATTATTTTGTATTAAAATATTTAAAGTGCAGGGTTATTTATTTATTTTTTTTTTGCTTTGGCCTTATAATTTCTAGTAAAAATGACCTGAAATACTTCCTTTTCCCTTCATTTTTTGATATTTTATTGATAAGCTAGTTTGTTGAGTTAAGTCATTAACGTACTCAATGGAATTGAAATTAATGAATTTTGATTTTATTCTTTATTACATATTAAAACAATTTGTATTTATTGGGTTTCGCATTTACTCAAAAGCCTACTCGTCGCATCTGCAGATATTTTGTATCTCATATTTATTTCCCTAATTAAACTTTTGTTTTTATAATAAATAAGTATCACACTATATTAACAATTTAATCCTTATGTAATATAATTGTTCTGAACTTTTTTTTACACTAAATATATTAGAATTCTAAGTACACAAATTTTATATTGGGCTTAAGCGTTTGTTCAGTTTATTTTATAATTGAAATAAACGCACTTCTAAGCGCAGTTTGAATTACAATGAATTTGCAGGAAAAAAAAAACCCTGTATTGTAAGCATATTTGTATTGTGTTCTGAAAAGTGTCTGTAGTAAAAAAAAATCACAATATTTCTAATGCAAAGTAAATTCAAATTTTATACAAATATGTATCAACACTTAAGGGTGAAAAAAGATAAAGAAGGAAGTGAAAAATGTCTCTTGGGTTACTTTTTGTGTTAGTAATTTTTCTTCACACAAAAATATTTTTTTTTATGCGTATTTATATAAAAAGGCACGCGCGTGTTTAGAAAAGACGCTCTAAGTGAAACATAGTTTTTCCCTCGGTAACAAAAAATATTTCTTTCTTTTTTTCTTTTGAATTCTCCAATGTATTGAAGCTAGGTAGCTCTAAATCCTCTGAGTGAGCGCGGTTCTTTTGAGTAAATAAATACATAACTGTATTGCACCAAGTTCAGGTTGCAATAACATAGACTTATCTTGCCCAAGATCTAGAACCAGTAAAATAGTTTCATTCTTATAAATTGTGGGACAGTGTTTTGACTTCCCAAATTTAATTTTCTTATAAATAATGTGTACATGAAAAATTTATCCGATGTTTTGATGCAGGTGTTTTGGTTCAATACAGATTTTATGTACAGCTCTCCTAGAAATAAATTATGATTTATTTTTATTTTCAAAGTATTTTATTAAATGAATGTAAAATATTAAATTTTAAAAACAGTTTTTCTTGTTTTCTTTTATCGTAATGCGATGTATTTTATTGCTTATTTCTTTTTTTTACTTGCCTATAGAAATTATTTACTGTATGGATAAACAAGTATTACATATTATACAGAAGTGTTTGTGTTTAATTGCTTTGAACATGTAATTGTTAATCACAACATTCACTCAGGTTCTTACGGGATAATTGCTTGCTTCTGTATCTAACATATTCTTATTTAAACAGAAAATAATCATTTACATATTTGTATATATATATATATATATTTTATTCTTAACAAATAAGCAATGCAACGCAATCAGAAGTATTTGTTAAAAGTCTTCATTGTTATACTGAGTGAGATAACAACTAAGCCTGATTAGAAAGGTCATTTGTATTATTAATGGAGAAGGATTAAAATTAAAATATCGACTAACAATGGATTGATTTTTTTAGAGAAATTATATAAAATATGGTTTAATATGTGTAAGTTTTCTTTTTTATTTCAATAACATACTTGGTTCAACGCAAAAGATATAAATATCGTTCTGATAGACTCATTCTATTTATCTTATAAATATAACAACTAGGTCGTACATATTTTACTCATTTAGATGTTAAGGCAATAGAAACGTTTAAGAAGCTATGGTCTCAGACCTGCTATTTTTTTTAAAAATTAGATAAAATTCAACTTTGAATAGAGTTCTGATTTTAACATTTAATTCCTAAATGTTTTTGTTTTAAATTTCCAAAAAAACTAAATAAATAAATAGATTGTTGTGTTGTGTATGCATTTTTGAAATCTAATATTAACCAATTTTTTTAAGAAAGACTTAACGAAATTGAAAAATGCCGAATGCAGAAAATATAAATGTTTATTAATGCTTATTCTATTACTTTATTTATATAATACTTTATTATTAAATCTCTGATATTATTATCCTTAAATGTTCCGTATTTAATACTAAAATAAATTGCGAAATGTCTATTTAAAATTCTAGATAAATGTGCATAAAATTTTGGTTCAAAACATAAGTATTAAACGCAAATAAATAAAACATCTTTATATTTGGGTTATAATAAAGCATACATAGTTAATAAATAAATTAGAAAAACCACACAATTATCCTGAAACACTCCCGTTTTATAGCAATAGATATATTCAAATTAATTCCATACACCAAAGTATCAGAATAGAGAAAACGGTGATTTTCGGAAAAACTATGTTTTATGATAAATTTCATTTAAGGCTCCCTATACGCTGATAAATATTCATAGAAGTAAACAGAAATTTTAATAGGTATAATAAAAGATATATATATATATATACAGCTGTTTCCCATCACAGTTACACATCGCTGGCTACTTGCCATTTTGATTCTCGGCTTTGATCCAATTACATGTTTACAAAATCAAAATGATGCCGAGTATCTCTTCCATATATGGCTGAAAATTTTAGTATTTCTTTTCATTATTTTTCTTATCATTCCTTTCTTTATTTCCTTAAAAAGTATTTAATTCTCATGGAAATATTTTAATGTTTTTGCCCTGGAAGTAATTTATAATGCCCGAATGTGTTTATTTTTAACTTAAGTTTATTGACTGGGAACTGTTTTGCAATTCGTTCTATGCTGCATAAAATTTTTCCGTTTTACCAAATCAGTTGGGGTGCCTTAATTTCTTCCACATTCATTGAAACCTTAAATAGTCTGAATAATCAGTCTTAGGCTATCCATATTTCATTTATTGATGATCATCTATATTCCTTTATAATGCTAAGTATAATATGATCTCGCTAATTTCATGTTACACTCACATATAATTATTTATTTATATTTTTCTTAATATGAACGGATTATTATTACTTTCACCCAGGAAAACTTTGTGCAACTTTACAAAGTTGATAATTTTGTTTAAGATATTAAGTGAGCAGTTTTTAATACAGTTTATCCATCGTAATACACACATAAGCTCAAAGTGCTGTTAAAGGATCTGAAAAAATTAAGCATTAAGTGGTGATAGATGTGACTAAAACAGAAATCCTAACTAATGTGGGGTCCGAAAACAATCGCGAATCTGCTTGAAAGTGTGTTCGTGGTCA
>BMAV01014171.1:675873-740969 GCA_019973955.1 Trichonephila inaurata madagascariensis | reverse complement strand
ATGAATATCTACCAGCATGAAACCGCTGGTGGTATGAAATCGTTGACGGTCTCGTTACATAAGAAAATTCCTTTAATTTTATGATTGGTAACATCTCTGACACTAGATGTGTTGACAAGTTATCTAATGGATAAATGAAAAACTCATATACGGTGTTTTTAACTGTGCGTGGAAACAATTTAAGCAGCACTGATCAGGATATCTAGGAGACCAAGCTACAAGTCCTCCAAGGCTAATCCATCTCATTTGATAGGTAATGGGAGGCAGTTCTATACATTCTGGTCTTTATGAGCTGGTACTTTGCTGTGCTGGAATCACATAACTGTTTGCTGATGTGTGATTACAACTTGTAGTAAATCTAGTTGCACCTTGTATAGATAAATGAGGTACTTGTGTCTTTTAAAGTAATCCAGTAAAAGATATGACCCAATTAAGTGATCATGGATTATCCTCCCCTACACTTTTACGAACATCTTCTATTGGTATTTTGAAACGTGTAGCACGAGGATTTAATGCATTCTACACGTAAATGAGAAGATTGACTATTACGTAAACAGAACAGATGATGCTAATTATTATTATTACCAGATATATCTTGTTGCAGGAACAATCGCACTATCACTTTGAGAAATCCTTTCCTGTTAGAATATTTGCCTCTTTTAAGATGGTACGCTATGCATATTTTGCTTATATTTCAGTAAATAGTTTTTTCGCTTTAAAATCAACTGAAACTCTTTCCTGGATTTTCTTCAAATAAGTATAATAAAAATTTAAATTTTGTTCATCAAAGAAGTAAGCGGTTTAAAAACGAAGAAAGCAACCTTTCTTAGGGAAATATTTAAAATGCAAAACATTTCAAAGTATTTTTAACTATGATTTAGTTTTTAAAATATCAGAACTAGATGAAATTGAAAGAGAAAGGAAAATTCCAATGCCATGAAAATACAAAATTAGATATTGTGTACATGAAGTAAAATGGTATAACTTAACATTTTCAAAAACTCTCAAGAGAGTACCAGATACCACACTTTGAAATATTTTCAGCTTAAATCCATCCCATAGAATAACTCCCAAACCAAACATTTCCATCATTTGCAGTTCCCCACATCCAACATTTTCAATGGAAGCCAAATTTACACTCAAATTCTCGTTCCTTTACATTTTCCGCTTGCAATAAAGAACATCATTGAAAAGCTAGCGAAATTTCGTTAGATTTCGTGAGAATAATTCCCCATGAGATGCGAGATTTACTTCAATCCTCCGCTTTGGCATTGAAAATAGACTACAAAAAAGGAGAAAAAGAAAGTGCCAAGCAGAAAGAGTGAAAATTTCGCTTCATCGCTTGTTTCGCGCCCAGGAAAATTCTATTTTTCCCTAGTTCCTGATTTCAGGACGTTTGTAACAAGGGAATAATTTCTGTTCTCCAGTCTAACTTTTGCTCGTTTAAAGAGGTTTCATTCCTGCGTCATACTACAGGCGATATTCTACGATGAAATAAATATCACTTTTTTCTTAAAGAATTCGACGACATAATGTTTTTTTCGTGTTCTCATTCTTTTTTTTTCTTTAAATAAATAATGAAAGAAATAATCTTGTTCTTTATTTACTGTTATTTCAAAAATAATGTTTCTTTTTTTTTATTGTATCAGTTCCATATTTATGCTGAATGTGCTTACAATTAATGTAATGTTTTATAATTTTTATATATAGTGAGAGATAGAGAGAATGAGAGAGAAATAAAAATAGATTGATAGACCAAGAACCTCAAATTTTTAAAATAGCTTAACTGTATTTTTAAATTTTAAATAAAGAAAACATTTTATACGTTAAAGCAAGATGCATACGATTCTTTCGAATGTATGATTGAATGGAATACCCGCGAGGACGGAAATTTTAACCTTAATACTTTATTTTCCAACCTTTCATTTTTTTATTACAAGATATGCCAATGTGTAGCATTGCTAAAAATAGAATATCGGATAAAGAATACCTTTTTCTAATTTTATTTTTAAAGATACTAACTTTTATAAATCTAAGTTTCTTAAAAAATAAAAAATATTATTTAAAAAAATACATGCATTTATGTTTTTTTCAAAAACATTTCAGAATTTTATTAAATTTTCTCATATCAATATCTATTTATCTCTTATTTATATATATAATTTTATTACTATGTTTTATCTTATGTCCTTAATTAAATTAATTCTTATCATCAATGAACCTTTGAATTGCACTTCGGAGATTATTAATTTAATAACTTTCATGAATGTATGTTTTACTTGAAATGTTGATTCTTTTTTATTAGGAGGTATACATATATATTATCTGAAATAACTTTTAAAACTGTCATGCCTTTGTATCCTATTTTAAGCCTATAATAAATGTTTTAATGAGCTTCACTCGAATTATTATTCTCTTTTTTTTTCTCTGATGATATAAATTAGTAATTTTCCTTTTCTACTTAAGTTATTTTGGATTGGCAATTAAACATACATATTCTTTCTCTCCTTTTCAATTCAAGCCTTATAACTATTCGTAAATTTTAGATCTTTTAATTCCGCTACTTCGAAAATCGTATTCATCATTCACGAACAGACTGAAACTCTTTCAATGTTATTATAATTATGATTTTTCAATAATTAAATTGTCATGGCGACATGATAGTATGCATTATCACTGGATATCAAGCATCAATAAATTTATTCCATTTAATATTCATCATGGCTGTACTGTCTGCGGTTAAATAACGAAACGCTTGGAAATATTGCAATTTACATTGAGTTAATATTAAATGATTGTTTGAAAATTTAATATTGAAAAATGAAATACCCACACATATGGTATGACGTAAATTGAAGTTGTTAACTGTAATTTTTTTTTTCATCATTCTATGTTTTTTAAAAACTGATAGATAACATGCAAGTTCCTAAAGTAATATAAAGGAATTGAAATAGATTTTGATTTTACAAGTATTTTGTTATTTCAAAGTGACAAAGGCTATATTCATTTGTAGGGTTTGTATTTTGGAACATAGTCTTGTTGACTAAATTTGAGTAAAGTGAAGAAGCTATTAGAACGAAGTTTAAACAATCGGTTGAAAATAATTTTAAGATTACATGAATTACATTAAGACGATGGTTTATAAACATGCAATAGACTAAATTACTTACTATTTCGCTTCTTTTTATACATATATTATGTACCTGTAATGAATATTTACGTAAGATTTAGTACACATTACATATTTTTTATTAAAATGTATGTTAAACATTAACAACAAATACATTAATCAATTTAGACCAGGCATAAGGCTTTAAACGAAAATAAACAAAAATGGACAAAACAAAAGTATGAACTCAATTACATTTCCAAGAAACTGCTATAAATGGGTGATTAATTAAATGCTTTAAATAAACCTTCTTGAAAAAAATTCAATAATATATAGAGAATTAAAATGTAAACACTGAAAGGGAATTTTACTTTCTCAAGACTTTATGAAGACAAGAATATTGCAGCATTTTACGAAATTAATAAAAACACCTCAGCATTTTAGTTTAAAAGAGATTAATTTTGATATGAATAATATTTGAGAAGACAATTACTGTTGTGGTACTAAAAATATTTACAAATAATAATATATTATATCCCAGTGTGTAACGCGCACTTTAAAAACAGAGAAAAAGATCACAATTTACGTTTTCACTCTATACGCCGGATATAAAAAAGATAACTTTAAAAAAATGAAGACAATAGGTGTATAAGAAAGATTTACATAGATATCTGAACACTATTTATTAGAATGAAATGACATACTTCATGAACTTTAATTATTGACATTAAATGTTCATCATTTTCGTCTTTTTTATATATACTATTTTCAGGCTTATCATCAAATTTCGTTCCATTTTCACCGTCAATGCTACTCTGATCCATAAATACCCTAAATTCTGTCGTATAATGCGTACTTTGAACACGAAAAATAACATCAAAATATAAATATATAAGCCAGGTATGAAAAGGAGAGATTTAAAAGTAAAATTAAATAGATTTCTACGTAGATCAAAATATTACTTATTTAAAAGAAGTGGGGGGCATTCCTTATGAAATTAAAGAATTGTAGTTCGAGAAGTATACTATTATTTTCTAAGCCTTGAAATAATACTTTGAATAAATAACTGCAATACATAAGAGCATTATGCACATAAAATTCCAGTTTCTTCGTAAAAAAGGGGATGCGCGTTATATAGAGAATGTACCTAAAAATAAAAAAGTGCATCTTGAATACAGATGTGCGTTATATGTCGGATTTTACAGTAATCATGTCTCGTTCTATCAAAATTGTTAGATGTATTGTATTTTTTTAAAACGAATTTACTTATGTTAAGTTTAACTTCCTTCCAAGGATGAAAGGAATCGGTTACAAACTATTATCCGTTCACAAACTATTTCAAGACTGCAAATGATTAGAGCATGACATATTTACATTTCAAGTTTTTTCTTAAAGACTTGCGTTATGCGGCAAGTACACCTAAAACACAAAAAAATGTAGTTTGAAAATATAAGTGTACATTATATATATAAGACGGAATATACGAATATAAATATAACCTAAAGAATTTTAATATGGATCTAGATTTTGGTTGATATTTGAATTTCACTACTTGGGAGTATATTAAAAGGAAATAAAAAAGGTTTCAGTTTATATATTTTGTTATTGTTAAGTAATTATTTTTATACTATTGATCTCACGTCACCCCTATCTGATATTATTTAAAAAATGCCTTCATTTTTACATGGCTTTCTTTCATTTTTTTAAAATAATTTTTTTACAATCCTTTTCAATTTCAAAAACAGCGGCACGAACCATCATTGATTGTAAGAAATGTCCTAACCGTCAGATGGTGCGTGTAATAAAAAATTGCCGGAACCAAAAAATACAAACAAAACGGTGAGTAATTTATTACTTCCGGGAACTCCCCAAACGCAGGAACTCCATCAGATGCATAAATTACTCAAACCCACCTGTACAATCCGCGATCAAATAAAGAAAACTTGCAATCCAAGAGCCTTTTTCACCAAAAGCAACCTGGTCCTGTTGGATTTCAAACCCCCTAGGCGAAAAATGAAGGTAAAAAAAGTGAAAGGGCCCCCTTTTTATTATTTTCCTTACTGCTTCTTTTATTTAAACGTCAGCTGGAAATAAAATGAAAAAGTATTTCCATTTCTGAAGAACGTTTCATATAGGAAAAGATATAAATATATGTTACGAATCCTGATGTGTATTCGTCTGCAAAAGCAACCCCCGCAGCGTCTCTCTTCATTTTTACGTTTGCCAGTGTGTATAGAGTAAGAAGTGCAGATTTGATGACGTCAGCCTGAGCGTAAAAAAGAAGATATACTTTTCAGAATGTGTTTATTCATTTCTTTTTGCTACTCCTTTTTTCATCATTCCTTTTTGATATTCTTCTATTCATAGCGTTTTATAATACGGATCTTAGGAAAAAGATAAGCAATCTAAGTCTCGATAGCAGAAAATTTCTTTTTTTTTTTCGTCAGTAATAAATTGAAACTCACGTTTTGTCTGAATGAAATATCATTTTGGAATAATTTAGTGATAATATGAATTCAATTGATAAATTTTTGCGTAGTTAAGTTATCAATAAATTCTTTTGGATGATTTCCCTTGAAACTCCAAGGTGGTTTGAAAGAATAAAATAAAACCTTCGAAATCTAATAAAAATTATAGAATTGAAAAATCATGTATCATGGTTTACTTGAATAAATACATCTAAATCTAATTTAAGTGTCTATTTATCCTTTTATATGTCATTTTTTTGTAATGTTGCATTAAAATACGTTTGGGGGATTGAGACTAATTTATGAAGAGAATTTAGCTTATTACCTGAAATTGAGTTGATTTTTAAGACTATTTTTTGGTGGGAAATATGTTTTCCAATGCCCACTGGGAGCTATTTAAATGTTAGACACATCTTATGTTTTGCATTTCATTTTTTGTCGCATATCATGATATGCATAAAATATATTTCCCAAATACTAAAACCTACAAAAGGAATTTTGAATTTGTTATACTTTATATTCAATAATTTAAGAACTTGTACATATTACTTTCCATAAAATTTTAGAAAATAAGGAATAGCATATAATATGATATTGCAAGCTGTACAAACTTATCTTGTTTCATTCTCATGTGCTTTGGTAGAGTACAAACGACGGAGTTCTTTATGTTTTTTATAAAGTTGTTATATGGTCAACAACTTTAGTCAATAGTGCGTGATCTGATACAGTTTTATATTACTGCTCATGAAACCTACAGGCGTTTACGACTTGAATATCCAGAAATCAGTTGCTTTACTAGCTTAATTGGTCTAGAGCTCTTGAAAATTTAGAGGTCTTATTTTCCAAAAATGAAGACATAGAAAATTACCAGATCATTAGGAAGTATAATATTCGTTGCCAGTATTTTCAGGAACATATATCTCGTCCAATTTCATATTTTTCTCGAAGTTGATTCCAGCATAATTTCATTTTATCACAGTAGAAAATAACTTACCATTGACATTTAAGAATTAATTATGTTGGTGGGAAATATACTTCTCATGGCCTTATAAAAACTTAAATACTCTTCAAATATTTTTATTTTAATTGTAACATTTAAGTTACATATTCTGCCTGTTTTCCGAAATGTATGATTAATCGATATCATGAAATAAACTAACTGAAAATCATAAGGTAACTCAGGAGTGAATTTCTGAATAATGTAGCAATTAAGTTCAATAATTTAGCTGTCAAAATGTTCTGTGTGATTGAAACCGCTTTAATTAAATATTTGTCTAAATAGAAAATATTTCACAGACGTGGGAAGGTTATAACTCACACAAATTATTTCCGCTTCAACCAATATCGTGATCATCAACATAAGACAGCGTTTCTCTCAAACTATGGGGTGCGCCCCCCTAGGGGGCGCGAGCCTATCGAAACGTCGAAAATAAAACATTATTTAAAAATATTAATTTATTGAAAGGAAGCAATACAAAATACATTCTGACATAATAAAGAATAAAATACGCATTTACACCAATATAATATATTTATAACTGTATCAGTACTACACATTGTATTTGGTTGTTAATTTAACAATACCAAGCTAAGAACAAGTTTAATAATTACCAGTGATTCCATAGGCTTATCATATATAAAACTATATAAAAAATGTAATACTTATCTTGATTATTTGTACGGTTTGTAATTACATTTATACTGTAGATTTACGTCGAAGTACATTATTATTATTGAATTCAATGCATTGTTATTATTTGGAAGGGGGAGGGGGGTACGAAGAAAATTATGATTTAAAATTGGGTCCCAAGTATGGAAAGTTTGAGAAGCACTGACATAAGCACTGACTAAATAAAGTGTATTATTTTTTTAAAGAACTATGTCCTATAGTATATTGATTGGAAGTAAAAAAAAAATAATATATTTATGAAATATGATATTATGTTATTCGGAATGATATTTAAAGAGTAGAGATACCCTGTAAATTGTAGAAACGGACACTAAAATTACTAAAAACAGTTTAAAATTACTATATTAGGATTTAGGGCTAACAGTAATATTTCGCTTCAGAAAATGGCATGTTTCAGTAACTTAAGGGTTTTTCTACAGCGTTATGCGTCAGAGACTTTGTTCGTAGTATTTTCTTTTTCATTTTATGTCTACCATGGTATATGACTTTTCATATTCATGGAACAGTGCTAACATGGGATATAATACTTTGGAATATTACGTCATGATTTTTTGGGAAACGAAAAAAATATATATATATAACATTTTCTAGATATTTATATATTCCAAACGTGTTTATATTGTATAGTATTTAATATCATTTACCTTCTTCAGTCGAAAATGTATAAGTTCCACCAAAAGTGCTTTTGACAATTTCTGTAAATTCAATGAAAACATTTGAAATCCTACATATCTTTTACATTTTCATTCTACCTTTTGTAAAGTGTTTCATACATATTTTGGTAAGCCCCGTGTTATACTTATTTTTTGCTGGGGTTTATGAAGGTTTCCAGTTTTAAAACAAATGTATAGCAGGCCTATTTTCTGATTTTTCCAAAATAATTACAATAATGCAGTTACTATAGCCAATTTTTCAATTCCTACTATTAGCTCACACTCTATATGTATTTATTTATTTATCTTGGTGGAATTTTCAATCGTTAATAAAATACATTTTAAAGCGCTCCATTGAGCTGAAATTTCATATGCACGGTTATTTTGGATGACAATACATTATAATTGAGTTATAATTAATAAAAATTAATTGATTAAAACTAATTATTTGAAGAATTACAAATACAGCCACGTTGGCGACTTAACGACCATTTTGGCGACTTATGTCAAAACTTAAAAAGGATTTTTTTCTCACGTTTTAAAGCATTCAGTTGAACTGAAATTTTATATACATGATTGTTTTGGATGACAATACGATACTTTAATGATAATTAATAAAAATTAATTATCACTTAATGTTGTGATTCTGTCATATATATATACATTATATACATATACATGTATAGATTAATTGTAACTGTTTAATAAAAAGTAGCTAAAATAAAAATTTTCTTTGTTGATTTAACTAGGAATTGACTTATTTTTTTTATTTTTATATATATTTCTTGTTTCTTAATATATTACAAAAAAATTTATAATCTTACTAAAATTAGATATTGCATATTCCTTGGAAAACCGAATTTCGAACCAGTTTCTGCTAATGAACTTTTTATAGCTCTACGATAACCCATTACACCTAGACTACAACAAGATTAAATAAAATACAACAAAATGACACTGTAGTATTTCCTTCAATATCAAAATCACTCATAATTATACGCCCTTAAAAACAAATCTTTCTTCGTTATTTAATTCTAACAAACGAAAAAAGAAGGGACTGAACACATTCGCGAACTAATCTTTTTTCCCTTCCCATCCAAACAAGCTGAGCTAAGATGTATCGTAAGGCTGAATCCTCTTGGGGGTTCCTCGCAAATAAATAGTCTCTCGTTAGTACCTACTAATCGAATTGATCGGGCACTAGTAATATTTCCCTCCCCTCTCGCACTTTACCTCTGGAGAGGACCATTTTTACTGGAATCCACCCTGTTTCCATGTGGAGAGCTAAATTGGAGAATATGCTCATTATTATAGAGAAGAGAGAAAGAGGGTAAAGGTTTTTTCCTCTATTGGCTATGATTACACCTGTTAGATATGGCTGGCTTCACTGCTAATGCGACAATGCATTAGATAAGGTTGTGGAGAGAGATTAGGGTAAAATTTTGGTGGAAATGAATTATTCAAGTGTGAATATGAGATAAGAAAATTAGGGATGGTTAGTGAAAGAGTTGGATTTTGGAATGGATGATGCTGAGTGTTAAGTTAATGTTTGAGTCTTCTGATTTTATTATATGATCTGATGTGTCTAAAAATTTGTTTATGTTGCTCATTCGCAGTCTATAGAAGAATAAATGTGTTGCTCAATAAATAAATAATTTTTTTCTCTTAAAGTTCCTAAAACTTATATTTTATTTAAGTAATAAATCAGAATATTATTTTATATTAAAATTTAAAACTTTGTGATATTTCTCTTTGATTTTGTTTAAATTCTATGATGCTCATTAATATAATGCAATACTCTTATTCTTTGTAAGCCTTTTCTTTAGAATAAATAGTATTTGTAATAAGGAATCATAACTATACTAAAATAATAATAATAACAATTTATTTAGGTTAAGAATTAAAATAATATGCACTTAAGATTTTCGTTAATAATAAAAAATCTTATAGATTTCAAGTAAAATGCGAGGAATTAATCAATTTAAAGTGTATAAATGAATAAGCAATGCTCAAAAAGTAATGCTAAATGTACTCTTTAAATAATTCTTTGATTTTTTTTTTTTTTTTTTTAGTTTTTAAATTTTTTTCAATTTTTCGTAGTGCTTCTGGATAGTAAAATAAAAAGCGCATTCAGTTTAAGAAATTACTTTAATCATCAACTGAATTTTAGAAACAGAAAGTAAATTAATTTGAAACTCCCTTTTTTTACTTAAATACTTTCATACGTATATACATAAGAAACATAACAGTATCTAATTGGTTTTTCCTAATTTTTAACTATAAATCGGGTTTGAAAACCAATCCAATATTCTTCACTTTGGGCAATTACTTTATGCTTGCAGACAATAAACAGACGTGATAAATTAATAAACAGATAAAATAAACAGACGTGAAAATATTCAATTCAATATGAGCTAAATTTGCTGACTCATATCTGATACGGAAACGAATATTCACATTTACATTTATTTATTTATTTATTTTTATTTTGGAAATTACATAGTTTAAAAAGTATTTGCCCTGATAGATTTCTGTAAAATTTCTAAAGTATTAAATGTTTAAGTTATTCACAAAAAGTCATTTTTAATTATATTATTCCTTTGTTAAATTCAGAACTGTAAAGAAAACAAAGGTAAGTAATATTTTTCCAACAATTCAACCCAATTCGATACTAATACCTTATCTATATGCTCAAGTTTCACTGAAACGTATCAATATAAAATACTTTTGAAAAAACATGTTGACTTATCAGAGGCATAAAATTTATTTTTATTTATGCCAAAATGAGTGAAAAATATTTGGATTTGCAAGCGAGCCAAGGTGGTCATTTAAAATGTTAGACGTTAACGCTGTTTCTCTTGAATATTTCATGACTATGAAAACGTTCCAGAAAGCGTTTTTCATATTCCTAATCCATTGTGGCAAGAGGCCATATTTCCAGCAGCCACAGGGATTTTTTTATAAAAAAGTCTGTGCTGCACAAAATTTATTGAAAACTGGAGCAACAATGGTTTTTATTTTATTAGTAGACTGAACTAACATTTTGCCTGCGGGAAGTAGGTCTAGACGTCGTGAAGAGTAAAAAGGATACGATATATAAAATCTACCATCCTCGAAATACAGCTAAGGTTGTGCAGACCTAAGCGGCGGTTATATAATGCTTTCACTATTATATAAATATATATATGTGTGTGGATGTGGTACTATCAGATTATGATTAATATTAATAAATAACAAACTTGTATTCTCTATCCATATTTCATCATTTCCGTATAAATGAAACATATATTTTAAGAAACATTAGAAAAATTCAAAAGATCTAAGGTCCCAGTAGACCAATTCCCAAAGGCAATCCCATCTGCTCTTAAACTGAGATAAGAAGACACTCTTTGAAGATAAGTGTTACGCATGCATGTTTTAAAACATTGATGTACTATTAGATGAATTATGCAAATTAAAGAAATTTTTTCTAAGCTCTATAACTGAAACAAAGTTTAAGTTATGTAAATAAGTAAGGACATTTAAAAGATTATTTATGGCTTTAACGTGTCAACATTAAAAGTAATTAAGTTCATTGTTAAGATTCGAAGAAATGTGTTTTATGAATTAAAAATTCTAATTACTAAAATAACTTTTGTTCAGCTCTAGATTCTTTCAAAAATAATCAACACTAATTGATACAAATGTGAAATGGCCACTACAAAGATTGGTACAATATTAATAAATGTTTACATGCTTGACAAAAATACTTCGATTCGCAGAAAAAGGAAATGCAGCCTTTTAGCATCTATTCATTATTAATTATCTGATACTCAAATTACTATTATATAAAGGTAACTTGTAAAAAAATTACATGAAAGTAAACTATTGATTCATGTTAAAATACGCCTGGACTGTTTGCATAATTTTAGAATTTTTTACTTAATGAGCTAGGGAGCTATATATTACATAAGAAAATATATATGCCCACCTTAACATTGAACGTATGAGCAACTTTAGAAATATCCAGAGTTAATTCATTTTGATTTTACGCCTGTGTTCCAACAACTGTCTGTGACATTCCAATTATTTAAGCGGAAGAGAAAAAGTTGAAAATATCTCTGACTGAAACATACTTATCTTCTTGATGTCTGTACTAAGAGAAAATTGGCTGATGCATGATATGGAAATTAAACAAGAAAAATTGGCATCTGCTAAAATTCAAGTTGAAATATTTACAATAGAAATCATATCTGAAGTCATTTTCATTTCTCACTGACCTGAATAAATTTAATAACATTTAAGATAGTAGGGAAAATATCACTTGTAATTGAATATGAGTATTTAATTTCTATTAATCGTTTTCATTTCAACAGTTTAAATTAAGTAAATTTAAATTACGCTTTTCGTTATAAAATTCTCTTAACATTCGATTGTTTGTATGGTTTGAAGAAATATGTTGAGATTTAAAAGGAATATTAATATAACTTCTGAAACTAATCGTACGAGGTGATTTGAATACATGAATATAAAATTATTTATGAACTCAAATTACTTAGATTTCCCATGTATATCAGTAATATTATCATGCGATATGCAATTTTAAAAAAATGCGAAATTGAAATAATTTCTACACTTCTACATTTACTATTCAAATTTGTAACACGAATATTAATACCTAAGTATTACAAATTATATTGACGCTACAGTTAGACGTGTGTTGCAAAATCTGATCTACTATGTCATCATATATTCTGTGCGTAATCATTCAATTTAGGAGCACTTTGAGATTGATTAATAAAAAATGAAGAAAATCATTGTATTATCATTTTTAGTTTTAGAAAACTGATCAACTGATTAAAAATATTTTCATAAAGATATTTAGTTAACATATTTCCATAAAGATATTTAGTTAATTATAAAATATGAAGAAATATAAAGCAATTTCGTTAAAAAACATCCATTATTTTTTTATATATCTTGTTTGAAGCTGATATGTCAGGCAGTTTTGGATATCCATCTAAGTTCAAAACACTTACAGGTAGATTTATTTAGCAACACCATTATACCCGTTAAAAATCTTCAAAAGATACAAAATCATTAATTTGACCATCGCCTGCCGCTGTTTTCCAAATTAGATGTTATAGAAAATTAATAAATTTTTCATTGCCCGTAGGAAATGAGAGAATTATAAAAATACTAAAAATGAAAATATTTTTAATTTCAAATGTAGCGTATTAGTTTATATTTGTATATATATATAACACTAATTACACATAAGAGCTTTGTATATAGTTTTCAATTTAAATTAATAGTAATTTCGCAGCAAAGTTACCATTAATGAACATTTTCTTCCCTTCCTCTATCTGATAAATTTAATAACAACTATACTACCAGAAACAAAATGTTTTTGAAAAGGGATAAAAAGTAATTTTTTGTGTGGGAAGGAAAAATATGAAATAAATTATGAATTATTTGTTAGTTATTATACGTACTAAGTAAAATCTAATAAAAATATTAAGCGGCTTATCACAAGAGCTTAAAAAATTATTTAACAGAGTAACGACATTTTATTTCATAAACAGCAATAAACTATTTCCTTCGTATCATTTTTTTCTCTTCACCTTTTTTTAGAACATAAATGCATTTTCAGATCAAACAGAATGTGGAATGCGTATTATAAGAGTGAAAATTTCAATTTGAAGAACGGTACGTTGTATCGAAATTTAGTTTTATTCAGCTTTTTTTCAATGAGTTTGTGACATTCTAGTAGTTTTGAGTTTAATGCATCCAGAGTTTTATAGTATTTGAAACACTCGCATTTGTTGCCACAGTGTGAACAAAATATTTTTCACAGTTGAAATGTATTAATTAATGTTAGAAAGATAAACCGTTAATTATTTTTTAGTATATGGTGCACTATTAAGCAACACTAAGACTATTGCCGACGGACCTCGTAATTTTGAACCTCTGTCAAGTGACGAGGTTGATACTTGCGCTGGTGTCCCTCTTCCGAACTACCGTTTCCCACTAATAGGAAGATATTGGGCCTCAGCAGATTTACCTTTCATTCGAAATCTCTGCACATCTTCAGTGGCAACATGATTCGAACCCGCAACACTCTGACGGTATTAGTTCGTAACTATAGCAACTTGGCTACCACGGTCACGTGTCTATTGTAAAAGTAATTCTTCAAAAAAAATATATATATATTTACTCCTTCAATTTCAAAAACTACATCGCTATTTTTACGCCCCATATGGAAATGAAAATTTCATTTTAAATATCTAAAGAGAAATCATGTTCCATGCAAAATGTGTTTAATTTTATATTAATAAGAAAATATGTACTAAAACTTACAAATTTAGTTTAAGACATTTTATCTCAAAACCTGCATCAAATATTTTTGATTCCCATTGTTGTGTATAACCTCCACAAAAATTCTTAGTGCGACGTTAATAAAGGATGAATCAATCCACTCATTATTGTTTTTCACGTAGCTAAATTTTTCTCTCTAGACTGGATTTGTTTTTTAAAATTAGTGACTGCTCTTTTTAAAAATTTTCCCCTGTCACAATAACTCATAAACTAACAACTAAATGACAAAAGTGTAATTTTTAAATTTATACGTCTGGATTATATTCTTTGTATTTTATAATAGTAAAATAGTTTCTTCTAGTAAGAAAATTGAGATTTATTTTTTAAAAATCATATTTTTTTTATTTTTAATCTCGTCTAAATATTTAGCTGAAAAAGTTTGCATTAATTTGCACCTAACGCTATTTGCTATTTTTTATATATATTTATTAGTATTTTGACCGATGCGTAACTCATAGATATTTTAAGGTTATATTTAAGCCGCATAATAGGAAGAATGTTTTATGTCATTTATCATGACAAACATGTATTTCACGGATTGTTCAAATAAGTACTGTGTGTGAATTGTTTTTGCATAACGTAACATTTTAATAAACTCTTACTTTTAAAAATATTCATTTACAAATATCTCGTATAGGTCATAAAAAGTTTGTAATTTTTCTTGAGAATTTAAATAATTAATGTTACTAACATGCATATTTATATGAGAAAATAGAAAAAAAAAATATTCCTGTTAATAAATTACTTTAGTAATATTTACTTTTGTTAGTGAGAATTTAATTACATTACTCATAAGTTACGCAAATATCAATTTAGAGAGAGAGAGAGTGAAATTTTTTCAATTATTTTAAAATTATTAAATTACACTTGGAGGTGTTATATAATATCCACAATAATTCCAATAATAGCCGACAACTGTAACATTATTTCCAACAACTATAGTTTTAATTTAATTCATGATAACTTACATACTTAATTATCTTTTATTCAAGTTTCTGGAAAATATTATTCTCTCTCATGCTTAATATTTTATTACTGCTACACTCATTGTCTTGTAGGATACTTTACATGTTTGAAAGTTTTCTAAAAATTAGAAAAAGAACGCTGAAATTCCTCCGCGTGCCAATAATGTCAAAAATTTGGAAAAGATGTTGCTCCTTCTCATCGATTGAGTTATCTGGAATGTCAGAATAATTCATCTCCTCTCGGAACTTCGGAGTCATTAGGAAGGTACTTTGAAACACAAATGAGATCAGGATTGGAGAAAGGGTACCATGATTTGGGCTGCAATGTAGATTGAACTGAGAAGTAGAATCTCATAAAATGAATGACGTTACTGTAGGTTTTAATTTATTGTGAAAGGCTATTTTTAGGCTCTAACTTTTTAAATAGTACCATTTGTTATTTGATACGGAAAGAAACATTTGTTTCACGTATTTGTTATTTTAAACATCGGAATTCAGGCATAAAATAGACCTTAAGGAATGTGATTGAAGGTTAAAAAGTTACTTGACTTATAAATTGTACAGCATAGAAAGAAAATGTATAAATAACATTTTTGGGAAGGTTACCAAATAATCTAAAACATATATGTTATGCTTCGATAAATACCAAAATTTTGTGATGAAGAATAATGACGCATATTTTATTTAAAATCAGAATTTCTATTAGATAATCAGAAATTGAATTTATATATATATACTAAATAGCTATAAACTATAATTTGAAATAAGAAAAGTAAAAATAAAACTAGAAGTTCAACCAAGCAGTATAGGTAAGAAATAAGTTGACCACAGTAGAAGCCTTAGGAACTAAGATTGTAGGCTTAAACATTGTTTTCAGTTTCATATATTTACCAAAGAAAATTTCAATTTGCAAAACATAAAATAGATTTCGGTGCGGGTTCTTTATTATCAAGTCAATATATCAATGATCTCTCTCTCTCTATATATATGTAATAATTCGCAGTAATTTAATATTTAATAGCTCTTGATTTATCTATGGCCAAGTCCTTCCGGATAACTGTTAAATTATTTTAACTAACTATCCGCCTAACAGTAACCTTTTGAATTGCATCCATCCACCCAGATCATGTGATTTGAGCTTTCAATATAAACCAGGTTTCTGCAAATTCTTCTCTTTTTCTGTGTGTTCCTGTGAAATGTCACTGTTGCTTGTTGCTATATGTGTATTGTCGTCCATTCCCTGTTTATTGTATAAGATGTGAATGTTTGTGTGTCTCACCATGTTTATTTGACAAGATTTCCTGCCTCATCAATACAGAACATCAACCATCTAAAACATGATCAACCTTACTGTAATCTTCCTGCCACGTCCTGTCGTTTTGTTACAGTAATACCATCCACTAACCACGTTTTTACAGGATTAATACAGTTGACATTACTACTAGCCAGAAATATTAAAGAGATATTTCATATATATATATGTGTGTGTGTGTAAGCAATAGGGTTTTTTTCAAAAAAAAAAAATCTTTTGCTTCTATAATTATATGCTCTTTATTTTGTTTTTAGACCTAAATATGTGCCTCACCATATAAAATCAAGCCTGTGAAGTTTAAAAGTAGAAACAGAGAAATTTTATGAGTGTACTAAAATGATCTTACAAATTAAACTAAAGTTCTTATTTAAACTTTTTTTTGATAAATTTATAACGACGAATAATATTTCTGAACTGAAAACGCACTCAGAAAATGTAAGAATATTCCAATCTCCAACGGAGCGAGAAACCTCAAAAGAAATATTTCCTTTAATAAAGCAAGAAACCGATCAGAATCCGAGACATTTTTTTTATGATAGCTCTTTCCAAGAGTTAAAAAAAAAAGTGAAACCGCACAAACTGCAAATCGATATGAGATCAGATATTCTGATGGAATTCTTAGAAGTCTGTAAGATGAAAGAGTAGATTTGAAGCTAACTTTCTCTTTGTCAAATAAAAGTACGTATGGGATTTAGCCTTAAATCTTTATTAAGAAAGTATTTCGAAAGTTCATGCTGTGAATAGTTACTTAACATATACTCAAAACTATAGTTGCATAGTTAGGATGTATATGTTATTTTTTTATTATCTGATTTCGTGAAATTGCAATTTGTTTTGATAAAGGTTATATGAATATTTTAATGCAATTATTCACATTCCGGTGGATATTAAACTTATAATAAGAATTCCGGTAGTTATTAAATAAACGTTTCATTTTAAAACATAACTTTGTTCTAACATTCTTTGTTCGCATGTTCTTTGTTTCTTAACATTATTTTGTTCTTGAAAAATATGTAATTAAAAATATATATACTAGATATAAATGGGATTTCTCTTTCACAATCTATATAATGTAATGCATCATTATAAAAGTAAATTTAATTGAAAAAGATCTTAGTATTTTTATGGAATATATAAAGCTTTCTTAGGATTGAATTCTTAATGTCTGAACTATGTTTGAGGACAGACCGATTAACCAAAAAGCATACGGTATTAACATGTTTTTGTGACCAATTTAATATAAAGAAATTGGACGCAGTTTTTAAAATTTAATTTACTTTGTCTCTAAATATACAACATAGAAAGAAGAAAATAAACATCGTTTGAAGAAGGATGTTTCGAATACGATTTAAAAAAGAATAAAGTGGCTCTTAACATCAATATAATGATTTGATTCCACAAATCTGAAAGGACTTTTATTAGGAGAGTAAAAATAATAATACTCTTAAAATTTAATTTTTTTAGAAACTTTAGTGAAACTATTAATCTTTTATTTTTCTTCCACAGTTTAGTGTGTAAACCAAGCCTTTAATATAATTTAATTACTTGTAAAGTTATCGGATTTAGTTCAAATGTAGAAAATCGAACTGTTTGATCAATTGTTCTTATAAAACGAATACAATGAACTATTTTTCCTTTGGTATTTTGATTTGCAAATACTAAACAGTGTTTTTAATGTAAGATGAGAAAATATCAGTTGAAATGTTTCTATGAAATAATGATTCTTAAGATATTAGATTCTTAAACCTTTAGCACAAATTACTTTTAATTATAAATACTAAAAATATACTTTTTATGTAAGCAATGAGCATGGACTGATAAATGAGGACAAAAATGTTGGTACAAAAAATATGTCTTAACTATCTTGAAGGTAGATAAGATTACATGTAAATATTATTAGATACATTGAAAAAAATACAATTATGTTAATAGATTCAGTTGGTAAGAATAATTGATTAATAATAATTTATTTTGTTAAACTTTAATAGACAGTTTAATAGAGATTTTGAACTCTTGTATTCACATTATAAAAGAAGATAAGAACATTAATTTTATCTATAAATGAAAAATTTTAAAACTGAACAATTTTATTTTACAATGAGCTTTTTTTTGTTGATCAAAACCATGTATGTCAATGGTATGATCTAGACTCTGATGTACATTTGAAAAAGAACTCATCATCCGATACTTCTTTTTCACGAATCATTGTATTATTAGATTTAAAAAAAATAAATATCTACAATATTACATTATCAATACATTTCAGATATATTTTAGAGCAAATGTTCTCAATTTTTTTTCCAACATAGGCACCTTCCAAACAGCGATTTTCTTCATAAATCCTATTACAATTTTTTTCTAAAATGTTCCACAAATAATATAATCAGATTTCAAAATAATTGCCCCAAAACATGATAATAACAATTTGATTAATAATATGGAAGACAATTAAAATGGTTACTTAGATTGCTTTATATTTTCATATTCTAATATTCCGTTTTATATGAGTGGATCATACATCCCTTTGTAAATCTATATTGTATCTATATTTATCAAAATGGATATTTTTCTGAAATAATTACCATTCTTAAAAATTAAATAAAATTTAAAGAAAAAGATAAGGCCATCGAAACCAAAATACTTTTGGAATTATAATTAAATTTCTCAAATTTTCTTAGTCCCTCCCTATAAGGAGTGAACTTGAATCATTCTATAAATACTTGCTCAAAAGAAAATTGTTCATGTTATAGACTGTATTGTGAAGAATATATGCACATTTTGAGTGTATTGTTTTTCGGTGAAAAATATGATTTCACATGATTTATAATTAATGAAAGGTAATTAAAACATCAATAGTCTCAATGCTTTATGTGATTCATGCTTTTACATTAACTTTTCAAGAAAATTCTTTCCAATTCAAAAAATTAGCAGAGTATGAAATATTTTCTAATAAGAGTTCTTAACAAATAGGTTGGAAGACAGTAAACATGAAAGGTACTTTATCATAGTCAAATAAAATTAAGTTTGAAGTTGTTTGCACATTAATACAAAACTTAGATAACGAATAATTCAAAATTTGTCTTACGTGATTCGTTTCTCTGTCATTAATTTAATAAATAGGGAAATGACAGATTGGTCTCTAAGTGAAATAATTAATTCAAGAACTGGCTTCTCTAATGGAAGTACTACCACAGGTTAAATGTTATAATATATACTCTTCAGAATTCTTCTTCTTCTATAAGACAAAATTTTAAGTTTATAGTGTTTATATTCTTTATTACATACAGAAAGTGTATGTGTAATGGAAATTCCCTAAGAAACTCTTCTTAAAGAGAAATTGCGTTACTACCTCACAATTCAACTATTCTAATGGTTTATGCGCCATTCTTTGCGTAGAATTCTGGAAGATAGTCTTGTAGAATTCCTTAAACTTCATTACTTTGAAGAAAGTATAATTCATTTTATGTGTGTGTCAGATAAAATCACAACTTCGAAATTTGAAAATAACGAAGTTATCTAAATTTCGTTTATATGAAGTATATCCACAGGTGCTTAATTGATTGTTTGTTGGACCTTATACTAATAAACAATACGAAAACCATCAGTGATAGCATTTCACGATCAATGGACGTGGATGGCTCTTTAGTTAGCATTTTTTTCGCGACAGTTAAGCCCCGCGTACACTTTTAGCGAAAGGTCTTCAACGAGATCAGAACTCGAACTCTTGATTCGACAGCAATAGCGTTTCCGATTGGCACTCAGCTCGAAACCGCTTTTGAAGTTACTTTATTCCAAAGCCTTAATTGAATGCTCCTAGATAAGATTGTTATATCAAAAATTTAATACATGCAAAAATAATATGTTTTAGATGCATAAAAATAATTGATGCACAAATGAAATTCTTATGAAATTATTGGCATGTTATTTGGCCTAGATAAATTTCGGAATGACTTTCATGTCGCCAAACCAAAATAAATCTAAAAATTTAAAATAGTTATACTTTAAAACTCCCAAATTTATCGTAAAACGTTCACTCACATTCTCACATTACGTTATAGGTTATTTAGTCGAAGAAAAATAATAATAAAGTAATTTATGAACAAGGACAATTGTAAGCAATATCATTACCGAAAATGAGGCAATTAATGTCAGAAAATAAATGAGATTAACAAGTCTTTATACTCCGAAACGAATGTGGTCACAGTGGGACAAATATCCTCATGATGATCAATCCCAGGTTCACGAGAGAGTGAGCATAAAATTATTCATTTCGTTTCGGTTTTTCGCGCTGCATTTCCGTCCTTCACGGTAACTGAAATCAATGCAAGCGCGGAAGAAAAAAAAAGACCGAAAGTAAAGTAGAAAAAAAAAGAATCATCAGAGGGACCGAAATTACAAACAATGTGAATATTTTTATTTCTTGGCATCGATTATACACGGTAGTCTTTCCAGGCCATTTCTAAATCGATAATTTTCGTTGCATCAAACCGGGATGAAAGAAACCATCTTTCTTCGATTTTATCTGGGTTTTTTTTTCTACGACTCGATTTTTCCCTCCATCCCCAAGTTGAGATATCACATGAGCGTGGGTACTTTTTTTTATTTGGGATCTTTGGTGTGTATTACGGACACTTTTCCAGCCTTTGAAGCTCTAGGAACAAATGCACCGTGTATGGAAAAAAAAAAGAAAAAGAAAAATACACACACGTGCACAAAGAAGACGTAAAACCTATTGAACCGAAACAGAGCGTTGTTGATCCTACGACAGATTCCACCCCATAAGGTAAAGAAATATTGTTTTGGAAAACATTTGATAACCGGTAGAGGAAAGTTTTATTGAAATATTAAAAATCTGTATTTTATTTCTTCTGAAAGATAGGAATTGAATCTTCGTTTTTAAGCAAATGTATGTAATCAGATTATTGTATGCGTACCGTTCTATATATTTGAAATAATGTGGTGCCCTGTCATCCAATGGAATCGCAATTTTTTCCATTTAGTTTTGAAATTCGTAAGATATATTTTAAAATCAACAAATATATTTAAATATTAAGTGATCAGTATTTGATCCGAATGTGAAACATCGCTAACATCTGAACTGTTGTACAGCCTGCGTCATAAATTATCCTTGGTTTTTTGTGAGCATAAATTAACGCTTTCACATTAAAAAAAAAAAAAAAGTTAAGATTGAAAAATAAGTATATATTATTAATAATTAATAATACTTCGAAATGTAAAAACATATATTTTTTTAAGTATAGAATATTTGTAGCAAAATTTTCATTTATCTTCTATATTTTTTGTTTACATTTTTTTTCGTTCATTTCTATAGTATTGTTACAAGTTCCGGCCGTGGGTAGCCTAATGGTTAAAGCATCGGACTCCAGGCCGGAAGGCCTGGGTTCGATGCCCGATGCCACCAAATATCCTCCGAGTGCACACGGAGTACGTGCTCGTTAAATCAGTGTGTCCGAAAGTCTTGTGGGTGGTCTCAGCTGAAACCACGAGTGCAGGGGACTGGAGGATATTTTCCTCCCCCTCCAGTTTCATGACTAAATTGTAGAGGTGGAGATCAGTGGTGTCGCCATCTATCGTCCTTTCAGGAATTTCAACGAGCGAAATCGTACTGATACCTGAATGGTGTTCAAGGCTAAGGCCAACAATAGGCCCCTTACCATGATGAATTTTGTGGTCCTCGATCTGACTACATCAGACAAGTTGCATGAGCAACAACAACAAACTCCTTCCTTATTTCCTTCTTTAATGTTGATTTTTAATTTTATTTTTAAATCTTGTTCAGGGCACTTCATGACGATTACTTAAGTGTATTGTAATCTGTAGTTCACGATCACTTTCACATAATTAGTCCGCATGTTGTAGTAAAATTGATACAAATTTCATCTTTATTTTTAAAAATATGTAAAAATCCAAGTACTAATTATTTTGATTAAATATAAAAAAATTGTTTCTTTTTTTATTTGATTATCATATATTTGTTACATTGAGTGATTTTTTGGAACTAGACAAGAAAGTGATTGTCAAATTAGTGTTATTATTTTGTTGCGTCATTCGAAAAATTTTGATTTAAATAGAAAATAGTAATTTGCTTAAAATTTTGACTGTATCTTTTAACATAAAGAAATTTAAATGCTACTTTAAAAATTCAGTTATTTAAAATTTCAGCTGCAGCCAAAACTAATATATATCATCATAACATTTATTACAAGAACATTTATTTTATTCATTGAGATGCAATAATTATGAGGTAAAATATTAAAGTTTTGTGTAGAGCACTGAAGATTCGTTATTAAATCAAATATTCAAGTTTATCTCTGGGATAATGTATAGAAAATAAAATACACTTCCTACATATTTTTCCTTGAGTTTACACGTAATTTATTTCAAAAATTGTATAAATTACTATAATTAAAAAAAACATTTATTTTTTTTAAAGTATGCGTTCTTACTAAATGAAAAAGTTTTAGAAAATCGCATGTGTGTTGTGATTATTCTTAAACTCTTTTTTTTATTTTTGTTTTTTATGTATGTGTATTGGTAAAGTTTGTAAATGTCCAGATAAAAAAAATATATACATAGATACACTATCTATTTGACTTATAAAATTACTACTTAACTATCTGAAAATATTTCACCAATTGAATGTAATTTTTTGATAGCGGTCCCGTGATTTTATTCTCAGAATTTAATTTTCCCGTTTCCAAGGGGGAACTCTACATAAAAAGATATGAAAAATGGTAAAGAGTATGTATAAATGTCAGCTTTCAAGACGAATGCATTTTTCTTGAAAGGAATGTAAAGGAAAATGTAACGTTTGACAAGTGTCTCATCGTGATTGTGAGCTACTGAACATCTCAAAAATATTCTGATTTCATGTCAACAGAATATGCGCCAGCACTTGTCAAAAAATTTTACGGGTCATATTGAATTCGTATCTCTATCTTACTACAGATCAACATGTCTGTATCAATATTCTTTGATCTTTGATTTCCTGGACTTCAATACATAACACTACTTAATTTTTTTTAAAAATGTACTTTAAATTGTTTATACCACTCATTCTTTGTTACTTTGCATTTAAATTGTGTATTGGTTCCATTAACAATTCAAATATTATTTTATGTACAAATTCTACGATAAATTTGTGTTTAGTTAAGGATTTAGCTATGTTTTCTTTTTCTTTAAACATTCAGTAATATTTTAGTTCTACATATTTTGTTACAATAAACATACTCATTTTTGATCATTTTCCGTGGATGATACCAAATAAATAAACTGAAAATAATGCTAATATGAAAGATAGTATTACAGAAAGAACAATAAAATCATAAATTTGGTATCTAATACACTTATAAATATGAGAATGCTTAAGTTAATTTAAATTCATTACATTAAAAGTCGTGATCAATTCCCAAATGAGTTGTGTTACCGAGAAAATACCAATTTCATTTCATAAGTTTGAAATATATATTTTATATCAGCGTTTTAGTTCGTTAAAATACATAATTCTTCTTGTAAATTTTATTAATTTAATGCATAGAAATAATTATTCACTTTCAGCTTTCCAATTCTATTTTATTTTACCTTTATTTAAGGATATATAATATAATGTTGAATTTGCTATTTCGTTCTCTTTATAGTTAGCTTTAATTTTTAAAAGTTTTCTTCTTAGTTATTTACTGTCAATTGTGTTCATTTTTGATCTTTTCCTAGGATTTTCCTCGTATATATTGGTTTTGAATGTAATAAATTTATCATAATAAACATTGGCCGAAATGTTTATATTTGTATTAGAGAAAAGTATGAACTTACTAATGCATGAGGATATTTTTATTAAAACAAATATGTTTTATTATTATTTAGAAAATTAAAAATTTAATAATGTCATTATTTTTTTTTATTTCTAACATATTCATATTTTTTTTTATTCTTCTTTCTTCTCCATTTTCATTTAAGAAAATCAATGAGGGTTGGACAAAAATTAATGTTCTTTTGTATCAAAAACATTTAATAAAATGTCCACTTTTCATTAATTCTAAGTACAATTATTTAACGACTACCACTGAAGTAAACAAAATATAATTAATAATATATCTGATGAAATGTAAAGTATATTTGTTCAGTAATGCATATTAAACATCATTTTATATATATATATATATATATATATATATATATATATTATAAAGTAAAAGCTTGCACTAATACTGATAACAAGTATTTCATTCGAATATAATGTTGAATCTTTTAATAGATTGTCCCTCTACGACAAAACTAGATCCATTCATATTCCTACATTTCATAACAGTCATTAGTTAAGTGCAGTAATTAATAAGTACCAACTATTTAACTAAGTAAAAACTTGATATATGCATTCATTATAGAAAGTGTAAAGTAAATGAAAAATGTTATTCAATATTAAAAAGCAAGTGTACATAGATTAAACGAAGACATCAATTTGCAGAAAAGTGTCTCTTTTTTAACAATGAATTATCATTCCCACTCTCGCTCAATTGAGCAAAGTGAGTTCGCAATTAACACAACGGCTTTTCGTGTATTAACTCCAACACGTAACTCTGCCATTAATTAATTGCCGACTGACATCGTCAAAAAATGTTCCATCGTTCTTCGTGGCCCCCCACCACCCTTCTCCATTCCTCGTTTTTCTACCTCTGTATGACTTGAGCAAGCAAGGTTTCATTTGATTTATGAGCTAGAAAATATTCCACAAGTTTAAAATTTTCGAACAAAAAAAAATAACGTTCGAGAGTTTTAGTGGAAGAAAAAGTTATTACGGCTTGATTTTTTTGAATTACTCTGAAGTGAAAAATTACTAATGGTAATAGGGGCGTCTTTTGTTCGTGGTGAAAAGTTGAATTCTTTATGGCTCGGGGCTTGTTCGCTTAAAGTAGATTAGGTTGTGTGTTATAGTGTTGAATGATTTCGATGGTGTATGCTTAAATACTTGTTCTTTTCAGGTTACATCTAGTTGAATTATTGTTTTAAAATTGTTCTTTATGAAATAATAAGTATACTAATCCCACACAGCAAAACTTAAACAACAACATATTCATACTAAAACAAATGTGATAAAAGGGATAATTACGTATTCACATTTAAAGAAGTTTGAAAACCATATAAGTTAACATGTGCAGAACCTTAAGTAACTACTATTTTCATTAAAACAATTAAACTTCACTAACAAATGATCAACAATCTATTGATTTCTTTTTGAGAGGGGGGCACTATTAAAAATGTATATTATGGAAAACCAATGTCAATAAATGTTTAAAAATCCTCTTAAAAGAAATTTTTTTTAAATTTTTTTAAAGCCCCCCCCCCCCCCTCTGTAATGTTGTTGAAAACAGACAGTGATGTTCATAGACTTGTTTTCCGATTTCCAATCTACTACCTCAGTAATGACAGCCATGCTTATAATCTTTAATACGTGTTAAAATTTGTTAATAATGATTTCAATTTCACTAAGAAAAATTAGGTCAAAAACTGTTGACGAGATAAGATTTAAAATTTTAAAGTTTACAATGCTGAGGTGATAGGTCACAGTGGTTATGCTTATTCCATCCAACTGCAGCAAAATTCTGAAGTTTGGAGGTACGATTTTGATAAAATTGTATTGAAGAATACGAGAGAAGTTTAATTGAGAGGATATGTGAGCAATAATGTGATTTTTTTATTTTTCAGTAAAAATCAATAAAATTTTAATCATCGAGTCTAATTTTATTAATGATTATATTGTATCTGAGAGACGAGAGAAATTAAAAAACAGTGGTAGTTTAGATGAATGCAGGGTTAATTAAAATGGTTCCAAGCTTGTGAAGATTTATATTTTCTATATATTTACCGATTTTATTTATAAAAGTATTAGTAGATTTACCAATGTTATCGAAATATTATTGATTTAAAAAATGGTTTTACTTTGTTTGCTATTCTGAGGTTTGAATATCTCATGAATCAGCAGGCATTGTGAAGTCTTATACTACGCGCACTTTCTAAATGATTTATGTGTGTTTAGTAGCATGCATTCATATATTCAAGACATGTTTCAGTACTGGTTTGAGAGTCAGATTGTATGTATATAGAGAAAGAAAGAGTAAAACAGTTTATGATTTCTGTTTAATTTAGACGTACGAGATAAGAATATAGTTTAAGAGCAGTATCTTTAGATTTATTTTTAATGAATGCAAAGTATTGTTCTTCAATTAATATATATTAATCTGTTACAACATACATTTTATAATATGAGAAGAATTTTAATGGTACTGAATTTAAGTGAAATAGAGTTTGTTTTACGATAATATATCCTACTGTATATTACTGATCCTGAATTTTTGGTCATTGTAAATAAGCTATTAAGAAGTATATTGTCAAAGTAGTGTATATACTGTGTATTATGTAAGTAATAACATTGTCTATACAATGATATTTCTAATTTTTTTTTAAATTGATGATTCTTCTAAAAATAAGGTATTGCCTTTATTTTATTATATAAGGAATAACTTCTAGGTCTGTGCAAAGTACGTGACTATATCCCATAAATACTTGAAGGAATAGTGCAAAACATAGTCTCCAAGGACGCCAAACAAACCACAACGAGCAATATTAAATTAGACTTCACATCTTTGCTGCAGAAGCTCTAGCTTACGTGAGAGGAATTTGTAGACCTGGGCGGAACTTAAGCACTTTAACCTTCGGAATAAAATATTTACTATTACAAACATGCTTCGAATTTTGCTTCAGCATTTTACGACTGAACATGAGATTTTGTTGTAACACAGCGATTTTCCACGAGCCTGTACGTTTAGAGGGAATAAAAACGCTATTTTTCCTGAATTGCATCTTATGTGTTAACTAGCTTAAATTTTTAAGGGGACATGGTACGATTTAAGCAAAAATTTTTAATTTAAGGATTTTCAAAACTTTTTGGTTGCCTCCTATATGTGTATACTATGTAAAACAGATTTTATGCTCAAAATTTCATAAAATGTTAGACATTTAATTTTTTAAGGAAAAAACTTAAATTTTGTGAAGTGATTTTAAAATGCTACTCCTCCTACAAAAATGTACGTACATGCATGAAATTTGATTTACAAGTACGTCTAACTATGTATAACAAAAGTTGGTATGGGTTTGCGATAACACGATTGGTATTTGTACAATGCTTCTTTTTATGAATCCTTATTGAAAATACCTTAAAAAAATTGCAAATTCTAACTTCAATTATTTTTTAAAAAATAAGTATTGCTTTGATTCAAAAATGCATACCAACTTTTGTTACATGTACTATTAAAAATAGGTTAAAAAATATTCAAAGCATTAGGCACAATAGAAAAAAAGCCTTAGCATTTTAAATGAAGACAAACTAGTTATTTTACCTTTCTGAGATAAGTAAGTTTAAAGTTTTGATTTGCCATAGGGATGTGAAATAAAATGAATGTAAATGCTATCATAATTCTGCGTTTTTTAAGTTTAAAGTTTTCAAATTTTGTGAGGTTATAGAAATGTATATAAAGAATGATTAAGACTAAAAAAATTAGATTTGATTTTTTTACCGATTTTTGTCAATTGAATCGTACTGTGTTACCTTAAATCTCTCTAGTAAACTCATTCAAGGATTATTTGTAGTTAAACTATTTTTATAATTAACTCAAATGAAACTAAAATGATACCAAATAAAGAAATATATCCAATAAGATATATATCAAAATAAAATATATATGCTATTAATAATAAGTATCGAATTTTAATTATCCTTTCTTGCACAGATGAAGTATTTAGAATTAATACAAAGCATTTGTGAAATATTTGAAATAATAAATAATGTGATTTGTAGAACCCTCGAATAATCTATGACATCAAAATGGAAAAAAATAATGAATTTTTTTTTTCTTTTTATAAATTTATTATTGAAAAATGATTTTAAATAATGGAATGTGATTTAAATGTTAATAAAATTTTAAAACGTATGTATCTCAAATAAATAAAAAAAATGATTTTAAAATAAATTTTGGAATATATATATATATATTTAAATTTTTCTTCTTTTTTTATATATATTTAAAATAAAATTATAGTTAGAAAAATAAATATCTTTTGAAATTTAGATTTTTTTTGCTTTCAAAGATAATTAAATTATTGAATTATTAAATACTACATGAAATAGCAGATTACCATATTACACGTTTTGGATTCCTTAGAAGAAGAAAAAATTTTCAGTAGTATAATTAACAGCATTTTTTTATTTTTTTCATATATTTATGAAGGCAGATTCCTAGCTTTAAAACTAGATATAAGCCATATATAAACTACATTCTTATTGAATAAAAATGTATTTTATTGAAAAGAAATTCCAATTGACACATTTGACTGTTCGTCAAATATCATTTTATACAGACTGTTAAAGTTCAAACCCAAACAAAACTCACGCGTGCAAATAATTCAATGAGGTAAATCGTTCCAATCTTTGGGAAGTGAGCAAACACTGTTTTCGAACACCTTCCCTTCTTCCGGTAAGAACCGTGCAAACACGGAAGAACAAGCAAACTCTTGTATGGGAGGATGGAGAGCAACTCGAAATCCGGGATTCGGAGGATGCAGAGCGATAAATGTGCAAGTGGGAAAATCTGTGCTTTTGGGAAGGCTGTCCTGCGAAGCGAATGAAAATAAATACGCGATTGTATCTACGCCGCTGTCGGACGTTGACTCGAGTCATAAAGAGGGAAAATGAAATGCCAAACTATTGCAGCGGCCATTTTTAGTCTATCTTTGGGACTGCCACTGAGTAAAGTGCTTTTTGCAGATTTTTCAACCTAAAAGTCTCATAAATCAACATCATGGACTGCGAAATTAAAATGTCGCTATATTTTTCTATGTGTATCATATAACTAACTGTATCATATAACTGAGGAAAATCATGCGCATGATACTATCATTAAAATAACCAAATCATCCGTTACTTTAAGTTTCTAAAACATCCATTGATATGGTATATCATAGACATATTCTTTTTGTATAAAAAATATAACGTATTAAAAATGATGAAAATATTTGTCTTAAAATTATACACATTTGTTTGCTCTTTAATAGATTAATGTGTTTCTTAGATGGAAAATATTATCGTAATTTTTTAACTTAAAATATGTATGTCATTATATAAAATTTGGAACCTTACATTGTTGCATAATATGTGAAGTGTAATCTTAAATATTTCATTAAGACAGGAAAAATATATAAAAAAAGGCCAATTTGAATTTAAAACTAATCACTTTTCTATTAAAGGAAAGAGAGAATTGACACATTAAATAGCTATAAAGTGGTTTAAGGTGTAATTATCATAGCATATTACGAAGTTAATTAAATTTAAAGTACAATTGCTTGTATTTTATAAATGTGTGGCTTACAAGAAAAATTTTTGAAATAAATTTTTATTGAAACAGAAAATAACAAATTTATGAATACTATTAATGTGAGGTATGTTTTCTTACAAAAAAAAATGTTTAAAAATTATTTTACTAAAAAATTATAAATAATGCGATAAACAGCCTCTTTTTCAAAGCTGTAATGTATTTTTTTCTCAATATATCTACTAACGTATTAATTATTATTTGAAGTAGCATTAAAAACTACATTTTAAAAAAATTAAGTACTAAATGTAAGTAAGTACTGTAATAAGTACTATTTTTTGATAATACTTAAATTTTTCTATCATAATTTAAATTATTTCTCCTTATCCTTTGAATGGTATAAAATTCACATTAACATGGATGATTCACACAAATTAACACAAAAATATACTTATTTCCACATAATTCTAAACGTGACTTTCATATATAGAAATAATCTTTATATATACATATAACTGCGGTTATACTACTAAGCCTAGAAACCAGTACTTGTATATTAAGAACAATAATTTTTATGCATACATATTACATTTATTAGCTTATGGATGTTATATAAAAATGCATATTTTTCACAAAAAGTCACATACTATTACATTATGATTTAAAAATAAAAAAACATTATCTACACTTATGCCTAATCATTTTCCTCCTTTAATTTATATTTTAGTCACGTACTCTTAGGGTCAAAAAGTGACCTAGTCCATAAATGGCGCTCAGTGATCATTGCATCTTTCATATTTTTCCGCCAAAAAAAGAACAATACCAATACAGAATACAGTGAACATCGCTTTGGTAGAAAAGAAAACGCGGGATGGATTAAGCGACATCCACCACGAAGAAGTGAAAGAGGGTTTTTTGGCCTCATTCCCAATCCAACAAATAGCCATTAGATGAAAAAGTCAAAATATAAATACATAGTCGCTCAGAAAAACCATCGAAATATAACAGGATAGAATGATATATATTTCAGATCCACGAAAAGCGAAAAAGAACATTCCAGAATAAAATAAATACACTATGCTCAGTGAAGTGCAGTAACCACCAGTTTTTATTTTAAAGTGCACTACTAGTACTATAATTTCTAACTATTATTATTTTATTTGTTCCTATATACTACCGTTAATAATTTTAATCTGCATGTAATGAAATTTACTAACGAAAGGCATTGGGCATAGTATTTATCTTTTTTTATTATTTTATTTTAGATAAATCATAAATTCATTTAAATCTTTTTTTTAAATAACTCTTGATTTAATTTTTAAATATTCTCTACTGAATAGCTTTTGGTTTTGGGTGTCTGTTTGCTGTCGAATCAGCTTATATAAATATTGTATAAGAAAAAATAAATTTTACTTTAGAAATAAGTACTAGTGCACTGAGAGAAAGTTTATTGAAGTTGCACTATAAAGCAACACGAGGGCTATATGAGACAAACCTCGTAATTTTGAAACTCGTTCAAGTGATGATCATTGCATCTGAGCTGACACACTTTTCTTCAAACTGCCAAACAACCCTCACGGGGCTCACCTTCTTTAGGTGGGTACGGGTGTCACAATTCCTAGGTACCCTAGTGATCTTTTCCTTTTCCCAAGGGGTATACTATATTTGGTAAACACGGGTGTCACGACCCCGGGGTACCCCAGTGATCCTTCTCTATTTTCGACCCTCCATCTTGTCATTCATTTTCTCCTTTTCTTCTTTTTCCGTCCACACCACAGACCTATGAATGTTTGGCGCAGTATAGCCAAAACTGGCTCTTGCGTCATAAAACACCAAACTCAACTCAACTTAACTCAAACTGCCACACATTCAGGCCCGCCTTTCCGCTTAGACACGATAGAAACCTGCCTAGGGTGCAAAAGATTTAGGGGCACAAGAAATTGGAGGGTGAAAAAGGAAAAAATTAAAATTACAGTAAACGTACCACTTCTTAGTCAATATTGATAAAAGCATATCTGTCATTAAGACAGTAAAGACTGAAGGAATGAGGGAATGTTAACGTCGCATGATTCAGCTACTCAAGGACTTTTGGCGACGGACTGAGTAGTTTTGAACCATGGTCAAATGAAGAGCACGACACCTGAGTTGGTATCCATTTCTCCTAACTTCCATACCACAACAAAGGGAGAACGATTGAGCTTTAACATATTTAACGTGCGATTAAAAACTGAAATGAAATCTATTATAAAAAAAAAGCTTATCAGATTTTGAAGTTGCTATTCACTCCAAATAATATTACAATGCAAATTGATAACAATGATGTCATTAATGATTTTGCAATGGTCGAAGTTCGAAGAAAACCTTTGTTGCGCAAGTACGATGACAATGATTCAACAAAGAACAAATATGTCTTAAAGCAAAATATTGTAAAATGATAAGCGATGAAAAAGATGATAATGAACAAGTTGAAAACAGTAAATACAATAACATGCTCTCTATACTGTTATTACAAATAACTTTATAAATTTATAATATTAATTTACCAAAGAAGGGGTGAATAACCAACCATAAATTACCATAAAATGAATAAGGGCAAGCAAACCGTGACATTATCCTTTTCTAATGGCTTTATAACAGTGAGTCCATAAGTTGTGGATACTGAAAAGACTCTCCGGAGAGAAAAACACATAAAAAAAAGAGTAAGGGAGTTAAGGGAATATCTCTCCCGAACCTTAACTGGAAAGCTAAGAACTGAAGGAGGGAGTTTAGGAGCTCTTGCACACAACGAAAGGATTTTGAGCCTCGACGGATTTAACATACGTCAGCCCCTGTACAAGGCTGATTTTTCAGTGTCACTAGGCTTCGAACTCAAAACACGATAGCACCAGTTTGTAACCATAACCCCTATGCTACCACAATCGCAGAATTGTATTAAAGAGTTTATCAAAGATGTTCACAATTTTAAAATCAAGTAATATTTTCAAGTTGATAAAAATTCTAAAACTTAACAAAACAGTTTTTTTTCAGATAATCAATTCCGAACACTAGATGATTAAAAAAAGAAACATCTGCGGATTTAGCATTGATGAATTTTCTTTTTCAAATAAGCACACAAATAATTTTAATTTCAATATAACTTATAAAAAACACAAGTTTTATCTTACGTACTTCAAGAAAGCGAGCAATTTTACTAACTGCTGTAAAATATTATTTCTTTTAATTCATACTCTACAAGTAAAAAAAAAATTGGAGTTTAAAGTATAAAATTAAATTTAATATGTAGTTGTGTTTTTCATTTAGTAAATATCAGAAAATGATTTTTTTTCACTCTATAGTCCCATTCCTATTTAGCATTCCCCAGTAAAGCATTTTATGGTCACTAAAATGTATTTCCTTAATCTTTTCAATCCAAAAACTTTAATATTTTTTTTTTTTTTACTATATATAATTTAACTTTTATTTTAAGAAAAATAATCTGTTAAGATTATCTTTAAGAATATGAATATATTTGCACTGATTTCTATGTTGATAAATAAAAGAAATTTTAATGTTTACTTTATGAAGCTTGCTTTTAATGTGTAACTTTAGTTCATACGCTTTCCCCTTCATTCTTTCAACATACTTCGTGCATTAGTTTTAAAAATCTCATCCAACTTTAAGAGAAAAATGCATGTTTGCTTTCAAGTGTTTATTCTGGAAACATAATCCACAAAACAAATTTTCGCGGAATATTTATTTTCCAACACCCAGTTGAAATTTATTTTCTATTTCTTGGAGAAATAAGAATTTTACACTTTCGGGCATCTTCCCTCAAGGTGTGATTTGCAAATTCTGTGTATCTGCATAAACATGTACTTGCTCCGCTTCTTTAAGCATCATCACGAAATCTATTTTTATATTTGAATTTCTTTATCTCTGCATTTTCAGTGCAGATGTTTTGTATTCTGGTTTCTATGGAGTATATTCAATATCACTTCAGAATAACTCTTACGTTATAAGTGAAGTAAAAGTATACAAATGCATAAGAAACAAACATTTGTAGATATTTTTCTTTTTTCTTATTTTTTCAATGGGAAAAGTTGCTCTATTTTGAAAGCTTTAAGGTTAAAAACGAGTTAACTAAGAGAATTAGGTTTAGTGGCATATATAAATATTATAATACAGAGCATAAATATTTATTGTAAAAGATTAAATAGTAAAAACTCTATGATATAAATTTCAAAAAAACTTATTTCTGTTATGTAAATGGAACGGATTTAATTAAAGTTCAAATATATATATTTATTTTTGTATATGTGTTACAAATCCCAGTTGTAGCCTAGCTAACATAAAATTTTCATTCCAATTGAAATGGAAAATAATAACAAATTTTGAAGTTTTGTGTGTGTTCCGTGCATAAAAAATACTTCATGAAAATATAAGTTTTATAAGTAGTATTCTAATTATATTCATTTTCCCTAACTGGGAATATGTATTACAAAATTATTTTCAGTGGGGTTACATAAAACTATAGTAGGTTTTTGAATATAACTTTTCCATCATTTGTTTCAATTCGCTTCGTTTAGATTTTAAATATATCATCAATAATTGAATCATGAGCTCTTATATCTTAATGCGTGATAATATTTAGCAATCAGTTTTAGATGTATTGAAACATTTAATAGAGATCATGTTTCATATAAACTTATTGATGTTTTTTTTAAAATCTAATGAATAATGTTAAATTTATATTTCATTTTCTGTTTAGTACAGCAAATTTATGAAAATAACAATGTTTTGCTTTCAGTTCCAGAAACCGTAGCAAAGTACTCTGCAAATATAATGATAATCAAATTTTTCTGGTACTTCTATTACTCAAATAAATATATAATGAGACTAAACTACAATTTATGGCCATTTTCATGCAAAATATATTTCTCAAATGCAAATTTTGAGAACATATTCACCATATTTTTTATAGCTTTTTAACTGGAATCAATATAAAATTATGGCTATGAGCATTAAGAAGAATGCTTAATGCTCTTTTTAATGCGTATTTAAATTTATACCATAAAACTTTTAATGCATTAAATATTTGTATAAGGAGTTGCCTTATAGAGTATTATTGAATAAAATACGAAAAAAAAAAATTATCTATCTATCTCAATATACATTTATTTTAGTTTAAACTTAATATTTGTAATATTTAAAAGTATTAGCTTTAAAATCTACCCATTATCTTCCACACGTGATAATTTTTATGTGCAGAATAATGGGCTAATGAACGTGGATATTCCATAGATTTATTTACTCTTAGAGTACATTATTTTTGAATTATTTTTAAGATCAAAGGCACACCGAACGTCGGTATTTTTTCTGCATATTTATAACTTTTTTTTAGATTTTTTGATCCAATTACTTTTACAGTAGTCATATTTCAAAAATATTTTTTTTTCGCCTTTTCTATTACAATCGTACGTTTTACAAATATAAATGTTAGGTACGTTGTTAGGTTTCATAAAATCCTGTTTCATGCACCTTAAAGTACCTCTTGCGGCAAGAACTTGAAAGAAAAGAATTGCTATCATTATTTTTTTTCCTGGAAAAGGAAAAAAGCCTGAAAATAAATTTAATTGCTAGTGGATGCAGCTTCCGGTCTACCATATCCACCGGAGACGTTTCAAAAGAATTTCTGCTCACATCTCATGAGAACTGAGAAAAAGGAAAGATACGTAATAAAAAATGGAACAATTTCGAAGATAAGGGAAAAATGTTCCATTAAATCAACACCCGTATTGTTTTTTGCGATGTTCTCTGTGAAATTCGAAACTACCTTAAAACCTTTATATTTTACTGCTAGTTAAGACTAACGAGATCAAGAACTGTGATACCGCTTTCTTTAATATTTGCAGTCGACTTCAAAAAGATGTTTCTTTTTTTCTTCGTTGATTTATTTGGCAAAAGACGTTTTTATTCTTTTGTTAATGTAATTCTTCGTATTCCTCCTGAAAACTTTTCGTGCAAATATTAAGTATTTTTCAGTTAACAATTATATATATATTTGTATTTTTAACTTAGAGGCTGTATTTTTTAAATACTAATATTTAAGGATCTACGAATATATTTCAATGAATATTAGAAAATATAACATAATATAACTTATATATTTATAATTTAACTTAAGGTATCCGACTACGTTCGGAACAATGATTTTAAAAAAGCGCATAAATGGATACTTTTCATGATATTTAGTGTCACTTAGATTAAAATACATGTATAAAATTGTTTTAAAGACATTATGACAAAAAAAAATTATTTAAATACAATATTTTGGAAAAAAATTAACTTAGAATAACCTTTTTTCCAAATGTTCTCCTTTTGTAAACAATGCGTCTATTGTATTAATAATTTGCCTGTATATAGCTAAGACCTCTGTATAAAAGCTCAACTATGATTATTGAAAAATTCAAATTATTTTCAGAGTTACAACCATTTGAAATAATTATCGGTGTATTTTCTTAAAATTTCTCCCTTCCGTTTTCGTAAAACATGGATAAACCAACTTCCTTGTTACGCATTTCAAAAATTCTAATTGAGCCTCTGTACAGATGTTTGAGCGTAATACAGGCAAAATATTAATATAATAGAAGCATTTTTTACAAAAGGAGAACATTTGGAATAAAGGTTATTCTAAGTTAATTTTTTGCCAAAATATTGTATTTAAATAATTTTTTTTGTCATAATGTCCTTAAAACAATTTTATATATGTATTCTAATCTAAGTGACACTAAATATCATAAATATTACCCATTGACACGCTTTTGCAAAATCACGGTTCCGAACGTAGTCGCATACCTTAACTCAGTGGCGCAACAGCACATGAGGGCTAAAGCCTACTGTGTCCATCTCGTTATACGTGACCTTGGACCATAAAGTGCATGAGCTAATGTTCCGGTCAGGTGATCAGTCTGGAGTAAAACCTCCAGTGTTAAGTTCCCAAGCAAACTTGGTACTCACTTTTATCGCCCCACTGAAGGAATAAAAGGCTGAGTCGACCTTCCCCAACCCGGAGTTTGAACCTTGGATGTGTGGCGAGGAAGCGCGATGCACTACCGCTCAGCCACTGAGGTTACAATTTTAATTTATAGCTGTATAATATTTGTGTAAATGATATATTCTTACTTATTTATAAAATTTTTAAAATAGTTCCATAACTTCTTTACTCTTAATTAAATATTCACTTTTATTACAAAACAAAAGAATTATAATTTAAAAGATAAACTTTCTATATAAGAGATATTATTCATAACTTATACTGATTTAAGTAGAGTACAAATGTAGTTATGTTAAAAAAACCTAACCATATTGACACAATTTTGCGTAAAGCAACTTCTAAACCAGCGACTGAAAACGTAGTTTTAATCTCATAAAAAATTTCCTATTTGCTAAATAAATAATAATAATAATAATAAAAGAAAAAAAATCAAAGAAGTATTTTATAATTAAAAATATAACTACCCTGTAAAAATCAAAAGTCACACTTTACCAAAATTAAATTAGAAAATTAATATAATTATTATCAATGGTATATATTACAAAGATATTTAAATATAACGATAAGGGCAATGTAATTAATAAAAAGAAAGTAAAATTTTGTACAATACATCCAGAGTGCACCTTCCTCGAATTAAGATCTATATAAAAGATGTTACAAATTTAATCTTTCCTAACTCTAAATTAATGTCTCTACAGACCTCGTCTATCTTTTCAACAATGCGAATTATTTATACGCCTTCATTGTATGAAATTCCCCATGTTAGAACTCTAATTTATGCGTATACCGACGAATTCTCACGCAATCTTATACCCAGAGAAAGAATCCATGTAATTGATTCGTTTTCGGATCTTAAGCACGAATCACCTTCTTTTTCGCCTAATCTATGATACGAGAGCTCTGCAACTGGCAAACCATAGAATTCCACGGGGCCCTGTCTCCTTAGCTGGAAAGATATTTAAACCAAGAAGATCTCGCATTAGGAAAACAAACCCTGGGGAAATTTACGAATTCGAGAAGACCCGTGAATACCTTCCACACGGAGACCCGCTCACTTTAATCGCATTATCCTTAATATAAGGGAAAAGAAGCCTTGCTTTCGAACAGGACAAAAGCGATTACGTGGGGATGGATGTTGAAAAGTTAAGAAGTTTAAGTCATGAACGAATGTTTAAAATATTTCCGAGGAAGTTGTCTTAGGATGGTAAATTTAATGAATAACTAGTGGGGATTTTTAAGCGCTTTTCCTTGCCAACGTTTTATTGAATTGTTCAGAAAAGGCTGTATGGGAAGCTTTAAGGAAAGGAATTGCATATTACGTTAGAAGACTAGAATACAGCGATGACTCGCTGGAAAGCATAAACATACTAATTTGCAGGAAAATGATGGGCCTTGTCAAACATTATCCTGAAGCAGAAGTTTATCTGAAATTCTATGGCATATCAAAATGCATATTAGCATCAAGTCGAAAGTATAGTGTTAGTCTCGTTGAAGTAATATGATTTTCTATTTGCCCTTTAGCCCCACATCCTGGCATGAGTTCCTCGCTTGTGCTTTTAATCTCAATAGTTTATTTGACTAAAAATTTTAATTACTAGTACTAACTCGTCTATATTTTGAGCTGTTATGAATGTCCCATGGATTATGTGTTAGGCTTCATTTAAATTCGAAAGCTTGTATTTTTAAGAGAGCCTCTATCTTTGTAACATGGTTTATTTATTTTAAATTTATGAGATCCTTTCTCATTTAATGACATGATACCATGCCAAAATGTAATTTGTTACATTATGTAAATAAATCTACTTTTATTATGAAATACAAGTGTTCATTCGAAAATATTTGTCAATAGTGTATCCTCAGAAAAATTTTCAATTTTTTAGAACAATTGATGGAATTAATATGAAATCCAAGTGCATGGCTTAAAATTTTCAATGAAGAAATTTTAAACAGGAATAGTATTGAGAGAAATCCAGCATATGCGTTATTCATGTATACGTAATTGTAAAAACTAATGTCTTATATAGAAATCCCCTGTATTAAGAATGTATGTGGTGTTATTCTAGCATTTTAACTAAAAGTAAGTATTAAGTTTGAAGTTAAGTTTGAGTCTATAGCAGTTATGAAATTATAACTTTCACTGCAGAATCAGGGTTTTATGAAGAAAATTACATAGTTAATGAAGCTTAAGCTACATGGTTAATAAAGGCACATACAGATAATTTTTTATAACAGCAACTGCAAATTATATGGTTTTGGATTTTTTTTTCCAAATTGAAGTTATGCCTGGAAGTTTTAATTATACTTCCCATTTTTATTACAGCGTTGAGTTTTACACTTATTTTACAGCGTTGAGTTTTACCTATACGTACACACATATAAGCACGAACACACACCTTTCAAATTTTTCCTGTATAAATCTAAAATTCAACATCTTGAAAAATATGAGCAGTTACTTCACCAATATTCATTTCTTAGTAATGCATGCTTACTCATTTTGTGGTGAATTTGATTCGAGTTTTAGGTTGTTAATAAATGACGCATTCGTAGATCTGATTGACTTAACTATTACATAGTAATGACATTATTGGCTATAAGTTGCATAGTATTTAAATAAAAAAAACTATGTTTATTGTCTTTATGTTTTTACATCAAATGGATTTGCTTGTACTGAAAACAAAAACTTGCACGTGAATTATATCAAATACTGACACACATTTTAAAGAAAATATTGTTTTAATTAAAAGGAAGTCTTAAAAGACATTGACTTGCATTGCAACTTGGGTTATTTGAAATGATTTTTAGTTTTAAGCTGGATGTTTTCTTTTAAATTGGACACCAATATATTTTTAAAGAGGCACAAAAACCTAGGATTTTATAAATAACATACTCATAAGGGTTATAAAACAGAAACCCGTAACATATTGTAGCCTCAGGTGTGTTTCTCCTATTGATCCATTTTACGCCTGATAACTTTACCGATTTCTAACGGCTTAGTATCTCTAAAAGTATTAGACCTTTGGACATTTGAGATACCAATCGTTTTTCTTATTGGATTATCCCAAAAAAGTTTAAGTTTCCCTCGATAAAACAAACGTGTACGTTAAAGAAAATCTAATTCCTTTTACAATATCGAAGATCTTCAAAATTGTAACAATTTTATTTAAGACTGTGTGAAAAATTTAACTGCTAAACTATTATAAAATGCTCACACATAAGTTCAGGAATTTTCTTTTTCCAAAATGCTTAGAATAAATATTTTACTACAATTAAAACCCTGCTACATTAATACGGGATGTTTTATTCTACACTTGAGGCATTTATAATTTTTAACGAAAAAATAAATTATAAAATACATGTTAAAATACATTAAAATATGAGGAGTATAGATTAACTATGCTTAAAACCATTATGACAAATACAGGAATAATCCCACACATGTTTATTCAAAATCGATTGAAAGTTATTTAAAGAAAACAGGATTTCAAAGTAATATTAATGTATTCGCATGCAGCATAATGTATGTGAGAAGTGAAATTTGTTTATTACTTCATAATATTTCAACATTTTCTAAAAAAAAGATAATAACAATGAAATTTGTGATATCCAAACTTTGGTTGAAATCTATATTATTAACAAACATGCTGTTAACATTGCATCCAATTCCCTTTTAAATTGCACTACAGAGAGTAATTTTAAAAAGAAAAATATAGAAATTTTTCGTCGTATGATTAATGAATTTTCTAGGAATTCGCAAAGATCGTCGTCAAATTCGTCTTGATCCCATTATTTTGAAGTTGTTGACCACTTTCCAGAAACTCTACTTTTAGACTGAAAAATTGAAAACAATAATAATAAGCCAAAAATAGCAGTCAAATATAACCTTTGTAATTTTTTTTTTCGTAGCTAAATAATAATAACCATGTTTATCATCACGATAGAAAATATTAACACTAAAATATTACAAATATATTTCATAGATATTACTTGTATAAGTTAATTCTAAGGATTCATTTCTCTATTTTTAAGGACATTTTTCTCATATACATAAACATTTTTCTAGTTTACTTTCCCATTTTGGGCCATTAAATCTGCCAAATGTTATCCTGAAACGTTTCATCTTGTTCTTGTTAGCTTTATTAAGAACTTCTCTTAATATATATAGTTTATTAGGTAAATGTAAGTTTTAATTTAGTTTTAACTCATTTTTTCTTATTTCTAACCGATAATAAGTAGTTTTGAAAAATGTATACATACATATTTGACATAAACTTACAAAGTCAAATTTCATGAGAAATATTTTGAAAATAAAAATTCCAGAATAGGAAAGAAACGATTACAGCTTGTGTCGCATTAGTTTTTTTAAAATTATACGGTTACAATATACTGATAAAACATATGCTAAATATAATTAAAGGAACTTCGGTTACTCATATAGTAAAAATACAAAGCACACAAAAGTTTTTAATGCACTTTCTAAGTGAGATTTATTACATTGGTAAAACTACAGTCGGACCTCTATATAACGAAGTCGCTAAATCCCGGAAAAAAGTTCGTTATATGGAAAATTCGTTATATAGAGGTTTATCATTTAATATACTTTATAAACCACATAAAATAAATTTTAAATTCATAAACACTACGTATCCAAAAAGTAATTATCCCCACCTTTTTTTAAAGAATATATGTTTATTTTATATACCTTACCCATCAAAAAAGAAAGAAAGAAAGAAACCTGCAAGGAAAACAAGAAAAAAGAATTTCAAAGAATTCACTGTATTTTCAATACTAAGAAAATAATTTTATACTAAAATTAATTATCTTTAAGGACATTTTATAATTTAAAGCATACAAGTAATATTAAACATACATTATTTTATAATTCGAAGAAGGGAACACGGGGAAACTCCACTGAGTTTGAAAGCGGATATCGAAGATGTTTCTAGTGAACTTGGCAATGGGGGTTAAAGGTTGCACTTCTTGGATGAAACGTTCAGAACTCTATTGCTTTCGGCGAGTTAGGATCTAATAAAACCATTTCAAGAATTATGACCACCATAAAATGTGTTAAATAGAGAATAACTTGCAAATTTAATTGCAAAAAAAAAAAATTCGTTATATAGAAAATGTACTTCGCTGCAGAGAGGTAATTTTACGCAGAAAATCGTGAAATGTTCAAGTTTCCAGAAAAATTTCGCTATATAGAAAAATTCGCATAAAGGTTCAACTGTACTTTAAAAGTATAGTTTTAACTAGGTCGAAATCGTATTCATTTTTTTCTTCTAAGATGTCTTTTAGGTTTAACTTGCTTTGAATTGTTCAAAAAAGACGACTATCACACCTCTTACTATTGAAATTTGTGTATCAATGTGTTTTTATTTTCTATGTTTCCTTTTTTTTTTATTTATTCATTGCTTTAAGCTATTTTCAATGTCCTCGGGAGTCCTCCAAAGACGATTTTATTGTTCATCTGTTTCTTTTCTTCTCACTTGAACTTTCTTTTATATTACGTATCGTTATACTTCCACTTTCAATGACCAATTCTCAAAAGGGTTCAGCTGAAACTTTCTAGTCTTTGTTTTGTAAAATAGTCGCTTGAATCGATTTTCAAAAGCCTTATTTTGTTAAAGTTTGTTTTTAACTAAATACCTGTGATTCTCTAGGAATAATCTGTATCTTTTTGGATTTTATATTAAATTTTACAGTTCAAAAACATAACAGGAAGGAGTTTGTAAATCCTTAATAATTAGGGAAGTGATAATTTTAGAGCAGTAAATTAAATAACAATTTTATTTTTTAACATTATTTTAAGCAGATATAATATTTTTAAAAAGTTTGTGAACCAAGGATAACAGGTGTTAAAAACCAGTCAAATTGTAACATGAAAGTAAATAAAAACCAAATTATATTCAATGCAATATATAGAAAAAAGAATATACAAATTCCATGAGGACAGTCAAAATTTATATATAATTAGGTAAATAATAAATTATTTGATGGATAAAAAGTTACACGGAGGAAGAAGACAATAATATATTAATGAAAACAAATCCATAGATCTTCGCAAAATATTAAAGACAAAATCTTAACATTTCCGTATAATACAAATACGGAAAATAAACAGAATCACCTTAAGAAAAAAATTGAAAAAAAGATTAATTTTGAAATACAGATTAATTGCATAGGCAAATTGTCGTTAATATTACTTAGCAATATATTATTCAAGGAATATTTTTAAAAGTTAAGCGGAATCAAACATTTTATTTAAGCTGAAATACCACTGACCGGTACTAGACCCCCAAGAAAGGAGGAATAAATGAATATTTAAACGATTATTCATGGACAAGTAACGTTTTTATTATTCAGGATAAAAATACTTCAAACATTTGTAAAGAAACATAGTTTTAAGTCACAAAATAATTTAATAATTACAATTGCAATATACAACAAGAAGGAAATAAATGAAATCTGAATTTATTAGAGTTAACAATCGGGTCAAAAATGACATGACTGAAAATACAATGTTCTGCTAAGTGAAGATAATGAAATCCAAAGTGAGTGCTGTCTAAGGCTGGCAATAACCGTTGCTGCACGATTTTATTTTGAAGGAAGGAAGCTTCAGATGTCTCCACATGCTGTATACACACTTTTTCAAACATGATGTGGTGTAAAAGTAAGAGATCTATGTCGGGGTAGTTGTTCTCCGATTATCGTTCAAATGTGTTTGATACGCGCAAGGGACTAACAGAATCTGCTGGGTAAATAAGTATTAGATAATGCGTGCCATATGAGTTCTCACATTATTCGGTTAGAATGCAACCACAAATTTCTAATGATAGGTGATAACAACAGGTCCAAAATTAGGAAGATATAGGTATTGCTATTAGTTATACTGGCGGTGCATACTAGAGATTGTGGAAGGGGAATCCACTTTCACTTCACAATATAATACTAAGTACAGGACCAGTAAGGCTATGCATAAGGAAACAGCTAAGCGGTCACTCACCATATTTTCTTCATAATCTATTCTAACTAAAAATTTTAGGTAATCTATCCAGTGCAGTTAAAAGTGTGATTCGTTAGGTAAAACAACTATTCACTTGTTTTTCCACATGCCCGTGGTTCAACGTACCATTAAAAATACAAAAGCCTTATGCGGTTTTGAGACAAAGATTATATCTGCATTCCTACTGTTCATAAACGATATCGAATGGTTCGAATTTGTTGTGGTATGGCTACTGATGTAGAAGACCAATCTATCAAAGTCATGCAAATAATACACCTGTTATCACAAGCAGTATTGTGGCGAGGCTGGGGCAGTCACTGTCGGTCAAAAGTTCCCCTCTGTATTAACCGATAATAGATATGCATTATTATTGTTTGGTTATTTTTCAACAAGTTCACTGACATATAAAACGCATTTTCTACAAGAAGCAATTCTTTCTCAGCCGAACTCAAAAGCAGGCTCGAATGGCACTTGGAGTTTTCCCAAAGAACATTGAAGATGTTGACTCAAAACAACTCCATGTAAAAGCAATTACAGTACTTCAAAACGGTATTGTAATCTCTTTTTTATATAAAGATTATGGTGCTCTGCAGACACCCATGATGTGTGTTTACAGTAAAAGGCTTGACATTTGTATATTTGTATACACTTTCTTAAAACTCCATGTCTTTTGAATACCTTCATAATGTTGCATTATGGGTGGCTAGTGTTACCTTTTCAGTTCATTTTTCTATGGAAAACACTGTATTTTTTATTTATTCATTACCTTTTACTTTGGAAAAAAGTATTTCTTCTTGCTCAGTGCACTTACGAATAAAAACTAAAATAAATACTTTTGAAAGTACTGTTATTTTAAGTTTATGAATACTTTTAAAAGCTTATACTGGATAAAAAGCAAAAACTCAATAAAAATTTCAATAAGAATACTGTCAACTAACTATTTTTCTTTGAAGAATGTAAAACTCGTGAGCTGAAATTCACTTTCAGGAATACGTTATTATGATATTTTTTGAAATGCTTTATATTTTCAATGTTCATCGTCCTTTCTGCATATCTTAAAGTAATAAAAAGTTAGGATGTTAGATAGTGTTCCAAGAAAAATGTGTGAAAATGCCTCGACAGCCAGAAATATTTAATATGTATTTTGCATATAAAAAGAGCTTTACTGAAATAAGAAATACTGTTTTCTTACATAAGAGTACTTTATTTATTTTTTGGTACTCTTTATGTTTGTTTTGTGAACGTGTACTAGATAACACGAATGGAGTTCAAGCGCTGCGTTCTTCTAGTGGGAATATTAAATCATACCCATTTGTGATAAAATATTTCTATATCCATCTATTTCTATTTTAAAATTGCTATTCTATACTTACGCTTGAAAGGAAGAAATTTTAAAAGGGAGCTTTTTTAAATTAACATGAATAAAATTGTGATATTCCTCACTTATTCTATTAGAGTATAGAAATACGTTTTACATATTATTTTATATTTTTATTTCCCTTAACACTGAAGAAAGTGCACTAAAATATATATCTAAGAAATTATCTGTTACAAAGTGTATATCTTATATTAATCATTATATTAAAATTATCTAATATTGCTTAAATATATATTTAATGAAACAAAATTGCTGTATGTTTCCTATTTTATTTCTTAGAAAACCTTAAGTAAAGATGTATATATTAATAATATTGCTTGTTAGTGTAGAAATTATCCTTAGGAAGTTATTAAACGAAATCATCTATAAAATTGACGTTAATTTTTTTTTAAAGAAAAATATCACTTTTTTGTTGATACAGTAATAATTTCAAAAATTACATAGCATTAAATTATTACTTTGAATAATAGTTATATTTTTCATGTAGGAATAGTTAAAGTTAAAAATAATTTGTTAAAATCTCAAACGACTTTTTCCAATTACATTTAATATGTATATGTAATAATTTACCGTTTAAAATTTTTGTCAAGAAATTTTATTTAATTCATGGCGGATTTGAGCCCTCCAAAAATCTAGTCATAATTGATTTCTTTACTATATACACCTAACGGAAAATATGCTTTTAACTACAACTGTATCTCATTAAGAACTGCCGAATTGTTACACTGAAAAATAAGATGAAATATTACATCATCTAATTGTTTTGGTCAATCACACGGTATTCATAAGTGGCAGTCATATGATTCTCAAAGCTTCCGGTTGATGAAGCTATAAAAGCTGAGATCTCCGAAACGCACAAAGGATGTTTTTGTCTTAGTCCGTGTCTGTGGGTTTTCCTGGTGTTGTTTGTTTCATATATTTAAGAGTGTGATTGTAAATAAAATGCCAAACTAAATAAACTTATCAAAATGTTTCCTCGTCTATTCAACGATTGTAGCGAGATAAAGATTAACGCAGTAAACATGTTATAATACCTGTTAAATAGTCAAACATAAGCATATTAAACGTTATAGGAAATCGTTTTATAGTTCAACAAATTATTATTATTATATATAAAAATCAACCACAAAAGAACTTTGGTATTATTTAAAAGGTATTTCTACTATTTAAATTAAAAACTTTAAATTATTTTTTCCTTATAATTTTGCATAATTAATAATTATAACAAATAGTTATAAGCTATAATTCATGTAGATACAATTTTAAAATAAAATTTACACCAAACCTTTTTAAAAAATTGTGCAGTAATTTCTAATTTTTTTTTAGATCTATTGAGTATGAGGATTTGTATATTATAGGTTAAAATCAATGTTTTATTTATTGCATGGTCTATTATTAAAACTACGATGAACTTATAAAATAGCATAAGCTGAGGCATATAAAACATTGATGATCATTTTTCGAGAATATATAATATTAATGCGACTGATGAATATAAATAGTTGAATCTTATAACCCACTGTTTTAAATAATTAATATTTCAAATAAAGTTTTCTTTTTTTTTAATGCTTAAAATAAAATTGATGTGCCCACTCAATGTATGACTAGCTGTGCTTTTTTTTCCAATTATAAAGTCAATCTTTAATTTCCCTTATATAAAAAAAAAGTATTACTAAGTATATATCAATGTATTCATAATGGACTTTTTTAAAAATCTGAATAATGGATATTTTTTCTTATAATTTTTATGTTTATTTGAATATGGAATTTAGGAATCACATTGATATAAAACCAATCATTTAAGAAACTACACTTCTCAAAAATAAAACATAAGTACAATTTATTTCAGTGAGCCATTTATAACAACATAACATTTATTGATATTTACATTATAAATATTATATAAAGCTAAAATGATCAGCATAATTCAAGATAATTATTTTAATTTGCCACTCATCTTTCAAGGGTGTCGTGTATATTAAGCAGTTCAAATACGAGTGATTTCTTCAATTAGTTCAAGCTATCTTTTGATTCCATTACAAAAAAAAAAAAAATCCTGCACTAGATGTATTTGACATCACGTAACTTTAAAAAAATAATAAATATACAATATGTATTTTGCTAAGCATAAGTTTTATTTCTGTATAGGAAAAATAGCGTAAATTAAAAATAGAAATAATATCTTATAACTCATAAAAGACACCACTATTGTGAAAAAAATACATTCGTAATATTTTTTTATGTCCCTTTTTAAACTTACCATCGAGGTCCTAGTTCTCTAAAATAATAGTTTTTGATCGAAATTGTTGAAAAAGAAAAGTTTTACAGAAACCAAGCGCCATTTTTATAAAAATAAGAAATTTAAGATAAATAAACAAAAATATTATCTTTACTTTATGCAAAAGTTTATGCATTATCATATCATACAAATAAATAATAAAATTAACTCATCGAAGCGACGAAATAACTATAAAAAGTAAATTACGCCAGATATGAAATGCTATTGATTATATGCTGTTTTTCGAATAAATATAAAAATTAGTTCACAAAGCCACCCATTCGGTATAGTGGTTATTAACTCTGATTGCTATGCCGTAAGGCCTAGGCTCGGCCGTAACAGGCATTCATATTTATAAATGTTTAGTACCTTTGAGGCAAGGGGTACTCTAAATAACAGTCAAGATGCAAGTCCTCTCGTGAGGTTGGTTGAAGGAGAAGAGAGGTGGGAGGCCCCAGATCTCCTCTGGGGTATTTCTTTCAAGATTGGGGTAGAACCGAACCAAATTGTATTCTCACCTGAATGGTGCTTAAAGCTACGGATAACGACGGCCGTACATCTAGCCCCCACTAATTCATTGTTACAATTCGTTTGCCATTTTTTGAATGAAAAGTATTAAAGTATCTGCTATAATATATATTACAGATATTTCCAAATTCAATGAAATAATTGATGATGTTTTACAAAACATGTTATTTAAGTAAACTGGATCACATAAATTTCTCGTAAATATATTTCTACATCTAACATAATACTAATATGATAAATAGTATTAGAAATATTCCACGTCACAATTTGCATTGTATGCTAATAAGAATATACAAGCTTACACGGAATTGAAATTTTCCTCTTCATTATTTTAATACCAAGGATTTGTAATCTTGTATTATAATTTTAAAATTTTTAATTAAACTGTTTCCAGTTTCTATAATTTAATTAAGCTATACATTTGAACTCTTTACCTATCATGCTTAATCTAAGAACATGTAAAACAATTTTATTCAGTTCTAACTTATCTGTATATTGACATTTAGAAAGAAGTCATACATCTGTCTCCTTTGTAATTTTAAGGTTCAAATGATCCATTTTATAACTACTAAGTAAATAAAATATCTTTCGTTTGGAACAAATGATCTTCAGAAAGAAATCATTTATCATGTTCTTACAATCCATTATACTCCTTGAAACAGTGTTCACCCGTAAGGTACGATATTTTAAAATGACGGAGTAGGAAGAGGGTTAAGTTTGAAACTTATCTATACCAACTCAGAGTTAAGAGTTCATATTTCAAAACCAGTTTATGATTAATTTCTCCTGTTTATATTACAGCAATTGAAGGAGAATGTAAAAGTACGACAAATCAAAAATATGTTAATTAATCCAAGTACGATCTCTTTAGATCGATCACTGTAGACTTTAGAATGTGTAGAAATATTTGTCTTGTGAAGATAAAATGAGAGAGAGAGAGAGAGAGAGAGAGAGATGAGTAAAGTGTTACAGGTATTCGAACACGTTCAGATTTTTTTTTAAATCTCTAAAATGTATTCATATTAAAACTATAAATAAATTTTAGGGATTACTACCAATAAATATTAATACTTATCCATTAGAATTTAAAATAATTTGTTTAAATTATACAAAAATCACAATTATAAGGGCAATTTTTACAATTTTTTTAAAAAGAATCCCTTAAAACACCTAAAGAAAACAGTAAAATAAATAAATAAATAAAAAACGTAAATAAAAGTATTACTAAAATAAACTACAAATATTTCTCTACGGAATGTAATAAAATTTCAAAAATGTATTTAAATGTAAAACCTTTTGGGTTGAACGAATAATTATTATAAGAAATATGATATGAGCCGTTATTATCTTTGAAAGTGTTAGTCCATTTTATATTATATTAAGATATTTACCACTTTCGAAGTAATTATATTTGTAATTTCATTAACTACGCAAATTCATATTGGCAACATGATGCAAATTTTGAATAATTTTTTGGGGTACTGTTCATTGAAGAAATGATCATTGCAGATTGCATTCAATATTGCAAAAACTAAGTTTTTGTCAAAAATGGACGCACATCACTTTCAAAGAAACCGGATTATATATTTATGTGTCTACTATTGAAATAATAGACCATTATTAAACATATTCATTCAGTAAGAATTGATTTAGTACTTTATAAATAACAGGTCGAAAAAGTTTTATGGAAATTCATGCATAATATTTTGAGTTATCAGACTCGCTGTGATAGATTTTGAGCAACTTCAATGATCACTTCTGGTAGATATAAGAGCCCTTTAGGATTTTATAATTTTGTTTAATTTAATTTAACTCCACCTCTATCTAACATATACACAAAAAAACGTATGTTTTTAAGACTAAAAGACTTCTATTAATTATTAAAATTTTTTAAAAAAATGTGTGTATTGATCGAAATTGTTTATTTAAACATATTTAGATACCTTAAATAAGAAACTGCTATATATTTGAAAATAAAGCAATATACTACGAACAATTTTATTTCGTTACATTTAGTTTATGCAAATAATTTCCAATAAATTGTAATTTTCACATTTAAGATCTAAGAAGCCAATTTCAGTTCCATATTTTTGAGTGGAGTTTTTCCCTTTAATTTTCATGTTACTTAAAAAAAAAACATTTCTCAAAGTTTAAACTTACATGTTTACAACATTACATTTTTTTTTATGTAATACTTCTTTCCTCTCTTGAGTAGAAAGTTTTAGTTTCTCAAGCTGAAAAAAAATCCCCAAAACACTAAATGACTTTATGATTTGCCGATACATCAAAATGAAGCAGTTTTTTAAAAGAAAAATGAACTATAATTCTAAAGTATAAATAAGTTTTTTTTCGAATCTTATGTTTTGTAACTTTCTTTTCCAAACTTTGAAACTTTTTCTCCTAATAAAGCCCAAAACGAATTGAAACTCATGTTAGAAAAAGAAAAGTTAGAATGCTGGAAAACTAAAGGAAAGAACAAAATTCCCATGTCGAACATTTCAAGTCAACTGTCAAATATATTTCAAGTTCGCCAGGTTTTGACTTTTAAATTCAGTACTTCTTGTCTTACAATTTATACAGTAAGTCGATGCCGGAAACCAATATTTCCTTTGAAAGTGTGTTAGAATTGTAAATTCCCTAAAATATTCCCCCTCCACCAAAAAAAATACATATTTATTTATGAACTTTCCTGACCACGCTACCGTGGCTATCGAATATGACAAACAATCACGGTCTAGCGACTCTTTCCTGTTCCCAACATGGCGGTTTCCGCATTTAAAATGAATGAGAAAAACAGTGGCAGTGAACTTGAAGTTGTACAATATGTTTTTCTGCCCACACTGAACGAAGTGTGTAGTGCACTCAACGAATTTCAATGTTGTTGCTGAAGGGAATGTTAAGAATGTATAAACAGCCGTTAAAATGTGAAAAAAATATAAGAAAAAATAGATTTTTTTTGTTCTTTCTTTGTAGCGAGATTTAATTATATTTTGTTGTTTTTGTTTAAATTCAAACATTTTTGATGAAGAATTATTAAAGGAAAGTAATTGAAATTTGTGTAATTTCTATACTGATATGTATAAATAAATATTTTTAATATAAATTTGGGTGTATTATGAACGACATAAGATTAGAATTATCCGCTCCTTTAAAATTATGGCATAATACTTGAAAGAGTAAATGAAATCGTTTTTTTTTTCGAATACATGTCAAAATGCATCCTTCGTTTCAATATTCATGTTTATTAATAATTAATTTTTTATCGAACTATATATCTGGTTTATCATATTATAATAGTATGGTGTTTATGACATTGGGCTTGTAATCAAGTGGGATCTGGTTCGAATCCCGAATAAGGCTTGAATGTGTCTTCGGGAAAAGAAGTCGGACTTTCGCCTGAAATGGATTCCCGTCTCGAATGGAAAACAGCACACCCCTTCTGCTCTATGTTGTGATCATTGTTTATGATAAAATGTCTATATTCGTTTGTGTTGTATGTTTCTGTTCATCTAGCTTTCATCTTTTGTATGTATCCCATCATGAAACACATGACGACAACATCATATTATAATATAATTCTGAATTAAAAATATAAATACATATTTTTTAAAAAAAATAATTTAATATAATAGTTTTAAAAATGTTCTAGGAGAAGGAAAAATTCATGAATATTTGTAATATGTCACTGCTTAATTTATTAATGAGACCCACACGTTTGAAATAATTAAAAAATAAATGATCAAATTCTTTTCCAATTGTATTATACTAAAGAACTACTCAAGTCTAATTTTTCTGGAGCAGTAAAAATTTCATCTTGAAATTCCAAAAACCACACACAAAATTTGGAAGTAGTGTATGTTCACTGACAGTTTATTTTATAACTGTTAAAACCATTTTTGAATTTTTTTTCATTGTAATTGAAAAAAAAAAAATCAGAGTAGTACTCTCTCAACAAATGTACTTTTTAGCCATTACATTGGTTTTTTAAGGACAATATATGCTGCTGATCTACGCTCTGTTATTACATCGCTCAGTCTAAGAAAAAATTGTTATTTTTATTTCAAATAAAAACAATTAAACTATATTCCTTGTCAATCAGCATCTACCTTTTTAATTATTTTTATGCTTCTTATGCTCCATTCCATAAATAAAATAAAGTCTAACTGAAAGTAATACAAACGAAAAATCCCATTATATAAACCAGAAATCCCTTTCATAACCCCCAGCTGGGCCACAATATCCAGCTTCATCGTTATCCAACAATTTCTGTGGAATTTCCTGACAAATTCTTATCTTCCGGATAAGATTCGCTGGCAATGAGTGCAATAAAGAATTGCTACGGTCCGATAAAAGTCGCCGAAAGATTTTGGTCCTATTTTATGTCTTTGGTACAAGACACATCCTACTTATAAAGGAAGAAATGTTCCATCTTTGCTAAGGAGAAAAAAAATAAAGCGAAAGGGTATATAGAAACATTCCTCGGGAATGGACACAAGCCGTCCCCTCTCATACTAGAACGTACCCATATTGACTCTGTTGTGCCCCTGAGGGCTCCCACATATGAGTTGGGTAGAGAGCGAAAACTCATTTTGGTATTTAGTCATCTTGCTTTTAGTTGGTTTCGGACTTCTTCGCGAAGATACATAAATGAGATGCGATTCTAAGCGAACAACATGGAAGTGATTTAGAAGTGAAAGTGAATAATAAATAGTTCCGTGATTGGAAACGATTTAGTAATGATTAGAGTAACAAAGATTAAATTACTCACATTTAATACCAGTTTACGGATAGTCTTGCTACTTTTATGTAATTTGTGGGAATAAAATGTATTATTTTTATTAGGAATCTAAGAATAAATTGTTATTAATTTGTAATTAATTCAAAAGTAAATGTCGATTTAATCTATGACAAAGAAAGATTTAAAAAATGATACATCTTTCAACTTATATATAATTATGTAATTAATTGTTTACATATTGTAGGTATACGATTAATTTAAATATTATTTCTCTATTTCATTTTTGTTTATAATATTCAGCTTGTTTTTTGTGTTCCTTTTTCATGTCGGAAAAATTAATGTTAAATATATTTTTTTAGATACATATGGAATTCCACAAGAATAAGGAAAAATATATTCGTGAACGCATCTAGCAAAAATTTACAAAACAAACACAAATAATGATTTTTGTGTAATTAAAAGGCTAAAAATAACATAAATACTTTTGAAGACTTAAATTAGGTTTGAGATATTAAGGTATGCGAATACGTTTGAAACCGTGATTTTAAAAAAGCGCATAAATGGATAATTTTCATGATATGTAGTGTCACTTAGATTAGAATACATGTATAAAATTGTTTTAAGGATATTTTGACAAAAAAAATTATTTAAATAAAATATTTTCGCAAAAAATTAACTTAAAATAATCTTTTTCAAAGTGATCTCCTTTTGTTAACAATGCATCTATTAAAATAATATTTTGCCTGTATATAGCGCAGACTTCTTTACGGAAGCTCAACTGTGAGTTTTGAAAAATTCACATTATTTTCATGGTTACCACCAATTGAAATAATTATCGGCGTTTTTTTTTCTTAAAATGACTCCCCTCTGTTGTCGTAAAATATGGATAAACCCACTTCTAAGTTATATATCTCAAAAATTCTAGTTGAGCCTCTGTAGAGAGGTCTGAGCTATACACAGGCAAAATATTATTATAATAGAAGCATTTTTCACAAAAGGAGAATATTTTGAAAAAAATTATTGTAAGTTAATTTTTTGCCAAAATATTGTATTTAAATAATTTTTTTTTGTCAAAATGCCCTTAAAAGAATTGTATACATGTATTCTAATCTAAGTGACACTAAATATTATGAAAATTATCCATTTATGCGAGTTTGCAAAATCATGGTTCCGAGCGTAGTCGGATACCTTAACAAGTTAATAATTATCTTTCTAATAACAAAATATAATCAAATATACATATTTGTATGCATTTGAAAACACAACAAGCACGCATTCATAGTATTGTTAGATCTAGATAATGTTCATTTTCAATTATATTTACATATAAAATTACAGAATCATTTTAAAAAAATTTCCTGAATAAATTAATTCTTCTAAGGCATACATCTTAAATTTATATTTTTATCAAGATTTTTTCTTAAAAAGATTATTAAATAGTAGAAATAAAAATAATCTTCACATAAAAATTGTATTACCTAAAATAGTTTTTATAACCAAAACTGTACATATTAAGAGCTTTCTAAAACTATTCGTTGAAAATAGGACTGAAATAGTGCTAGAATTCTGAAAATTAACTAATTAAATGGTTCAGGTGTGTTATATATATATATATATATATATAACTTCTAAGATTTAGATCGATTGTTATAATAACATGTTATTACATTGAACTATGCAATATATTTTCTGTAATTTAACAAACCGATTACTTTGAATGATGTTTCATTACGTCTTTAAATAAATTTAAAACAATGCTTAATCATTGTATTGAATTTAGACACTTAATTTCTGTAATATTGAGTTGATCAAAGTTTATTACAAAATTATTTTATGAGTTAGTTACTTAGATTTAAATAATTTGAAACAAAATTTTCTATAAAGAGCAATGATACCAGAAAATAATTATTTTGAAGTCCATTAATTTTTGGTAAGTGTTGGAAAATCATCAAAAAATATATGCTTGTATGGAACTAAAATATTATCAATGATATGTTACATTTATGAGATAAAAACTTTTGCTAGAAGGCTTTTCAAGTAAAAATACTATTCCTTGAATTAAGAAAATGTGCTTTAGATAATGATAAATAACAACACAAATGCAAATATAAATAAAGGTTACATTCGGCCCAGTGCCTGATACTTTTAATTTTCAGTTTAAATTACATTCATTAAGATTTTTTTTAAATGTTCCATTTGAAAAATTTATTATCGTCTGCAAAGCAAAAGAAGATCAGTGAATATCTTCAAATTTCTGAAATACATGTCACCGTTAAAATAAAATATGTATGAAACCTTATTTTTGTGAACAAAATTTGTTTTAAAATTCAAAACAACTTCTCCAGGTTATTTTTAAAACTGTTCTAATGATAAGAATAGTAATTTTTAAATTGTTTTTTTTTCTGTTTCTAACGTTTTCAAATGATACTTTCCTTAATGTGTTAAGTAATTTATGAATACACAAAAAATGTCTTAGAATGAACTAAATATTATAGATTAAGATTTACTATGAATTTTGCAAACTACCACTACAAATTATAATAATTTATTTCTAGTTAAAATGCTGGGATACAATTAGCCAATCAAATGAAAAAAATAATTTCTCTTTCACTGATTTGTAAATATTTTGCGATCAAATTGTATTGCAACAAAACTGCTATAGTTAACTGAATTCATTTTATTATTTTCTGTTGCAAAATATAGAGGATTAAAAGGTAAACATTATCAAATACTTTATAGATAAATACTTCTGTTGCTGGAGGAGATTTTGTGTTACTTTTTAAAATTTTTAATGGAATGTTTTTCTTTATTTCATTAAATTAAACTGAAGACATTTCCATATTTATTGTGAATGATATGACATACTAACCTAGATTTCCCTATATCATTATTTCTAGAGTCATTCAGTATATATTCCCACAATATCCGAGAAACAGATTATTTTTATGAATGTATATGACAAACCCACATAATGAATGAAAGCATGCGAACAAAAGAGCAATTATAAAGTTCAATATTTTGTACTATAAAATAAAAGATATTTTCCCGCTCATTTGTATTACATAATTCTTTCAATACTTCTTAATTTATAAGAATTAAAAAGCTTAAATAAATTTCTAGGAAGAATAATTGCACGGAAAAACTACAGTTTATCGTCACACATGTCCGAAAGTTTTATGTATTGATACAATCCATCCATACAGCCATAAATCTACTTTTACTGCTAGTATAGATTCGATCAGCAAATGGTTACAGCTGGAATAAATATATTTTTCTGTGACAGTTTTTCGAAATTGTTGCATATAAATCTGTGGCTTCTAAGTAAACATTTCCCTTGTATTGGATACAATTTTTCGAAAAGACACTGAAGATTTACATGATGATATTTTTACTACTCAAATAAGTAGAGAATTTTATTTTTAAAGGAAGAAACATTATGTTTCAATATTGACAAAAATAGGTTCAAATTTCCCTTAAATGTTTTCAGCATAGATTATTTTTTTATATAATTTTCTGTAGTCCGCAAAATTTGAAAGCTTTATTTTGAAAAATTCCATAGTTTTGATAATTTTTAATTTCGTTTTTACTTACATGTTATTGGCATATAACACTTTCAAATTGATTTATCACAGGAAAAAAAGAGCTAATTTATCTTCATTAAAAAGGCTAATGCTTTTTTTTCTATGATGCTAAATGCTTTCATATGTTTTCTAATTATTGCTATTAGTTCATATAGCAAATGTTGTTATGATTTTTTGAATCACACTATAATTATTATTTTTTAAAAAAATAGTTGAGTTTAGAAGTTATACATTTGCCAAAAAACTTTAAAGAAGCATTAATAAAAAAAGCATTTTACGAATATTAATCATGTCAGCAGAAAACCGCCATACAAATTTTGTAATACATAGTTCGAAGTACTTGTAAATCAAATTTCATGTGTTTTCGTCAATTATTGTACAGGGTGAGTAACATTTTAAAATCCATTCACAAATCTTCAATTTTTTATTTAAAAAATGTAAAGGTTTGCCTTTTGTAGTATTTTTGTAGCACAAAAACTGTTTTACGTAATGTACATGGATAAGTTACAAGCAAAAAAAAAAAAATGGTAATAACCATTAAAAACATTTTTTAATATAAATTGTATCATCTCTCCTTGCAAAAACAATATTAAAAAAATTAAATGTTTGTAAGAATAAAAAAATCCAGCAGATTTTTTTTAAAGAAGCTTTAGTGTGTTTCGAGATTTTATTTTAAACCCAAACATCTGTTTGAAGATGATAATGTTAGTTTGCTCCTCACTCTGGGACAAGAAAAAATCAATAGTAGTATTTCTCCTCTAAAGTTATTGAAAACGGTGTTCAAAATATATGCACCACTTCACTTTCAGTGTCTTACTCCACGAAATTCATATAAAAATATTTTACGGTCACCGAAAGAATGCTGACACTTTGCAGTTACCCATATCATTGCCATAGCACAGAGGTTATAAAAATTGAATATAGAATCTCCTAATACGCCCACAGTGCAGATAGATCCACTTTTTTTCCATATCATTGCTGGTTCCTGTGGCTTGGAAAAAAATAATGTATTCTAGATGACGGGGAGTATGGGTGGGAATTTATTGGCTATATATTTTATTGCACTGTTTTATTATTGTTTTTACTGATTATAACTTCTATAGTGTGAAGTATCGAAAATGAGCTACGATTTTTATGAGAAGGGTCAAAGCAGTTAAACGTTTTCTTTAAAAAAAAAATATTCTAGAAGCATACCGTCTGGAGCATTTTAGTTCATAATAATTATGTCCCATAACGTTCGAACACGTTAATTGTTTTATTTTAAAAAATGTTACTTGAATATAATTATCGCTTAAACTACAATTATTATTAATGGAATAAAAATATGATTTAAAATTATTATATTGTTACTACCCAAAATTTTAAGTACAGCAAATAAATTAGCATGTTCAAGTTTGTCAGTCTATAAATTACTTAAAAGCTTTAGACAATATACGATTAGGAATATTTTGATAAAACTGTTTTATTGTAATTTTATGAGACTGAGGAAAACTGTTTATAAAAATAATTTGATAAAAGCCAATGTTTTTGTTTTTTTTAAGAAAACATTTTAAAAAATATTCTAATTGAATATTCCGCTTTTGTTCGAATATTGAAATTTTTGAAAGACTTAGTTTGTTGACTGTGTGTGTTTTGTGCTATTTCGTGCCAAGCATATTTATAAGTATTACATTCATACTTATAGAAAATTCACAATAGTTCAGTTTTTTAAAAGGTCATAAAAACTGATTTTTAGTAGTTCTGATCTCAAATTTACATTTTGAGGGAACGTGTTAAGGTTTTAATGTGTGTATTTTTTTTTTAAATTATGTTTTGCAAAGAATATTAAAAGAAATTTCACAATTATTTCGCTACTGGGAAAACAGAAATTCAAAGAAAAACAAACAAAAAACAACAACAAAAAAAACCAAAAAAAACAAAAAACAAAGAGAACATGGTAATCCAATGTTTTACAGATATATTTTGCCGAATAAATCTGTAATTTATAATTTTGCTTTCAATGTGCTTCGAATATGTATTAGTTTTCTATTATCTACGGCCAATGAAAGTTTGAAAAGAGAAAGAAATAAGGTGTTTATATTTCTATATATCTTTATAAAGTTGAGGTGTAATAGATAGATATTCCTATGAAATATACTGCATATTTTGGAATGCATCCAATAGAAGATTTTCTTATGAAGCTGCATTGTATTTCTTTTAACAAACAGCTATGCGATTAGTATATTAAAATTTTATTCACTTGGGGATTATACTTATTTACAATGGTTACGAAAATATTCCCAAGCTGATCTCTCTCTCTCGTCAGGACAAGTATATAGCTTTTATTTATATTACATACCACAGCATAGACTATTTTAAAAGTAATATGTAAATTTTTATCTATGATTTGGAGGTGGTACTTATTCCTTTGAAAGTAAATATATGTATATATTAATTGCAATATATCTATTAGTATATAATCATCCAAGTATATATACTTTGTAATATATTTCTATTTGATTTTATCTATTATTAACTTTGTTCATTATCGTATTTAAAACTTCCTTTATTTAGTTTATTTTTTTTAAAAAAAAATCTTAGTGGTTTTGTTTAATTGCAAAATAAATCTCCAGGTGGCGCCACGATTTTTTTCTTCTCGAATAGTCGTTTCAATCTTTTACGTCATTTCGCGTTGGGATCTTATTGTGGAAGGTTGAATTTTCGATTTCCACTTGTGTCATATTAAGGATACAATATTGTTACGTATTTATTTTTTGTAATGGTACATGTTTTCATAACCTTCTAATTCATATCTTTTAATGCATTTGTTTTGTAATTCTACACATCGTTACATTTTCTGATGAAATACAAAAGTAATAGGTATCAATAGAACTATTTACAAGCTTTCAGATTTAAGTTGCATCCACTCTTAAATACTTAACAAACAGTGAGTAAAATGAATCTTTCAAGATCTTTAATTATGTCTAAATTGACAAATCTGTTTTTGTCTATAAATTACTATACCATTCTATTAAAATTATCTAACAATACTCTAAGCTTTGTCCGAGATTGGGATAATTTTTTTCTTCAAATATTGATCATTTATCTAAAATTGTTGGAAGCTTTAACAAATAATTATCGAAAAATAAATTGTGTGTTTTCAATTCGGAATATCTCTTCATGCAATCCTTAAAACTTTGGATTTGGTTTTGAAATTTAATTATAACAGCAGTTAATCAGGAAATCCAACACTTAATTTAAATTTTCACAGAGGAAATATGAGAATTACCGAGTGTCATTCAATCAAAAAAGGTCTGATTATTACCAAATCTAATTTTTCGAGGGAGAACTGCTAAGATCTTTACTATCCTTACTTTTCTCGATGGCAATTAGTTACAAAATTTGCATCTAATTTAGATGGCAAAGTAACTTTAAAACTTTCCGCTTTTAATTTACTGTTTCCTACCCTCTTAGGAGCTTAATTAATTAATCTCAGCGACAATTTTTGCGAAAGTCGAACCGGATTCTTCGAAAAGTTTTGAAAAGCAGCTGCGTGCTGATATATAAGCTGAAGCATATACTTACCTCAAAGACGTTACGTGTATTTCTGAAGGAAATAGGTAAATTCTGGGAAAATTTTAATTAAGATACACGGTGTTATATTTACAAGAATGTGGATTTAAATATGTGTCAATATTTAGATGAAGTATTTCAAGAACATTTTTATTTATCAAATAATTTTAAAATTAAGTGTTAAGGAGCCTGATTTTTTGATAATGTTGAATAAAAGTGTGATTTTATTGTATTCAAATTAAAAAGGCATTGCTTGTTTTTTTTTTTAAAAAGGAACATATTTTTTTAATTGTACTTTAAAACACAATTTTTATTATTTTCTGTAGAAAAGCTCTAAGCCAAATTTTATTCTCATTGCTAAGAAAAAAGTATATAACGTAACGCAGTAATTAAAATTTGAATCCAGAAGAGTTATACTGAGAGTATTAAACTGTAATGTTACATGTCATTTCTTTTATGATGCAACATATGTGGAACCGTTTACAATAAATTATAGAATTGTTGAAAATTTTGAAGTGTAGTTCGACTCTCGTTGGTGCGAGAATTAACAGAATTCAGAGACATCTCTAAAACTCAGTAAAATTTTATTTTTATCATTTTCAATTAATATCAGTTTTTTCAATCACCAATGGGGAGCAAGTCAGCCTTAATCTATTGTAATAATTATTACTAAAGAAATGGGTTAATGCAGATACTCGGTTCAATTCCTTGGACTCGAGCCACAAGGCTCCTAATCCTTTTTATAGATACACAAACAATTAAAGACAAATTTTACAAATATGATTTAAACTAAAATCAACACGTCTAACTACTATCTTCTTATACGAAGTTAATTCACTTAACTTTATATAATAAATCTACTTTACAAAAGTCACGGTTCCCTTACAGAAAGAGAGGTTCTCTAATCAAACAACGCATAGAAAGGGTTTTCTGTTAAGGATAAAAGGCAGGAGCGAAGAGAATTCATTACAATTTATCTAAAAAGTGTAGTAAGTATGAAAAAAGTTAACATATAATTCATTATAGGAAGTGTAAGACTGCTTGTAAGCTTCAAATTTTCGTTTATGTGTTATACGTAAAACACAAGAATATTCTTGTGTCCAATACAGACTCAAAAATTTTGGCATATTTTTTCCCATTACCTGAATCCCTCATATTAATCCAGCTTTTTGAGTACTAAAGAATGTAATTAAATTTAATTCTATGAAAGGATACACACACATACATATATATATATGTATATAAATTATAGTAACAATGAAATGAAATATATGTTTTTCGAGTTTATTTCTGTTAGAAAAATTTAACGTAAGAAAAAAAGGCTCAATATATTATATAATTATTATCTTTATCTCAAAAAGATAAACAACTTTGGGCTATACCTTTTGATAATTTGCATCTTGTTATAATGATTTTGACTGCTAAGTTTTGTATTAGTTTTATACACACTGACTACTCACGCATCTAAGGTGTTATTTGTTTGAGGAGTTTAATGTTTAATTAAAATGTTAAAAAATACCTAAGACACGTTAATAATTAAGACATTTCTGCATAGAATTGATCTTAAAATATGAAGCATTTTCTTCTGACAACTAATAACTACTTTTGGTTTTCTATGATTGCGTATAAATGATGATTTTATTATCAACTTGATATATTTCATTTTATTCACATGATTATATATCAGCTATCCACAACTGTATGAATCTTTTAATTACTCGCTAACTATTACATCATTAACAAACATTGTTAATGATGCACGAATACGAAAATTTGGAATTCATAAAATTATCTAAACTATTTAATTTTGGTTTCACATCTTTCTCATGTAAAACATCACAAATTATTGGAATTCAGCAAAAACATTGCATGGACCAAAGATAATTATCACTAATTTCTTTATGATTACAACTGCTGAGTAGATAATTAAAGTTCCCAGAAACATTAGGAAATGAATCCAACTATGATTCCACAAGCAATAAACTATCGCCATTATGATTTTCATTTGCTTTCTCTTTATTTTCCTTTTATTAAAAACGGAATTACACCGCTTACAGTGTAATTGATCACGATTTCCATTATTTGTAATGGAATGTTGTGGAGAAATTATATGTGTAAGAATTACTTATCACACAGAGCATTAGGATTAGCAATGGCACGGTTTCTTAATTTTTCATTTTTATCCAGAAAATGAGTATTAATAATTGCAATGCAATATCTTTTTTTCAGGTCGATAACTTTACTAGTAGGTGATTTATTTTTGGTTAAACATTAAAAAATATCTACGTAATAATATAATTATTTTAATTGCATTTTTGCAAAATATTACATTTTGCTATATAACTATAAACACAAAATAGATAGGAAATATCCTATTTAACAAACACTATTTAATTTTTCAATTCCTACTACTATAGTTCACTTTTTCTCTCTCTCTCTCTCTATATATATATATGTATCTTGTTCAAATTTTCAACATTAATAAAATACTTTCTATTCATCCATTCAAGTTCAAATACATTATTTTAAACTTTTACTAGATGACACATCATGTTAATATAGTTTTTTCGAATTTTTTTTTTTTTAATTCATTAATTAAATTAAAAAATGAATAAATAGTAACAAACAAAAATAAAAGTCCAACAACACATATAGATAAGAAAAAATTTCATTGTGTCCCTGTAGCGCAATGGATAGCGCGTTACACTTCTAATCCAAGGGTCGTGGGTTCGAAACCAACCTGGGATGGCCTAATTTCTGAGATTGTGATTTCTTTTTAATTATACTATTTAATTGGGATAATTAAATTTAATTCATGAATAAATATAGAAACAAACATGGACCAACACCATATATAGAAAGGAAAATATAAAAATTACAAGGAAAATCATTTTCTATTTTTCCACTTAATATTGTGATTTTGTATATATTTTTTGTGATATATTCATATTTCTATTAATTGTAACGATTTAATAAAAAATAACTGAAATTAAATTTTTCTTTGTGAGCCTAAGTAGGAGTTGACTTCTTTTTATATTACTTATTATCAATATGTGATAATTCAAAAGGATAGCTCTGGAGTACTACAAAGGTAACTACTTACGTGTTACCGCAATTGTATTGGCGACATTAGATGAAACGAGGCACATGGTTACCAATTCAATGCATATGGTACATCAGGATTGCCAACTTGACATATCTGTAACGTTGGTATTTTTGCGATAGTACCTAAGTACAATAAAAAATTGATGTTTACTTTACAGAATAATATTAATAACTCTCGTGCATCTTAGAAAAGTATTTTTCATTCTGAATTCTTTGAATCCAAAAACTTACTATACATTAATAATTTTTGAAGTAATAATTATTATTTTTATTTTTTGCGTCGTCAGTCTTTATTATAAAAAATGAATTGAATTACTATGAAAAATACCTTATAATAAATAACTTATTCAAAATGTCTGTTTATAAAATGTGAATGGATTTTTTACTCTTAGTATAACTGGTTTTCTAATAAAATTATTTGAACTCTGAAATAAAACTGAAGCAAAAAGAGAAATGAGTTTCAATATTTTTTGCTAACCTCATTGGATGTATACATGGCTTATAAATAATAATAGTTCTTTCTGATTTTATTTTTTGTGTCTAATTTACAAACTTTTCGTTTTGCTTAAAAGAATTTATAAAATGTTCTCTTTAAGAAGCATTTTGAGAGAGAGTATATGTTAAAATTAATTATAAATTTAACTAACAGTTGCTGTGCAGTTTGATGAACGGTATTATGCATTGTTTTTAAGTTACGATTGTATAATGTACATAATTTTGAATTCACTTTGATAGTTTGGTAACGACTTTGGAAACTTTTATATCGAATATATGCACTAATATTTATTAGACTTTTTTGTAGCCATGATATATTTTCCTTATTTATAATAGTTTTTCCAACAACAGAATACCTTAAAATAAGAATCATAATATAAAAAGTATTGCGATAATAACTTAGATAAATTGTAAAAGGCATATAAAATGTAATATGTGATAATAAAGTAATAACGAAACCACAATAGACACAAGATACACAAACAACATCTAAAATTTGATTTAAAATATTAAAATGAAAAAATATGTACAAATTGAAAGAAAACCGAATTATACTTATATATTTTCTCATAAAATATATTGTAATGCTTAATAAATTTATTATATATATCATTATTATTACTCTACGAGTATAAGAAATCCATAAAACAGAAAAGGCTGCTTTCTGTGTTGAACAGCCCATTCTAAACATAGAAAGGAATTTTCCACACGTTTTATCATGTATACAGTCCCCTTTCAAAATCAGATATCGTGTAAAAGGAAGTAATAATTAGGCATACAATGACACCCTTTTACATCACGGGTCACCGTTACGTGAATTTAGTCGTAGAATGAAGCAACATCATAAGGTCATTACGCAACTATTTGCCGTCACGTATGTCCGGCGGAGATTCCATTTATCCTTATTAATAGCTTCAGTTTACGGCGGCATTAATACTAATCATTGAAAGTCTGAACCTTACATGGGGCCTGTGGCGGTAATATACGGTGAATCAAATGAGCAGGTGAAGGAAACATAATTTGATTTCATAATAAGTGAAATGGAGATGTTGAGACTATTTTTAGGTTCCAATTACATCATTTACGTTATATATTAAATGATTTCACTGCGTAATGCTACTCGGCGAGGAAAATGTAATTGCAAAGTTGATCCTTAATCAATGTTATGTAATAGAATTGAAACTGAAAAAACTTTCAAATAAAAATATATTTTTTTCAATTCCTACTATAGTTTTTTTTTTTTAGTTCTCTCTATCTTTCTCTGTGTATATATCTTATTCAAATTTTCAATCGTTAATAAAATACCTTCTATTAATTCATTCAAGTTCAAATAATTTTTTTTTAACTTGTAGTTGATAACACTTGATGCTAATACAGATTTTTAAGTATTTATTATTTAATTAAATTAATATATTTAACTTAATTACCAGTTTTTGACGCCAACTTAGATTCGCCTTCCAGATTAAAGTGAA
>BMAV01014171.1:635953-670873 GCA_019973955.1 Trichonephila inaurata madagascariensis | reverse complement strand
TTTACTTTCTGCAAGTTGGGAAGAGGAATAGAGATTCCCAAAGGAATCATCAACACAGAAGGTTGTTTATTTTGGGAAGAGGTTTGTTCCACCGTCGTTTTGCGGGGTGCATTTCTTTCTTCGACCCCAAGGAGAAGGTGCCAGTGAATGCTGATGGTCTCTGCCTTATTCCAGACGTTCGACGTGATGAGAATGTAACCAGACAGTTAAAGTGGTCAACACATTCTATTGCTTTTATCGGAGGGATATTTGTTTGTGTTCGCCTCCTTTTGTATCCTGTTACATCCCGCCAAAGAATATGTTACCTAAAAGAATTCCTTTGTGTTTGAAGACGGCTCAAAAGCCTAGTTTCTCTAGGGTTGTTTTAAACATGCTTCTCAATAAAGATCTCTGGAAACCGGAGAATAAAGGAAAACGTGTGGATGTATTCAGAATACTACTTTATAGAAATACTAATTTGTATTACTTTGTTTGGGATTTGTTAAATGTATAAAATAGGAAGCATGAATTTGGTTTTAACCATTTAATTATACCTTATTTCAGGGATTATTTAGCAATATAAAACTAAGCGAACGATTTTTACCATTTGCCAGGATACTATAGCTGCTAATCAATAGAAAAAAATGCTATTTCATACATCAGAGATGATTTATTCATGACATTCTATATCAATTAAGAATGGTATATTTTACTTGGCAGATTTTATTCGTAAACATGATTATACTTATTTTTTTTTATATGAGTACGCTTTTCTTAATTCTGAACAAAAGTATGTATGATTAAATTAAACATTTTTCCGTATTTTATTACATTCTTACAAGTTGCTAAATTCTCAGTATTTTATTCCACATAATTAAAAAAGTTGATAGTATAACATACCTAGTTTTTAAATTCAATACTTGTTTCATTACTTAGATGCTTTTTTTTTACATGTATAATGTATTTTTTTTAATTACTTAATCAGTGTATCTTTGAACGTCCCGATATTTTTGAAAATATTTTAACAATGATTTTACTGTATATATTAGTTGAATAACTGTCGGTTATGTGTATGTAGGGGGAGGATAATTATAAAATCATACCTCTTCTAAAAGTAAATTTTGCCGAAGTTTAGCGAGTGTTACTACAAACTAAAAGACAAATTTGGAAATAAACTCATTTTTTGTGATTCCTTGAACGATATATCTGCACACAGTAACAACCTATGCATATATCTTTTGAGAACGTCAATGTGCGATAAGTTTTCTTTATTTGAACATGAAATGTAAGCAAAATACTTCTGCAACATATTAAAATTTCTGATTGACAAATTTAAAGATACTTAATTTATAACAAAAATACAATATTTATATCAAAAGGATTTACGGGTTTATGAGCACATTGCATACGTATATTTTAAATGAGTTAAAAAAATAAAGTTAGATGACTTTTTGAACCTTTTTTTTTTGAAAATGTTATACTGATAAAAAAAAATAATAATAAGTGTCACAAAAGCATTTCTTTCGGCATACAAAATGATTTTTGGCAATGATCATATCAGCTACTGTTGGCAACTTGCCATGAAATGCAATCGAAAAAGGCTTGCTTATTTCGAATTTAAAACAGCTGTTGAAACTGTATAAAATTACAATATGAGATATTGATTGCGAGGAACAAGGCATTTAAAATTGCAGCAATATATAATTTGTGAACAGAAGCTGGAAGCAAGCAAATTCACTTTCAAGTAATATTTATTACTGAGCATTTACATTTTTTATAGACAGCGGAAATATTTTCAATTTTTACTTGTAAACTCTTAAAGTGTGTTTTTCAATAATACACCTAATCGAAACGGTTACAATATGTTTTAAAATAACTTTGAAGACAAATTATCCATGTAATACTTTCTATTCATTTCTGAAGTTTCTATATTAGTAGAATTATATACATATTATATAAATTTGAATGAACTATATTCTACCACGTTAAAAATATCGAGTTTCTTGACAAACAGCATACATTAGGGAAGTATTACACAATGTTAAAGGTTGAAGGATAAATATATTATACATAAATTTAAGTGGTTACGTGGTATTTATACATTGCAAAACATATTAAATTCATTTCCCATGCTAATTATAGTCTCAAAGTTGCTATTGAATTCCAGATAACTGGTCATAATTTTCACAGATTTTATTCTTCCATATTAATTAAAAATTAAAATAAAATATCACACATTATTTTAAAAAAATTAATTAAGATTTATGAAGAATATTTGAGGAAATAGATTTTGAGACTCCCTGAAGTGTGTTGCACCATTAAGTAATTTTTTAAATTAGTTGAAATCGATTTTATGCTAAATAACTTAATTTTACGATGCAAATTATGTTCATTCTTAACTTATTGTACTACAGTTGTATAATTAGTCAGTTTGACTTTTGAAACACTTAATTTTGGCTTTCTAAGCATGCTTTTCAGCTGAATTCATGATAAAACTTGATACGTAATGGTGAAAGAGCTCTGAAATACTGCGAAATTATTATTTCATGCATTTACTTGGCATTTAAAGACTAGACAGAAAGTCTTTAATGGTTTAAATAGCCTAAAGTGTGCAATGGTTATAAGAAAAATTAGCTTTACGCTCAAGAATCATTCTGAATACAAGAAGGTTTTAACAAAATTACCATATACTTCAAAAAATAAACTCAAAGAACTTATTTCATTTAGGATATTCTAAGAAAATAACTATGCTTCTTATGACAGTATTCAATGGATGTTGTAAGAAGAGAATCATAATTTTAGTAGAAATGACTTTAAAGACTCAGTACTCTTTCAAATAATGCAAAACAAAACTAACAGATTGAAGGAAGAAATATAAGAAATTAAAGTATTGAGTATATTTTTTTGGAAATAAGAATCATTGTTTAGGATAATGCTATTTTTCTCTAAAGTCATACAATGTATCGAATACTTCAATGTGTAATATAAGTGTGTCAAACTCAAATATTGACTTGGGCCAAGCAAATAAGGTTTAACTTAGGTGGGCCACAAAAAAAATCAATTTTCATAGAAACGTTAAGTTTATTTAGAATAATACATTATAATAAATTTATTTAAAAGAACAATAAAAGTGTGATGTTTACGTCCTGACACTTGACACTTCTCTGTTATTATCTTCCCAATTTAGGGAGTTCTTTTTTTTTTAAAATTTAATGATATATTTATGTGAGCCAATATGCTGGCTGGGCTGCAAAAGTGTTCATTACAGGCCCAGAGCTTGACCCCCCTGATGTAATAGAATACATTCTAAGGAAATTTATTAGATGATTTATATAAATTTAAATTAGGTACAAATGAAAATGATTTTTGAGGCTTTGTTTACTTCTACGAATAAAAATTTGTTGAATTCGCTTCCAGTGTCATTAGAAAATCTGTACCTTAAATTTTTTGTTACTAATTTGGTCTATCCAGATATTAATCTATTGGTGTATGATGCTTCTAATAGCTGTAACTGAATCCAATTTAGATACTTTGTGTTTTCTGAGTAAACTTAAACTTTGAAAAACATACTTTTAGCTACCAAAGTTTCTTCAGAAAAATATATGTTAATATTTATTGATCGAATTATATAAATCATTTTATTTCATCTCTCTCTCTCTTGTATGTGTTTAATATTCAGTTATAACCAACTAAGAAATAAGTATTTTAGTCCTATGACTTTCATCATATAAGTCCATCTTTTGCTGACGCAAAATTTGTAAACAATTGCATCATTTTTTTTAGTTACATATGCAAAAATACTCTAAAATGGACACAAGCAGAAATATGCTTCACGTATTTCATAGCTTTGAGGTTCGTTAGATACCAACATTTCCTCGAAGCAAGATTTCAAAATCACTATCCCGACAATAGCAGAAAGCGAGCCTTAAGGTTTCAACATTAAAAAAAAATCTCTATAAGTCTATTTCAGCTCCATCTTTTCCCAGTGTTATCATTTGCATTTCCTTTTATCTTTGTCTTCTAACCATTGTAGAAGCAATCGGGTAGGAGCTCTAAAAACGTAATCCTGTTATCAAAACTGTACCCAGGGCGAGTCGTCCTATTTGCTAGGCATTTATGTAGATTGAATTTATAGATCTGTCGAGAGAATTGTTTCGGTATTGAAATAGATTGGAACAGGGCAGTCAATTTTCTATAGTGTTTGATTGATTTTTACGCAAGTTGAAGTACTCAAGAAACTTTGATGGGAGTTTTTTGGTTTTAGAATTGTATAGAGAGACTTCAATAATATTATGGAAATTTGTCGATTCAGTTATGCAGTGTAAAAATAACGGTGTGTTCTTCAAACCGAACATTTTATGCAAAATAAGTAAACTATTTTAAAAAGTACTTATGGCTGTAAAAGTTATATACGGATAAAGCACTTTAGTTTTAACTAATAAAGTTTTAGATTAAGTAATATATTTCACTTATGTTTTCTGACAAAAAATAACTTGATAAAAAAAATCTATTTTTTTTATTTGAAGCATATGAAGCATTTATATATCAATTCAAATATCCAGGTTTACTTTTTGAACTATTCGTTCATGATGAATGAATTAAAAAATTGGGATTATTGAAGAACAATTGCGACTGAAAATATTTTATATTGGATGAGGAAATGTACACTATAAAACACAAATTAATTATACATTAATAATTTCCTGTTTGTAGTACATCATGTAATAAATAGAAATAATATATTCTAATTTAGAAAAATTTGTACTGGTTTTAAGGTTATTTTACTGAGAATAAAACCTTCAGACGAATTAAATGTAAAAGTCTCTTTGTAAAAATAATTTTATATACACATATCTTTTCACTATGTATTTATAATCATACAAAAATACTCCGAAGGTGAAAAATAAGCTCCTTCAACTAATATTATTTTTTTAAATATTTTGTGTGGTTTATGAAAGTTATTCATTATTGAAGGTGTTTTATATATAACAATCTGTTTTAAATTACAATAAATATTATTGGCATTTGTAAATTTAAAGATAAACTTTGTTTGACTTGGAAAATATAAAAATTACGTCTTTGTGCTGCAAAATGCCTTTTATTCTTACTATTGTTTAAGTTCTTTATATGAAAAAAATATTCTTGATGACATAATTTACACTGAAAAGCGTTTGCTAACAAGGTCATAACCGTACTTATTTTCCCCTATGGAAAGTATTTTCCTGTTCCCTGTACAAAATTTCCATATTTTTCATAAATTATATATTTCAATAGCTCGAACGATGTCTTAGATAGTTTATTTCTTAGCGATTTTCTTTAAACCATTTCTTTGAATAGACATGCATTTGCAAAACTAGTAAACTCGGTTTGTTCGAAAGCTTTCTCATTCCAAGCATTTTTTTCATTCTGCAAAAGCATTTGCTATAAGTTTAAATTTTCCAAAGTTCACGAATTTGCCATGAAAAATACGGTGAAGTTTTTAAATATTCGGTGCAACATCAAAAATAGCAATAGTATCCCCCCCCCAAGAAATAGAAAAATAACCATTAAATTGGTTGGTTTTCAAAGCTTTTATAAGCAATCTTATTATTTTAAATTCAAAAAAATATTTCCTCAATTCCGTATTGATATTTACTATTAGCTGGAATTTCCTGCACTCTTTTTCATTTTAAAAAGTTTTTAAAAAATGCTGGTAGAAAACCATTCCTTTCATTCGCCATAACTTTACCTTGTTGTGTATTTGAACTTCTTTTAATCTTTTACTCCTTTCCAATAATTTTATTTAAACGTCTTTCATCTTTTTTTCTTTAACGGGAGAAGTATTCTCAATTTCAGTATTTCAAAAGAATCACGCACCACTTATGAAATTCAGAATTCTTGAAATCAACTAATATATTTTTTAAAAACTTCATTTGAGTGACTTAAATACATGGTTTCATTTCCTAAAAGTATCCCATGCAATTCGTGCGTTTTAAACATTTTAAAATACTTTTATTTATAAATATATTTGCATAATATATTAAGATTTTTTTCATAAATTTATTTATGCTACATTTAACTTGAATCATTTCACAAGAATTGTTAAATGGTGTATAAATAGTATTCTTTTAAGGGCTCACAGGACTCTTAACAGATATCCGTGCATTCAAAAACACCCATCTAACTTAACAATAAAACGAAACAATAGTTTGAAATTTTAACCACAAGATAATCATATATATATACACATTATTTCGCAAGACTTCAGGGAATTTGGGAAGAAATTTAAAAAGTTATACAGAAATAAAAATTGAACAAAATTTCAAAAATATGAAAATTAGTATTTTACCCCCGTAGGGTTCTGAAGAACAAAATTGATAAAAATTTATAAAAATAATTTTACTGGGTATAAAAATGTTCACTTTTGAAGTTATACACACTTTTAAGAAATTTAGAGAGAAAAAAATATTTTTTAAATACAAATATAACGAAAATTTTAAAATTTTTAGAAAAAAATTAATTAAAATTAAAATAAAGAAGATTCCATTAAATTTTTTTTTGAAAAAATTGATGGATAAGTTATGAAAAATCTTATTTTGAACACGTGTATAAAATTTTAAATTGATACCATAAATAGTTTCTGAGAAATCCTGCGCGGAAGCTAAAATTTTTTGTTTTGCGAAAAATGAAATTGAAGGTAAGAAAGAGATAGGGTTTTCGTTTAAGTTTCACTACTTATTTCTCAAAAAAATTCGGAAGTGTTCATAGTATCAACACAATAGTGGTACCAAAATGCTCAGAAATATTGAGGCTGTAACAGATATTTTTTTTCAAAAAATTGAAAAATTTTCAATTTAAGAGTCATATAAGCCCTTAATTTTAATAAAAACTATCGTAAAATGTTTGATATATTTAAAAAAATATGTGTGTGTGTGTTTAACCCTTTATCTACCAATGGTACTTTTAAGTACCACTCACTTTAAAATTACATAGAATAACCATTTTTACGAATATTCTGACGACACTTAGCAGGAATATTCTTTGAAATCCACTCTTCCAAGATATATTGCACTTCGGATTCTATGATGACTATATTAGTGGTTAAGGCAAATAGTTTTATAGCAGAAATTGCGTTTTCAGCTGACGGCCTTTTCAGCGGATTGCGAAGATTATCATTTTTGTCCCGAAAAAATAGGTAATGTCATAAACTAAGTGTCTTTTTTTGTTGGTATGTTAATGAATACCTTAGAAAACGATTTGACTATCTGTTTTAACAGTATGTATAATTATCTTTACAGTGAAATAACTTTAATTAATTAATTATCTCTAACGAATTAAATTTACCAAAGTTGAGTATTTTGTTTATGTATATACCTTAATTTTCAATGTAGTATTCCAAAAAAAAAAATATTGCATGAAAAAAACTGCAGTAAATCATAATGCGGTAGATAAAGGGTTAAGAAGTATGCAAAAATTTGAAAGTAAAAAGCCAATAAAAAAATAAAGAAAATAACCTTTGCCCTTGAAAATATTCATCTTTTTTTGTGTTGTAATTGTTGTACATCTCACTAATTTTGTGGAAAAATTTGCTTGTGAATGAAATAAATATTATTAAACAATACACCTGCCCCCAACATATATATATATATATATATATATATATATATATATATATATATATGATTCCTAATGCGTTAGTTTTGATTTTAACGTTTATTTTATATATTCATACGTTAATTCTTGTATTTTTTTTTAATTAAACCATGCTAGAGTTTCCTTTCTTGTATCCATAATTCTCATTTTCAAAAGCATTAATATTAGCCATATATTTCGTAAAAATCTAACTTACAAAGCACAGTTGTATGTGCTTTTATTGTTTTTGTTTAAATTAGAACGTTTTAGTGTCAAAAGTACAATTTTTGTGGAAGATAAATAGTTCAGCAATCGCATTAAATAAACTATATACCACTGTTCTACATGTTTTTTTTCCCTTTAGTTAAAACACAACCTTTATGCATTATTCCTTATTTATAAATTGATTTTAGAACTATTTGTTCTTTTCATTATTAAACAAAAATGCTATAACGATAATTCAATTATTTGAAAATGTTTCACGAGATTTCTGTGGAAAATTTACCAATTTGCATTTTACCGATATTCAAAAGCGACACTAACAGTTTAATGCATATTCAATGAAGTTAATTAAATACTTATTGTAAAGCTATGTCATATTATATTATCACCCATAGAGTGTGAGGGGCCGATTATAAGTATAGTAAAGGTATATTAAACTTCGATTTATTGGAGTATTGATCTATGTTTTATTTTCATTTAAAGGAAACTGAAATCCGGAGATCATTAAGATGAAATAAAAACTATTTTTTTTAAATATTTCCTTCTAAAAAGGACGAGTGAGGATACCTCCTTTCCACCTATTGTAAGACCCCCCACCCCGTTGTATACATTATACAGCTGTTCATAATCGTTTCTCAAATTATGAACTGCAATTTACATTTATTACATAGCTCTATTTTTTTCAAATGTTTGTAAGCAGGATGTTTGGATATTATATATCTGAACGTTTAAAACATTAATATTACTTTCAGTTGTACTTATTTTTCGATAAAAATTGCTACATTCGCAAGTAACTCCATTCCTTATATTATATATATGATTATATATATAGTGGCGTTTCAACGGACGATTACCGAATTATTGGCGATACAGCTAAGTTGGGGGTAATTCTTGGCCGCAAAATTTGCTGACATAGTGGTCATAAGGATCCTCTGGAAATAGCTGAATACCTGGATTGCTGTTATTGCCCAATCTATGACACAAATGGAATTTTCGAGAATGCGCTGGAAGGTTAAGGGATCCTTAAGAAAATCGGTTTTGTACTCCTCTTCAGTTAAATTCAACCCTTTAAGACCCATTTTTATGAACTATGCCTTATGTATAAATAAATTTTTATTGCAAGATCACGAAAATCATTTTTTCATATACATGGAAGGCAAAAAAAATATATGTTAAATAATTTACTGGAATACTGTTATTAAATTTGAAGTTTTATACAATGGCTTAATATTTCTAACTTATTTTTTATCATATAAGTGATATTTTGTAGAATATGATTAGTTATTACCTTATTATGGTTAGCATTGATAGTAATTTAAAAGTTTTAAGTTTACAATTCCTTACAAAGGTTCTCTGCATTAGTTCAGCATAATACTTCAAGCGCATTTTCCTTACATAAATTTTATCTAAACCAACCGAAACAAAATGAAAATAAAATAAATTGAGCCCCGTCAGTAAGTCTTTCTTCCATTTCCTTTGGAGACAGCAGGAAGATAAAGAACTTGATTAGAATTTCAAAATATTTGGGATTCAGCCATCAGCATCAATCTTACATTTCCACTATTCCTTTTGCCGGACAGAATTTTCTAATTTGCAGTAGAAATGTCAAGGGATTTACGAATTAATAGTCTTCAGAAATGCGGTTGCGTTCACAATATATTTTGATACCACGACAAGTTCTTATATTTAAATTGTCTTTAAACTAAACAGCTGTGTTTTGTACTTATGTAAAATAAATCGAAGTAATTCAAAATGACGTTTCAGATAGTTTTTTTTTAATAAGATAACAACAAAACTCACATTATCAAAATGAAATTTCGCAAAATATGTATTTTGATAATAAATAAAAGAAATTTCTTATATAAATCATCAGTTACAATAGTTATTATAGTTTTCATTATATTGTTTACATTCAAATTTCTGTATGGGTTTTCTTTTTTATCTTGCTTTTAGGTTGTTAGTTTCATGTGATTAAAGTATCCGACTACGTTCGGAACCGTGATTTTAAAAAAAGCCCATAAATAGGTAATTTTCATAATATTTAGTGTCACTTAGATTAGAATACATGTATACAATTGTTTTAAGGACATTTTGAGAAAAAAAAATATTTAAATCCAATATTTCGGCAAAAAGTTAACTTAGAATAATTTTTTTTTTCAAAATGTTTTCCTTTTGTGAAAAAGGCTTCTATTATAATAATATTTTTTGCCTGTATATAACTCATACCTCCGTACAGAGGCTTAACTAGAATTTTTGAAATATATAACTTAGAAGTGGGTCTATCCATGTTTTAAGGCAACAGAGGGGAGAAACTTTAAAAAAAAAAAAAACGCTGATAATTATTTCAATGGGTTATAACTCTGAAAAAATGTGAATTTTTCAAAAATCATAGTTGAGCCTCTGTACAGAGGTCTGAGCTATATATAGGCAACAGATTATTATAATAGAAACATTTTTCACAAAAGGAGAACATTTGGATTATTCTAAGTTAATTTTTTTTGCCAAAATATTGCATTTAAATAATTTTTTTTTGTCAAAATGTCCTTAAAATAATTTTATACATGTAGTCTAATGTAAGTGACACTAAATATGAAAATTATCCATTTCTGCACTTTTTTATAATCACAGTTCCGAACGTAGTCGGATACCTTACTGGTAAAGTAGCTTTAGCTAACGTGCTTTATATATACGGTTGTGTCTCGAAAACTCGTCTCTGGTTAGATCGGCAGTCCAGATGACTCAGCCACACCCTTGTAGGTCTAGAAGTTGTGATTCCACAACGATAACGAGCAAGACATAATGCCCTATGTAGAAATTGTTGCTGCTGTCAAAGTGAATGAAAATATACCGGAAAATGATAGAGAACGAAACTGATTAAAGTTGTAGGACACAGTACAGACTCTTAAAATACAGCATAGTGAAGGTCTAAAGCAGAACTTCCCAAACTTTTTTGTCTCATAGACCCCGTTGCCGATTTTTGCAATTTTAAGAATTTAAATGTCTTTTTGACAGCTGGTATAGATCTATACTTACTTTAAGCGATTTAACTTTTTAACTGTAAAGTATGATGTTTAAAACTCAAGAAAAACATGTTAATTAAATTAAAATTTAATTAATACATAAAATAACTGATCAACAAACAAATGCTTTTAAAGGGTGGAATAAGTCTGATGCTTCAATAACAATTTTTTAACATTTGAAATCAATCGTGTCAGGTTTACCGCTAAATCTCCTCCGTTAGTAGTGTCCAGACCTTATTTGTCCCCTTTCTTTTTTTTGTTCTGGAGATTGGCAACCACGCTGAAACTCCTTTTATAGGAAAAGTAATTAAAAATTTTCTCACGATACTCCATTATTCGTGATAAATAACAGGTATGTCTTTTTAATGCCATAATTGCGGACATGGCCCTTGTTTTAATAAAATTTATGCTGCCACATTGTAATTGCAAATTAACCTTATTAAAATTCGTAAATAAATCTATTAAATAAATAGATAAAAATCTGACTTGATTTTCTTTTAAAATTGAGATCATCATTTGGTTTAATGAGAGCCACCATCATAGACCCCTTTTTACATCTCATGGACCCCTAAATTATTTTTTCTCTGACGTGGACCTCTTGCAGGTCGTCACAGACCGCTGGGGGTCCATATAGACCACTTTGAGAATCACTGGTCTAAAGCATCGATACTCAACCTGCGTCCCACCGATCATTTTTAAGTGGTCCTGTCATGGCCCATTGCTCTGAGAAATTTAAATTAAGAACATTGTATTAAAAATTTGTTGCGAAATTTTTTGTCAAGAAATCAAATATATCAATTTTACTCTTTGCTTTCGGTGTCGTACGGGTACGAATTGATAATTTTTTTTCTTTTTGGAACGGTTACGGTTAATGATAACAGACGGTAGTGGAGTAGCGACGATTTTATGGGTACGAAATCGTTTCAAGACGATTGGGTGGTAGAATATCTAGTAGTGAAAAACAAACATGGATGAGTAATTGATTTGTCACGAAAATGCTGTATTTAAAAAAATACCAATAAACAGGGATCATTCAATGAGAGACTTTTTTTTAAAGATCTCTTTCAAGAAATGATAAAAATAGGCTTTCTTAAATAACCTTTGTACAAGCAACAAAGTGTTTTGTCAGTGGTAATATCACAGCGGTAACAAAATCATATCCTACGAAGTTTGTTATATGATTTGTAATCGTATGAAGCCGTTTACTGATGCAGAAATTGTGAAGGAATGCTTCTTAAATGCTTTTAATTTAGTATTAGTGACAAAAATAAAAGATAATAATTAAAAAAAGCAAATTAGTAGTTATAATATTTTGATCAATTTTCCACATTTTAAATTTCCAATGTTAAATTGGTCTTAAAACATTTCTCCTCCCCCTCCCCTGTTTATCCTCATGTTGTGGCCCACGTGAAATAACTAACAGATGTGTGCGGCACGCGGGCAATAACTGGCATATGTATGCGGCCCAGCAGAGAAAAAGGTTGATTACCCTTGGTCTAAAGGCAGTCAAAACCTCCTTTCAGTATTTTGAGCAAGGTGCGTCAGTAATGAACTTACTATTACGCTACGCATTTCTTCAAAAAAACTAGCCATTTTGTGCAAAGTTGGCTACTTATTTTTCATTATGATTAGCTTTTTTGCCTTTGTAAAATATTTTTTAGGTGTGTTTGATGTGGTAAATTACTGCTTCCGAATATTTTTTAATTTTCATTTTCATTTAGTAAAGGCTCAATTCCTTCATAAAGTACATAATTTTCTTTGTTGTTTATAGGCAGTTTTTTTCCTTTTGTATCCTCAACTAAGCAGTACATACAAGTGTAGTACAATATTTTTTTGAATTTACGCATTCTTTTTTAATCCCATTCTGGATAACGCCACATTTTCACAAATTCGGCCAACCTTCGGTCCACAATATGCTGAATTTTTGGGACCCTACAGCATATTTTTGTATCAAATGCTAATTTTTAAAATAATTGTGTGTTTTTTTTTAAAATTGTATTGTTATTTTGTTGTATGTCATCTATTATTTTTATAAACTGTTATGAGTACTTAGAAAATTTTAAAATCCGTTTTATGCGTTTTAAAAAACTATTTTATGCATTTCAAATTTTTGTTTCTTGAAAGTATTGTAGTAGAGGGAAAAAAACCTACTTCTTCGACTTTTTTTTTCTTTTGGAAAAAAAAAGAAAAGCTTATTATAATAGTTGAGTTTCAAGTTCATATCTCAAAAATGGCCAGCTGTTAATATAAAGAATGTCTAACATACAATAACAAATTTACTTTCAATATTTGATGTATAAGTTCTCTTTTCAGAGGGTCAAGCTTGTGAGAAAAAAAATTAATCAAAATATATAACACTGAAAAAAGTCCGGAAAAAAGCCCTGCAAATAAATAACTGAGAATCCTCTATTTTTTTGGGTCTTCTCTAACGGCACTCCTGCGATCATAGGAAATAAAATCGTGATAGAAAGTGAACTTCTTAGAAAAGACTCCCTGTCACACCTCCGCCAAGTACTGTTCTCAGAAATATGAAGGCTTATTTATAACGTCAGAAACGACTGCAGAATCCCATATAAAGATACTTTCTATCTCTGTTTTTTTTTTTTTAGTTTTGTAAAAAGAAAGATAGAAATAAAAATATATATAAAATACTTCATATATGTTCTAGGTGTAAAAGGGATATATATATATGGATAGATAGATAGAAAAAAAAGTTTAAAAAAATCAAAACTCTAAGCAGTAGCATCTGATTCAGAATGCAAGGCTCGTCGTTGATCTTGCCCTTGGATCACGCATCTTAGGAAACTTGGTCCTTCTTTTCTGCAAGATCTTCAGTTAGAAATTACACGAGTGCCACGGGTCCAAAGTTCGAATGCAATCAATCAACGTTGCAGAAAGAGCGGAAAACAGAAGATATTGAAAGACGCATGCATTTGGAATGTGGTGGCAAAGAAATATCCCTGTATATTTTCTGCCTCGATAATATTTCGGATCAACCTAGCAGGAAATTTTCTGTTCCCTTAAGGCATTTGAAGCACAATAATAACATACGATGAGATTTAGGAATAATTTACTATGATTGTATTTTGTGTTTATGAATATTTATGAATGATTCTGATAATTCCATACGTTATATTGAAACTGACCATGCAATTTATGAATTATTTAGGCAAATTAACTTCATATTAACTATTCACAATTATTGTACACTTCACATGAAAGATACTGAAATATATTATATATATATATATATATATATATGAAAATGTTTATGGAAGTTAAAAATTAAAGCATTGATAACAATTTTTTTAATTCTATAACTCTTATAAAATAAGAAATATATTATTGCTTAATATATTATTGCTATTGATCCTTTATAATTTTACTAAAATGAATATTATTTAAGGCTTTTAGTTCCTTATCACGAAGAAGATAAAGTTCCGTGCTTGCTAATATAGTCAGTGGTGAGCTAATATAGCATATAGTAAGGCAGATATTCTTTGCAAGCTTAACATTTTTGCTGAAGTTAATAACAATTTAACATGAAAACACTATTCAGAGCAGGGCTGCTCGTACGAAAAAGAGTTATAATAAAAATGCAAATAACAATTTAATGTGATACCTAAGTGAAACTAACCAAAATGAAATTCCGAAGATAATCTTATGTTTGAAGAATATCAAAAGGGCTACGATTTATCCATTCGGCTTAGGGACGTTGACTGCGGTGCCATAGGGCCTTGATTCGTATCCTGGAGAAGGCATGGTAAGTGTATAATGCCTTTTCGTGGTATGGGGGCACTCTAAATATTCGTTGAGCCACAAGTCCTTTTGTGAGGCTGGTGGAAGGGTTAGACAGGGGGCAGAGGTCCCTGATACTTCTTAGGGTGTTCTTATTCAGTATTGGAGTGGAACCGAGACAAATAATTATGTCGTAATACTCAGTAGCTTGGTGCTGGAGCACAATGCTCAAAGCTACAGCTAAAGATAAGAGTAGAACTATTTTGTGGACCTTTGATCCGATGTTACTATCAATCAGGTGGGATAATTAACAACAAATAGATATGCAAAATTTTATCAATAATTAAATACATTTAATAATCAAATAAAAATAGTTTCTTTATATATATAAATTTGACCGCATAATATAAATACATTTGGATACAGTTATAGCGGTTACATTCTTAGATTAGATAAAGTTATATGCGTTTTTCGTTATTTAAATTGCTTTTGTATAGTTCCAGAAATATACATTGATAATTCACAGTGTAGTGTGCAATTCCGGCGTGTTGGAATTTCGGTCTGTAGTGTTGTTTCAAGAGATTGTGGTTTTTGAGAATGATCAGAATTCATTAGTTATGGCTCGAAGAACTCATTCAAATGAAGGTCAAAAGGGGCAAATAATACATACATGCATGCATATATATATATAGTTTGTGTGTGTGTATTACGTTAAGAGATGAACAAATAATTAAAATGAAATACATTATATCAGCGTTTCTCAAACTGTGTGGAGCGCCCCCTAGAAGGTCGTGATAACTCTACAAGGGAGCCGCGAGATTATTGAAAAGTCGAAAACAAAACATTAATTATTAAACAAAAATTATTTATTTACTGAAAGTAAACGAAATATATTATGACATAATAAAAAATAAAATTAACTTTCACGCTGATATATACACTTATAAATGTATCAGTACTGCACCATGGATTTTATAATTAATTTAACAATACTAAGTTAAGAAAAAATCAATAATTAGCAGTGACCCCACCTGCTTCACACATATAAAATTATATACAAAAATTAACACTTATCTTGATAATTTATACGGTTCATAAATAATCCTTTCAGTGTCGATTGACAGTTACACCATTCGCTTCCCAATGCCTCCGTTTTCCACAGAGGCATTGGGAAGCATATATGTATGTATATATATATATATATATATATGGAATCATGTGTTATAAGGAAATCCTTCGCATATAGTGTGAAGATCCTTTTATTGCATTTCAAAACTTTTGGAATAATTTTATGGACAGCAGTGCACAGAAGATTGTACTCCGGAAAGACGTATATATTCGTCCGGGACATTTAACACACCTGTAGAGCAAGACGTATATATATGACGGTGACTTGTAAGAGGCTAAAGTCGTTTTGTAGCTTTAGCGTCAAAGTATAGTATTATTGAATTTAATACATTGTTATTATATGGAGGGGGGCGCGATGGGGTCGAATATTGGGTCACAATATTGAAAGTTTGAGAAGCACTGCATTATATCTAAATATGAGTTAGCCTGCGACTTATTAAAATTATTCTATTTAAACTCATATATTGGTTGTACAAGAGGAGGAGCATATACACAAATACGTGAAAAAATAATCAGTGGCTATACTTATCTGAGACATAAAATCACATTTATGAGACTATATTTTTTAATAAAACCATCAATTAAATGTAAATTGGTTACAAAATATCTAAAAATATACAAATTCATATATTGGAATGTTTCTGAATTAAATTTTTAGCATATATAAGTTTTAACATTATTTTAGCAATTCGATTAGTTGATTTCATGGAAATTAAATATGCATTCCTTCCTCATATAAGCATTTTTAACTTTTAGGAAATATCTAGCTTAAAAATAAGTTAATATGAAAGTTTTGCAGTTATCTTAATGGGAATTAAACGTTCTTGCTTAATCTAAATCATTAACGTTGTTTTAAGGAAAATAACAAGGACGTTTCTTCTGACGGAATTTTTCAGAACAGAATATACTAAAAAATATCCTAAAATATGCATATGAATAGAGTAAAAAGCGTTTTTCCTTTCAAAAAAAAATAATGCCTTGGTGCATTCAAGTGTGAATTTATTATATGACATAAAATACCTGTCGCCTTTAAATATGCTTTGAATAATATATACATTGATCATACTACTTAAAACATTTTTGTAGACAAGCGATGTAAAATTTGCATTTATATGAAACATGAACAGTATATTACATTGTAGTTTCATAGGACAAATTACTTATAAATAATGATATGAATGAGTATGATGAACATATACTGAGAATAAAAGTGTGGTGCAGAATGTAGTTTTGGGATGAGCATAATAATTCATTCTTTCTTTGCCCTTTTTATAACAAAGTTTTAGATATATTCTTCTATTAAAGTTTTAAGAAAGATAATGCGATATGACATGTACGTTAAAATTGAAAATATTTCAACATTATGAGCTAAGTTTACTAAACCATGCTCCTCAGAAATTTAACATCAATTTTTTATTATTATTAATTTCACAAACATTCATTATTTTAATAAATTATATATTATTTTTCGGTTATGATTGATAAATGTGTCCATTACTCATTTGTAGATGATTTTGAATATATATATATATTAAATCAGTTATACAGTTAATCAAGAAGTGGTGCTACATTTTCAAAAATTAATAATACTTTATTTTATTTTAGTATCAGTGTGTATGTTTAGGAAGTCTTTTTATTTTTCAATAAATTTTATATCACTTACTATTATTTTATCATAATTTACTAATTTTACTGTTATGCGGTAATGCTGTATTTGGCGGGTAATATAATCCGATGTTGTGCTCACGAGGTAAGTTTTATCTTCTAGTTTTAATATATTGATTTTAACTCTACGCTAGTAATTAATTGTAGTCTATTAAATTTTATCGTTATTGATCAATAATATTTTGCTTTTTATTTATAATCAGTACATTTCTCTTATTTATTTCCATTGCTCTATGGCCTAGTGTATAAAAAAATTACAGGTGAAGGTTGATTAGTCATAAAACTTTGTTTAAACCTGCAATCTTGGTTCCGAAGGCCAAGAGTTTGCTACTGTATTACTGTGGCTAATGTTTCCTACTGTTCTGATTGGCTATACTTTGGTTTATAGCTATCTGTATGTATTATTTGGATTATATATATATATATATACTAAGAAATAATTTGAAAAATTAATAATATCCTTATATATGATTGTTTATATGTATGCGTAGCTTTTGTTTGTGCGTGATGTAATAGTAATACACTAATTTCTAAAACATATAAAGGAGTTTTTAATTAAATTGTTAAAACAATTTTTGTTTCTTTTTTCTCCGATTTCAATTGGATTACGAATCTTGTTAAAATATTTATCATTTTATTTCTTTTGATTTCGCTCAGCAATTTATGTAATTAGTGGGAAACTAATAAAATCGTACAACAACCGTAAAATATTTTTCTTTTTAAAAAATGTGCATTTCAAACAATCTTATTTTTTATTAAAAAATATAAATCAATGTAATAAGATTTAAATTATGTTTTTTAAAAATGTGAGATGGAAAACATAAATTAGTTAAATAAAATCGTGAGTAATGGCATTAATAAAATATTGTTTAGATATAATTTTAAACGAAATTAATATTAATTTAAATAATAGCTTATTGTACTAGATATTATAGTCTTTATCGCGTTGTTTTTATTTATATAGATCCATGAAAATTTTATCGTAAAATCAAAGCATAATATGATTAGGAGAAAAAAATTTTAAGAGTAAAATAAGATTTTTCTTTTATGTAACACAAGTTTAATATAACACACAACTCAAATATATTATTAGAAAAATATATGAAAATAAATTGTAATACTAATGTATTTTAGAGGCGGAAAATATTTTATCATTCACCAATAGCTGCAGCAGTAATGCTGAAAAAATTTTTTTTGCAGACTGCGTGATTCCATTTGAAATGTATATTAATATTTCAAGAAAATACATGCTGGTTTTTTTTTTTATATATTTTTTTTTTGAATTTTTAAGGGTCATTTAAATTATTTTACAAAATCTTGGATACATGTAATCCATCTATGGAAAATATATTAATGTTTAAATATGTTTTGCATAGAAAATGACAAAAATATTTTTTCTCGTGTCTCATTTAAAATGTTTTTTTAAGATATTTCAGTGAAATGAAATTAAGCGATTGTGAAACTTACAAATAAAAACATATTTTAAGCTTTTGCTTAATCTAAGGAAAATTTGAGTAAAATTTAAAAGATCTTTGGAGAGTTTATTTTTATTCTTTATATTTTTACAAATTTTTGTAAAAAAATAACCAAAAAAGAGATGAAAAAAAAATATCCTATAATTTGGTAGAAGGATTTGAAATATGTTACTAAAATAATTTTTAATATACTTCGAATTAACAATTTTAACATATTTTTTTTACAATTATGTTTGAAGAAATGATGACTATTTGAACAATAGGTTTCTACACTTATATGTTTTAATGTGTGATCCTTAATGCTGATGTATAAGTAATTATGATATAAATTACATATAATTAATAAAACAGATTTAACTTTGTAATGATTCCTACGTGCTCTCATCCCATTTATTGATTAATATTAGAGTGAAACATCTTAAACGTTATTAATTGCTTCTTTATTCTTTGGAGATTAATACGTATGCGATGAGCCGCATAGTTGGAGAAATTTACACTTAAATTGGATCATTAATTTTAAATTCAATGTGCGTTCATTTTCAGATGCGCACTTATAGAAACCATTTTAATCTCGACTTTGATTAGATATCAATTTTGAAGCGATTTTTAATTAAAGTTATCAAAAGCTGCTTAACGTAATTTAAATTATTCGCTATTGTGTGTAGTTATGCGATTGCGTGATGAGCATTTGTTTCGTTATGATAACATTATGTATCTAACGACGGATATTTCTATATGTTCTGCTCATTTGTATAATGCATTAGTATGCAGTTTATTTGATGCAGGTATTTTAATGAATATAATGTAAGATGTTAGATGTGTGTGTGAATTGAAGAACAATATTACAATACTTATATATATTTTTAAAACAATGAATGGCTATGCTTTTCTCTAAAGGGACTATGAATTTAAACGCATTTCAAATAATATTAAAATTAAAATTTACAAATGATACACATATTTAATAAGCTTGTTTGATTCAGTGAGAAATGTAACATAAATTTATCAATATTTTCCCCCCTTTTTTTACAATCGGGAGCCTTTTTTTTTAATTAAAATTTAACACAGTGTGACCATTCAATTAATATTAAGTTCTCTCAAAAGTTTAAGGTACAAACTTTTTTTGGATCGTTCTATACAAGTACAATTTTGCTGATAAGGAAATTTTAATTTGGGGAATGTTATTGATGTATTGGAAGGAGCTTACATAATCTGAGTTGTTTTCAAATTCTCAAGTTATTAGTTTTCACAAAGTAGCTATTCATTCATTAAATAGTATATTTTACAGTTTTTCAAATTCCGTAACGTATTAATATATTTGAGAAACTTATCAAATATGATAAAATACTGATTCTTATTTACATGTAAGAAAGTTCAGTTCAATGTCAATATCAGGAAAATCTAAACATTAATTTTTAGAAAAAGTCATCTGAATATGATCTAAAACTTATCAGATGCCATTTGTTTAAGAGCATAACAGAGTAAATGTTAGTGCTTATTTGCATGAATCATTCGAATTAATATGCTTTAGAATTTAATACCTATTATAATAAATTCAGTACTTTGTCAAGGGAAATTTAATGGTGTATGTAGAGGGAAAATTAAAATTCAGAGATCAATCTCCCATGGCATGATAGTTAAAATACGTATAATGAAATCTTAATTATTTTAGATGCAAAGACTTAAATATGGAAGTATTATGCTCGTTTAATTTTACTAGATCACTTTACATTCCTCACCTTTCCACGTGAAATGCATTGCGAAATGCAAAATCAAGTCAAGCCATTCACGTATATGCGGCCATGGGTAGCCTAGTGGTTAGAGCACCGGACTCCGGACCGGAAGGCCTGGGTTCGATGCCAGTACCGCCAAATACCCTCCGAGCACACACGAGGTACGTGCTCGTTAAATCAGTGGGTCCAAAAGTCTTGTTTGCTGAATCACGAGTACAGGGAACTGGAGAAAATTTCCCTCCTTTTGTAGAGGTGGAGATAGATGGTGGCGCCATCTATCGTAATTTTCTATCGTCCCTTCGGGAATTTCACCAAGCTAAATCGTACTGTCTCCTTTATGGTGCTCAAGGCTAAGGCCAACGACAGGCGTACATCTAGCCCATTGCCACGATGAATTTCGTGGGCCTCGATCTGACTATGTCAGACAGGTGGCATGAGCAACAACAAGAACGTATATCCCAGTTCTCATAACCTTAACAATTGCTAACCACTTCTGGTTTGAAAGTAATTAATTTTGAATATTATAACTATTTTCAAGGTTTCAAAATTATGAGGCTCACAGATTTTAGCATTGACCTAATTCGTAAAATCATTTAAAAATTCGAGCACATCATTTATGACCACCACTATATCAAATCTTAGTATTGCATAAGGCGGGTTATGTATATCTCTAATATGATAGTACACGCATAATTTCTGTAAAAATTTACAGTTACTTAGACGTAAGATTTGTCAGTAAAAGAAACTTATTCTATTTTTAACATTTCCTTTCCTCCCCCTTCCTTCCCTAAACTTTGTAGAAACTTTAAAGTGAAATAAAAACCGGAAATGTGTTATATGTGAAAGCAACTATTGACAAAACATTCGGATTTCAATATAATTCATGCTCCCCAGAGTTTTTAAATTAAATTTAGTAGATATGTAATCTAGAAAATTCTTGAACTAAATCAGAAACTCTTGACTTATCGACCGAATAAAACGAAGTAGGTCTACAAATTAGTTTTGAAGGAAACCAGCGGTAGAAATTGTTGGAAATCTCCAAGATTACTTTAGACAAACAACCTGATTTATCGAAGAAAAACTTTCTTAAAGTTTTTTTGGTGTGATGAAAGAAACATAAATTATTCACCAGCGAAAGGGCTTCCGAATCTTTTAATCCATGCCATAAGGCACTGAATTCACCAAAAGTCAGAACTTTTAACGAAATTTCTTGAACTAGAAGTGAAAAGAATTGAAAAGACAAGAAATAAAAAAATCCCAATATCGACAGCTTACTCAAGGGAGTGGAAGAAAAATTAAAACAACTTCGATCCGAAATTCAAGATTTCTCGTTAAATAGATGGAAAGTTCCAACAAATTTCTTCAGAAGATGAGACTAAAAGTTGAAAAAATAACACAAAAGTAGAAGAAAGACGAAATAAAAATAAATATCTGCCTTCACAAAAGATTTTTTCTCGTTTTCTTCTATTTGAAAGCTACGTTTTTGAAGACAAACACAAACTTCGAATTTATATTCATTTCTTTAAAGTCATCCAAATGTTTGAAGAAAGGCACAGTTGGCAATGAAAAGGAAGCATCAATGTGAATTGAAAGGCAGAATTTATTGCTTTTATTTTATTCACAGTCAAAAGATTTGATAACAAAAATCTTATACTTTCTTCAATGTTACTTATTCTAATGTTTGTATACGTTAATATGCATTTCCTCCTAGAGTTGCTAGGAAATAACTCATACGTAAAATCTGGTTTTTTTAAAAAAATAAGTTTGTATTCTAAAATGCTTTCATGAGAATATGGAAATGGAATTTCGTCTTGAAAGTCTATCTTGTTGACTGTTCAACATGTCAAAATTTAAATTCAGATACAATTTTCATAACATGTTCCGTAGTTTTGCAGTTTAATGTCAAAAATTAGTTCAGTAAAGGAAACGGATAAATATTTTTATTTTCAAAAATGTTTATGTCTATTTCTGACCTGAAATAAAATAAATATGACTATTTTCCAATTAAATAATGGAGAATAAAGTGAAAGTAATCCTCTTGATAAAATAATGTTCTAATGTAATTTGTAAAATTACGAAAATGATACAACTTTGCGAAACTTTCGAATAATTTAAAAATGTCTCAAATCTGTGTTGGATCTCAAATTGTTCGGAAGTTTAATAATTTGTCTTGAAGAGCAAACTTAGAAAAAAAGAAATGATAAGAAATTGGCTTTAAATTTTAAAATAAACACGGTGAAATATAAGTTTTTGAAAATAGGGAACAATATTAAAATTCAATAGTAAATAATTCCCCGATTTCCCAAAGATTTTCATGGCTAATGATATCAATGCATATTTGGAACAATTTGATAATTTTATAACTGTATGTACCAGGATTTTGAGAATTTTATGACTAAAGAGGGTTTAATATTTTAATTTTAGACCAATGTGATTAGCATCACCCTTTTAAGGATTCTCTCACGGGCCTCTCTCTCTGAGCTTAACTTGGAATAAGTTCTGACATAGATTTTGACACATGACGAGGTTACAGGTCTCGTCATAACTTGGTACTTAGTCATTTGACAACACACAACGTGAGAATACACAACAAGAGAATTCACTTGTTGTTAATTATAAATTATAAAAGATTCCATAAATATTTATGAGCTTTTTGGTGTAAGTACATTGCTTAACTAGATAATTTATAACTAAAGGGTAGGTGTGCGGCTCAAATTCCAAAAAAAGAACCAAGTACTATTGAAAAGAAGTGGAAAACAATTTTTAAAATGTATTACAAGATTGATATTTCATGTTGTAATATTTTTCAATGTATGCTTTTGCGATGTGCTTGCACATGAGACATCTGTTCCAGTTCAGAGAGAGGATTTTTAATCATGGGGAATAATTAATGTGTACAAAAAAGGGTAAAATTTCATCACATACTGTAAAGCTTCCTCTAAATGTTACAATGAATTGAGAAATTTCTAGTTGTGATTTTTGAAATTTAATTGAAATAAATAAAATATGAATTGGATAAAAAAAGCATGTCTAGTGAATAATACACAACTAAATAATGTTTCAGTAAAGCATTACGACTTTTAAGTTATTTTAGGTATCCGACAACTTGCGAAAACCTTTTTTAAAAAAATGAAGACATGGAAATTTTTTTGTGGTTTTTTTAGATTTATTTAGTACATTTTATAAAAAATTTTCTAAAAATAAGAAGTGAAAAATAAATTATTACTACTAAAATAGGAAAAAAATTGGTAACAATTTACAAAAAAATACATAAACAGGACCCAATCTGTACAAAAAGTTCATGAACAAATTCTCAATTTTGATGTATTACTTTGCTATTCTTTTTTGAAATGACCTTCAGGGTAAGAGATATTTTAATTCTTACAAAACTAGAGCTCTTTATCGTAGTTATTATATATGAAGCTTAAAAAAAACAGTAATTATATTCACATAAAGAACTGTAAATTTTGTAATAAAGCAGTGATTGATAAATCTGAAAGTTAAAACACATCTACTGTTATACAGAACATACGTCAAAAAATTAACAAATTATTTTAAAAAACGTTTTGATCAATCGCTGGCCCCGTTTGGCTTTTTCGAAAGAAGAAAAAAAAACCACATTTCGAGTAAAACGCATTTTAAAGTTTGACATCTTGTGTAAAGTTACGACATGTACTTTTACTAAAACACTTATAGTTTTTGTTCTAGTGGATGGAAAATAAAATACTTAGAATTTTTATAAAGCTAATATGATGATCGATAAAATAAAATCATGAAAAAATTTGTTAATTTTTTTTAAAAAAATCATGATTTTAGGGTAGTCGGATACCTTAAAAAAATGTTTTGGGTGGGATCCAAAGGGATATGAGAAGCCTATTAATGTATATTTCTCTTAGTGAAGTTGTTGAAGGATTCTACAATATATCTGGGAATTACAATGGAATTATTGAGAAAAAAAAGTCCGTTAGCCAAACATACTTTTTCGGATTTTCTTGCACTTAAATATTTTACCAAAGTATATTTTTTACTTATTGTCATAATGTACCATTACTTAGTGAGAATTGTCACATTTACGATATGACACTGCATAAGTCTTTAAATCCTTTTTGGATTGTCAAATGCGATGAATTAAAAAAAAAATAGAAATTAAGGAGTTTTTAAATAGGAAATAACCACTGTTTTCAGAAAACAATTACATTTCTAATGTAATAAAAAATAGTTACTAAGACATTAATATTACTGAACATTTTTATTAAATCATAAAATAATATTATTAAGGCAGATAAAGCATAAGAATAATCACTAATTAAAAATATCTAAAAGAAAATATGTGTATGTGGAATCAATGTGATTATTTTTGTAGTTCGGGTTTCAGTTTAAAAACTATAAATAGTAATAGTGTTATTTGTGTTGTTATGTATTTGAAAATGAGAATTTTTAAGCACTGAACCTGTATTAAGCAATTAACAATAAATTAATACAATTCATCGTTTTGAAGCCTATTTTTTCTATTACTCTTTGACTCGCAAGGATTCTACACAAAGTGATGACTGCCTTCGGAAATTTGGTTCCTTTTTCCCTTTTTTTATTTTTTTTTTTTTTTATTTTAAAAAAAAGTACTCAGAAACATTTTGTTGTTTACTTTAAGAATATTATTTTATCTATAATTATCTTACATGTGTGTATTTTTCTAATTAAAACTTTAATTTGACACATTCGTAATCATTTCTTCGTTCTGAAATAATCACTAATTAATAATTAAATTACTGTTAATTATGCAAAAGAAAAACAAGATCAAAAATATATTTCTAACACTATAATTCTTTATTTAAATACAATGAATTTTAGAAAACACTATTCGTAAGCTAATTATCACTTTCAAAAAAAATTATTATTTAATTATTTAGAAAGAAACTTTTTAAAGAAAAACTTATTTTAGAAAAGCTACTTAAATAAGTTTTTCTTCAAAGTACAATTGCGAAATTAAATTAGCAAATGTGTTTATCCTGCTTCACTAAAGAACGCAAATATATTTTTTTTATTTGAAAATTATGTTGCCATATTAACTTAAAATAACTTTCCGTCTTACATATTTTAATGCATCGCAAGTCATGTACGATTAATTAAGAAACTGAAATTAATTAAAAGTAATTATCATTATTGGCATTTTAAGAATTCGTGTATCATTTTCTAGTTTTCAATTAAAAATTTATTTGTTTTTGATAATCTATTACACCTAACACACACGAAACATTTGTCTAATTAACAAGAAAGGTTAAATACTTGTAATTTTTGCTTATGCATATGTATTCTCATTAGACACTAATTTGATTTTTAAAAAAGTTACATATTTCGTCTTTCATATTTTTTCTTTGTTTACATCAGCGAGATAAGTGTAATTACTTGTCATAATATCGGCGCATATTACAAAAAACAACTGCTTGATAAATGTTTAACACTAATTAGAAAGATGAAATTTCAGAAACGCAATTTGCAACTAATCTCTTCTTTAAAATACATTGTATCGAATGGAGGAGTTTTATTAACTCCTTTTGTTTGAATCATTACCATCGGCATTTTTAAGTTTGAAAATTCTCATACTGAAGGATTTATTTATAAATACATGTTCAATTTTATTTTTTAAATCTCAGTTGCATTTACTGCTAAGTGCTTTTTAAACAAATTGGGAATGTTGTTTTCTAATAAACAGCTTTTATTTCAGATTTGTCATTTGTAACGTATAAAGTGCATAGAAATGTCAGGAGAGGCTTTGATTATTGTTATTGAATAAAAAGGAAAGCAAAGAAAAAACAAATCTTATTCTAAATGGGAAAGAACGAAATTATGTTACCGAGATTCTTTAGTTAACAGTTGGTATATATTTAATCCTATAATTTTCTTAAGGTGTGAAAAAGGCTGAGAATTATTTTTATTTTTATTTAGTAGTAATTAACTATTTTTATAAACTCTCTAATAGATATTAAAATATTGTACAAAAAGTATCCTCGCGTTAAAACCAACCATTTTCACAACATGTTTTATTGAACTTGTAGTTAATAAGCTTTTCCTAGTTTTCTTTTCTTGATTACTTTTTTTTATTCAAAAGTAGTTTAAGATGCAGTGTATTATTTTCGTTAGATAATGCCAGATTTAATAGAATTCCAAGACAAATAATTTAATTAAATTGCTGAAAAATGTATTTTAAATTTATGTTCCTTTTCATCGTACTTTGATAACTATCCTTCACGATGGCTATGCGAAACAGGTATGTAAAGGAAGTGGTATACTATAACATTATTTCTCTTAATTTAACCCTTATTACATTCTATAAATTGTCAAATTTTAATATTTGCTTTTCAGAATGGTCAAGGTCTGTCTTTTACAAAGAAAACATGAAATACTTCTTTAACAATGTAAAACAGAATACTTGATTTTGAGAATAATCCACATACCTACAAACTTCAGTGATTTAAAATTTTTTCTCAAATTTGTTAAAATATTTAGTTAATAAAACCTCGTTCAGAGTTATGTCGTAGTATGCTGTTGAACTTAAACATATATATATATATTTCAAATGTTCTCTCCTTACAAGTAATAATTGATATAGTATAGGTATCATCACAAATTAACTTAATTAAGAAAATGAAGCTCAATTTCCGGAAAGCCATTCTACTAACCATGCAACAATCAAACATATTCGAATGTCACATGATCGCGGTGTTTGTATAAGAGCGTATTGGACCAGCATGCATTGCGCTCCCATGCATTAGATCTTGTGTTTGGGTTTTCATTGCAAATTGGAAAGCGGATGGCATGGACTGGACATCCAATATTAGCCTGAGGCTCTTGTTCATTGCTTACTAATAAATGTAAACACTGCTTTTAGGAAGAGCTATTGTACTGTAATTCTATGCATGTTTACGGGACATCCTGTTTGTCTTTACTGATAATGAAACTTTGGGTTGCTTTACACAAGTTAAATTCTTAAAATGATTAAATTAACACTGTTTAAAAACTTTTAAGTTTACTTTTATTAAATGAGCAGATAAGAAGAGGTTTTAGAGGAGACAGTTATGCAAAATGGTATGATAAGCAACAATTTAGTACATATCTAAATGAATTGTAATTTTGGTAACATTTTACAACTATTTCTTTTTAATATCAACCTTAGAATTATTTTTCTTCATATATTTACTTTTTTAATCATACATATTTATAAAGACAATTATAATCGAGAGAAAAAATAAGATAATGATGCAATTTCCTTTTTAATTTTTTGTGGATTATCTATTTCAGGGAAATTTATAAGAAATATAAATCATTCTTTTTAAAATGGTAATTATCTCAATCGATTTAACACAACATCATATTTCTCGCCTAACTGAGAGTGATATGTATTTTTAAAATTTTAACGTATTTGCCCGTGTCTAACTAGGATGAAAGTTACTGGTAAATTTGCACGTACTCGTGTCTTACAAGGATGAGCTTGTGTCTTGCGTTATTTTATTTCTAATACCCTTTTGAGATGCGTTCTAGTAAGAATACCCTACCTAATTCTAGTGTTAGTTTTAGTTTCCTCGCCTCCGCTGAAATCGTAAAAATAACCTACACTATCGTTGTGTGTGCATATCATTTTTCTGTCAAAAATAAATAAATAAATACATAAATAATTAATAAACATTTTTCACTAATTTTCTGAAAAGACTCGTGCTTTAAATGGTTAAATAGAAAAATTAACACTCATAAAAGTATACTTTTAAAATATGTATCTGTGTGAATAATAAAGTGTAAATATAACTTTTGTTAAATATATATTTCTTTAAATATTTTTTTTTATTTTAGAGGAATGCACATTTATGCTTTCATTACCAAAACAACATTTGAGTGAAAGTTGCAATAACATTTGAACACACACGTATAAAGCAAGGTTACTTTGCTGTGCCGTAAAACTAAAAAATAACAACATAACATTAAAATAAGACATTTGTTACAAATCTAATCAATTCTAACATGCCATGTAGTGAAAATGAAAGAGTATTTTTATAAGTATAGAGAAACACATCATGATTTTATAAGGACACTTAAGATCAATATGTGAGTTGAAAATAATTTATTCATATGCGATCGGTTTAAAGAATAAACCCTTTTATTTTCAAACGAATATTGGGGGTCATAAGAAATATCGCATTAAATCTTTCCGCAAAAATTGAAAATATATTAAATTAGATTTGCATGTCTTATAAATTGTGCTATATATGTATATCCTTCACACAATTTTGTGAATACATTACATAATAAAATCCTTTCTAGCTACATGCTCCTTTTAAGATAGCTGCATTTTAAAACTATCTATAAATGTTGTACGTGACAAACAATTCCCTTTTTATTTGTTATATATATTTTTCTAGTTTAAGTAATATTTCATTTAATTACGAGTTGATTAAATAGATTTATTTATTTACACTAGTTAAGTAATATTCTGTCAGCTAAAAGTATCATTTTATGAATTATATTAAAAAATCCCTTTTGAAAAACCTTAGTCTTTATTTTCTTACGATTTATTAAAGCTATTATTCTTACAAATAATAAGTTTAAACTTCTAAAGTGTAACGCTAAATTTTGTTATATATATTTATCAATACACAAATTAAAAATGTTGTTTGCAAATTTTACGAAATACCTATTAGATATGGTACAAACTTGTTACCAAAACAATTAAAATATTTCTTTTGGACAATATTTCTTACTAAGAGTGATGCTGGAATAAAAAATAATTTTGGAAAAAGAAAAAAAAATATTATGAATTAAAGAAGATATTTGCTTCTATATTACATTATTTTCAAGTTAATCTTGCATCGCAAAAATACTATACATTAATTAAGTTTTAAATTTTCAAGTTTTGGAAAATAAACATAGTATATTTAGGGAATAAATTAGGGGATTTTTTTAATCTACTGTGGTTGTTTTTCGAAATTTTAAAATTCAACAATTAATTAATGTATAGTATTTCCTAAGCAAGATATACTTTGTGTAATATTCGAATATGAATGCATAGTACGAGTAAAATACATTAGCATTTTCGAATCAACTTAGTACCAAAATGTGCTTCAAATAAGTAAGTTGGTGAAATTTTGATACTCGTTGAAAACAGCTTTATTGTATATTGTCGAAAAATTTCAATCTTTACGTTTTTGAGGATCCAAATTTGAAGAAAATGTGTAAAACGTTGTACCTATATCATACTATCACCTATTTCTCTTTTATTTTAACTAAGTCTTATATGCAAACTATTAATTAATATGTTTTTGAGACTGTTTCAATCTAAATTTAAAATAAATTGACCAATTAAAGTCATTTTGGCCATTTTCTTCTTGGCAATGATTTGTAATAAAACATGCAATGCTGCTCAGTGTTAAAAAAGTTTCTTTTTTTCACATATCTTAAAGGTTGCCTGTAATCCTTTTCTTGAAATAGTATAATATATTTATATAAACATTGAATGAAAAAGAAAGTGGATTATGCCATCAAATTATTGGTTTTAGCTAATGTAAATTTATACTTTAAAAAAAGGATTGCAACAAAATTTTTATGAAACTCACATCTAATGTCACACCACTTACGGCACGGATACTAATGCCTAGCTAAATTTTACTAACAATTAGTTCAATGTTTTTGGTAAAATATAGTTAGAAAATTACGATTCGTGGCTACAAAGCAATTCTGAAAAATTAATGCTGAGTTAGGCATAATTTCATAATGTAAAACCATACTTAATTTTGTGTATAAGCATTTTTTTTTTTTCATTTTTATAAGGATATCTTAACATTTTTAAAAAATTTATTTCTTAATCTTCAATTCTATAACTAAATATGCTTATTACTTTGCTTTTTTATACACAAATGTTCAGACGAATTTATAAGACATTAAATAAGCTAATCTCAAAATGCATGTATTAATTAATTACTATAAGCGATATTTGTATTATTGCACAGCAGCTCTTAAAAGCATCATACACACATATGTAAAAACAAAAAATGTAATTTGTATCGTAATCCATAACTTTCAAGAAGGAAAGCATCTCCTAAAAGATATGCAAAAGCATAACACTGAAAAAAAGTCATAAAAATGAAACCCTGGACTTTGAATTGCTCAAAAGCCCGAAGAACGGAATTTATTGGAACCCATTCTCTTTGTAACTTCTTTTCTTGAGACTCCCATGTTATGTCTTCTTTCTTTTAAGTTTTTGTGTTTTCGAGTTCTCTTTTTCTACGAGCATTTTATTTTGCCACGAAACAATATTCGATGGAGTACCTTTTTATGCTTTCGAAAGTTTGTGTAAAAAATAGAGAATTTGAGGTTTAAAAAGATGTGAAAGAGGGGAGAAATAACCTTACTTTCGTCAGAACGAGCTTATTTTTACGGCTTTGGACTTACCATTAGCTATTATTTTCTTTATTTTTGAAGATAGCGTAATTTTTAAATTTTTATTATTCTTATAGTTAAGAAAAAAAATGGAAAGCCATAATTTATTGTAGCATATATCTGTCAAAGGGAAAATGCTTTGAGGGAAAAAAGATTCTTTATTGTATGGTTTTATTGCACAAGATTAATTTCTCGTGAAATAAATTTTGAAAAAAAAATGACATGACTGTTTTAAAATGGTGCGATAATAAATAAGCGTAATAATAAATTATATATTATGTTTTTTTTACTATAATATTATTTTGTTCATGTTTTTTTTCCAATTCTACATTATTTAAAAGTGAATTTGATAGTAAGTTATTATTTTGCTTACTATCTTAAATACATGAAATAAAATCTTAAATGGGAAAATAATAGCAATGTTAAAATCTAAAACGTATTATATTGGTCAAAATTGCATACATGCCGAATTGCTACAAGTACAATTAATTGAAAACAACATTTAAATAAATAAATAATAATAACTGATAATGTGAGTCAATAAAATATAAAAAGATCAATGGATAAATTGGTTCACTATTTCCGAAAATGTCACACCTCGGCAAGGACAAATTCTGAACTACATTCGTAAATTGCAACAGCTATCATTATTACATATGACAGACATGTCTGAATTGAGATTTATGGCAACACTCTACAAAATTCTTCTACTAAGAACGATTGTAACCACAGGCTGTCATCTTCATAATATGAAAAAAAAAATGAAAAATAGTTTGCTATAAATATGCTAAAACATTTTATTTTATAAAATATGTCAAAGTTTTATTCTACCATAGATATATGACCAAATCAAAACATTACAGATATTCAATTGAGATACTTTTCTTGAAATTTATATTTCATAACACCAAGTAGAACAAGTATTTAAGGAAAAAAATTAATCCGGATTTACATCTTCATATTCCCAACTTTATATTCGGACCACACTATCGGGAATTTTATTTGTAATGAGAAAAAAAATAAGTATGCAATTATCTATCTCAACCATATCAAAAGTACTGAAGAATTCAGAATAAAGCAATGAGATCATATATATATGTATATATATATATATATATATATATATATATATATTTTTTCTTTTATTTTTATTTTTATAAAAATAAAAATACACTCTAGTCTGATAAGATAAGCTTTTAAAGTTATCTCTCTTACAAAACAGTTTCTTTCTTTTTTTTTTCTCTATATATAAGTACGTGAAATAGATTTTTCTTATGAGGCACATCATTAAACAGTTGCAGTATTGGTGTGCACTGTGTGTCCCATGTGGAATAATGTGCCCCTGGGATCGTCTGGAAGACTTGACGTTTTACAAACTTTACAAATTGTAACCCATTGTCTTAAGTACAGACCATTGTTAACTATTTGTTTTAAAGAGAAAAAGAGCGAACTTCATTCTTTCAAATACTTGCATTCTTTGATTTGTGTTTGTAAATGGTCAAATCTAAAAAGAAAGGAGCACTTCACGTGGGATGGAATTAAATGGATGGTATTTCTTTTCATTAAGATATCTTTATTCTCTTTGAGTTTACTTTAATGAAGTTCCTTCCCAGCGCTAAGACTAAAATGTGATCAAAGTATGCTTTTTAAATCGCAGAATAATGTGCATTCATTGAGTTTTCGTATTTTTCTGTCTTCAGAACTGACATTAAATATTCTGTTTTTAATGGTAGATATTCTATAAAAATATATTTAATAACCTAATATAATTGTAAAAAGTAGGGAGAAATTGATAAATGTCTACCTCACGCTTATATATATATATGTGTGTGTGTGTGTGTGTTTGTGTGTAAAATGCTATTGCAAGGTTGACATTATACTTTTACATTGGTAAAAAGCTCTCATCCTAAAGAAGGTGTTTGAAATTTTTACCACAAAAAATTGCACCGATTTCAAATTGGTTCTTTATAAAATCTCTAAATTTCTGGAATATTTCTGATTTCTTTTCCATCTACTGATGTAAAGTTAGACGGTGATCCAGTAATTTAATTGTAGTCCCGCCGTACCTTAAGGATTTCATATGACCCTAGCGGAAGTTTTCAGAATATCATAGACCCTGAGATATTGCAGGTCGATAAAGTAGGCCTTCACGACAAATGTAATGATGTTGAAAAATGATGTTTAGATTCATGTTTTTTGTTAGCACTATCCTCCAGTTGGTAGGTTAAGAAATACCAATAATTGGATACCTCTCGAATACTCATACTTAGACCAATGCTTCTCAAACTTTCAATATTCGCGACCAAGTATTCCATCATAATTTTCATCGCCCCTCTCCCCTCCGTACAATAACCATGTATTGAATTCAATAATACTATACTTTGTCGCTAAGGCTACGATATAACTTTAACCTCTTAAGTGATACCGACTTATATAAAGGTCTCGTATCTCTCCATCTCATTTCAACATTCGTTTCTCTTCCCCTCCCTCTCCTCCCTAAAAAAACATGACATTCGTGCCCCTACATGGAAAACGGTGACATTGGGAAGCGAATCGCGTAATTTCAATCGGCAATTTAGGAATTAATTTTAAGCTGTACATAATGTCATGGTAAGTGTTAATACAAACCCATGTGGTCACTGGTAACTATCAAACTTTTTCTTAACCTAGTATTGTTAAATTAATTATAAAATACATTGTACAGTACTGATATATTTATAAATGTATTGTATCGGGTGTGTACTTTATTTTTTTATTATATTAGAATGTATTTTGTTTGCTTACATTCAGTAAATTAAAAATTTCTTTAAATAATCGTTTGTTTTATAATATGCTCGTTTAATATGCTCGCGGCCCCCTCGTAGAGTTATCACGCCCCCTTGGGAGGGCGCGCCCCACAGTTTGAGAAACGCTCATTTAGACTATTTTCAGTGAATTGTGTGGATCATTCCCTTTATTGCCCGACTTTCTCTTCGATTATTTTTGTTTCATGATAGGTCTTTTCTAAAGAACCATCTACAAGCTATATTTTGTACTGCCTTGCAAATATCGAAAATTGAGGAATTGCCTGAAAAGCGTTCTTAGTATTAGGGGGACCGGAAAATTGTCTCGTTTTTTTACACTAATTTTGGATAAATAAATTTCTTACAAGTTTTTCTTTTTAGTCAATGATATAATCACCCTCGTTGGCAACAACCTTTTGCCATCTAGTGTGCAAATTTTCAATGCCGGATCGAGATGACATTTTTCATATCATCCAAATTTTGAAATTTTTTGTTTGTTAAGAAGTATTACATTGAACGGAATAAATGAAAATCCGTTGGCACAATGTCAGGCGAGTATGGTGGGTGAGGCAATACCTCTTACCCCAATCCATTAATTTTTTCCAGTCATTTTCTTGCGCAGTGCGGTCTTGCATTATCGTGTTGCAAAATTACGCTATTTGTATTTATAATCGCTGGATACTTTTCGTTTAATGATTGATTTAGTCGATTTAATTGTTCACAATAAAGGTCAGCATTAACATTTTCTCTAGGTTTAAGCACTTCAAAATGGATGATTCCATGAATACCCCACCAAACACACAAAATCGCCTTTTTTTATGTAAACCTGGCTTAGCAGTCCTTCGTCGAGGTTCATTCGAAGAGAGACACTGTCTTTTGCATTTTAATTATCATACAGGACCCATTTTTAATTTGCAGTGATCCAGCGTTTAAAAAACGATTCTCTATTGTACCGTTGAAGCAATAAGTTTCATGTCGTAGATTGGTTAGCTCTGTTTTCTTCAGACAGAACCCAAACACCTGCTCTGTTTGTTTTACAAATCTGTTGCAAATGTTCTTGGATGGTCCACCAAGGTTGGTTAAGAGCATTTGACAGTTCCTCGATTGTCTGACACGGATTTGCTTCCACTTACGCCCTTAATAA